>JAGFNQ010008200.1:355624-388969 GCA_024364735.1 Boesenbergia rotunda
AAACACAAATTATTATTTTATACTTAAAAAGTGGTTCGGAAGCCTCAAAAATGGAAATGGAAAAGACATTTTCTGGCGCCAAGGGTATAATAGGAAGTTCACTTAAGGTGGTGCGCCCTTTGGTAAATAACAAATCATGGGACGCCCTTTGATTATTTTTAATTGTTACATATGTCATTTGATAAATTACCGTTATAATATGTAGAATTTTACGTCGCTATTTGAGCTTACATTTTTGTGTGACACGTGAATTTATATTATTAAGAAACAAATACATTAAATATGAGTTTATGTTGTTGGCTGTGAGTTCATATGTGTAAAATTTATTGATTATTTTATTATTATTGATGGGCTGATGGTGAAATTGAATTCGTTATTAATAAGAGATGGCCTCCATATAATTGGATAATTCCAATCGCCTAGCTAACCATTAGTGAGAAGATCGAATAGGTTATCATTGTCCAAATCCCTGCAAAAGATCTATATCTTTTAGACTTTTACTTCATATGATAATTTTATTGATGTTATTAGATCTGTACATATTTTAAAATTTCTTATTAAGAAAACAATTCTCATAATCACCACTCACATCTAGAAGGGTTAATAATTGTTCTAGATCACAGGAGTTCTATTCTTGTGCACGGAGGTCCAACTTGCTGAGCTAAGCCAAACCAACGACGTTCCAAGAAGTCAGCAAAGTAACAAAAGTTTGTTAAAATTTTTCTTGTCTCTTATCATTGAATTGGTGCGCGTAAAATTGTCAACAAGCACAAGTGTTGACAAATAATAGTTGATAATAATTTTAAAAAATAAATGGCATTTGTAAAATATAGAATTTTTGACAATTTACTAAAGGGCGTACGCAACAATCGGTAATTACCAACGGACGCATCATAGTTTTATTTTCACCAAAGGGCGCACTCATTATAGTGAACTTCCTCTTATACCCCTCATGTTATCTATTGCCTTTCTCTTTCTCTCTCAGTAATAAATTCTGTGACGTCAGCACATGCAACGTGACTTAATTACTGACTTTTAATTTAAAATAATATCTAATGAAATCGGCGCTAAATTAAAAAACGTAAGGTAAAAATTAAAAAAATATTTCACTTTAAAAATTTCTCATCCAACGTGATTTAAAAATATAAATAAATAATTTTTATTTTTATTAATAGAAATTAATATATTAAATAATATTTAATAAATATATTAATGTATAAAAAGCTTTTGGAAACAAAATGTTGGATTTAAAAATATAAATAAATGATTTTATATTTGATTAATAGAAATTAATATATTAAATAATATTTAATAAATATATTAATGTATACATATGTTTTGAAAAAACTGACCGTGGTAGCTTTCAGGCCCACGCTGGGCCTGAAATATTTTTATTTCAGGCCCAGCGTGGGCCTGAAATTTTTTATTTCAGGCCCACGTTGGGCCTGAAATCTTTTGATTCAGGCCCGACGTGAACTCAAATTTTTTTTTATTTAAAAAATATATTAATATATAAAAAACCTATCAAAACACTTAATTTTAGATTCAAACGCAGGGCCTGAAGTCATCCCAGGAGGGTTTGAAGTCAAATAACTTCAGATCCTATAAATAATTAATTTAATAAATAATAATTAAATATAAAAAATATTTTTAAAATAAAAAAATTTTAGTGAGGGCCTGAAGTCATCAGTGACTTCAGGCCCTCTATCTGAAAAATTTTCTCTTAGGCCTGAAGTCATCCGACTTCCGGCCTAAGGAGGGCCTGAAGTCTGATGACTTCAGGCCCTCCATTAAATATATAAAAATAATAAATTTTTTTTTTAAAAAGATATAATATATAATTACATAATAATAAAATGTTATAGGAGTGGTTTAGGTATATCAGTGAGTTTTGAGCAAAACTCACTGATGGACCTACCATATTTGGAATTCTGAAAACTCATTATCAGTAGACAGGGTTGAGCTAGGAGATGAGATTTTGGGTGCCGAAATCTCTAATCTTGCCGTATCACCAATGCTATAGCAGTGGTTTAGGTATATCAGTGAGTTTTGAGCAAAACTCACTGATGGACCTACCATATTTGGAATTCTGAAAACTCTATATCAGTAGACAGGGTTGAGCTAGGAGATGAGATTTTGGGTGCCGAAACCTCTAATCTTGCAGTATCACCAATGATATAGGAGTGGTTTAGGTATATCAGTGAGTTTTGAGCAAAACTCACTGATGGACCTACTATATTGGAAATTTTGAAAACTCATTATCAGTAGACAGGGTTGAGCTAGGAGATGAGATTTTGGGTGCCGAAACCTCTAATCTTGCCGTATCACTAATGCTATAGCAGTGGTTTACTCACTGATATACCTAAACCACTCCTATAGCATTGGTGATACAGCAAGATTAGAGGTTTCGGCACCCAAAAACTCATCTCCTAGCTCAACCCTGTCTACTGATAATGAGTTTTCAGAATTCCAAATATGGTAGGTCCATCAGTGAGTTTTGCTCAAAACTCATTGATATACCTAAACCACTCCTATATCATTGGTGATACTGCAAGATTAGAGGTTTCGGCACCCAAAATCTCATCTCCTAGCTCAACCCTGTCTACTGATATAGAGTTTTCAGAATTCCAAATATGGTAGGTCCATCAGTGAGTTTTGCTCAAAACTCACTGATATACCTAAACCACTACTATAGCATTGGTGATACGGCAAGATTAGAGGTTTCGGCACCCAAAATCTCATCTCCTAGATCAACCCTGTCTACTGATAATGAGTTTTCAAAATTTCCAATATGGTAGGTCCATCAGTGAGTTTTGCTCAAAACTCACTGATATACCTAAACCACTCCTATATCATTGGTGATACTGCAAGATTAGAGGTTTCGGCACCCAAAATCTCATCTCCTAGCTCAACCCTGTCTACTGATATAGAGTTTTCAGAATTCCAAATATGGTAGGTCCATCAGTGAGTTTTGCTCAAAACTCACTGATATACCTAAACCACTGCTATAGCATTGGTGATACGGCAAGATTAGAGGTTTCGGCACCCAAAATCTCATCTCCTAGCTCAACCCTGTCTACTGATAATGAGTTTTCAGAATTCCAAACTAAAATTTTTTTATTTTAAAAATATTTTTTATATTTAATTATTATTTATTAAATTAATTATTTATAGGATCTGAAGTTATTTGACTTCAAACCCTCCTTGGATGACTTCAGGCCCTGCGTTTGAATCTAAAATTAAGTGTTTTGATAGGTTTTTTTTATATATTAATATATTTTTTAAATAGAAAAAAAATTTGAATTCACGTCGGGCCTGAATCAAAAGATTTCAGGCCCAACGTGGGCCTGAAATAAAAAATTTCAGGCCCACGCTGGGCCTGAAATAAAAATATTTCAGGCCCAGCGTGGGCCTGAAAGCTACCACGGTTAATTTTTTCAAAACATATGTATACATTAATATATTTATTAAATATTATTTAATATATTAATTTCTATTAATCAAATATAAAATCATTTATTTATATTTTTAAATCCAACAGTTTGTTTCCAAAAATTTTTTATACATTAATATATTTATTAAATATTATTTAATATATTAATTTCTATTAATAAAAATAAAAATTATTTATTTATATTTTTAAATCACGTTGGATGAGAAATTTTTAAAGTGAAATATTTTTTTAATTTTTACCTTACGTTTTTTAATTTAACGCCGATTCTATTAGATATTATTTTAAAATAAAAGTCAGTAATTAAGTCACGTTGCATGTGCTGACGTCACAGAATTTATTACTGAGAGAGAAAGAGAAAGGCAATAGATAACATGAGGGGTATAAGAGGAAGTTCACTATAATGAGTGCGCCCTTTGGTGAAAATAAAACTATGGTGCGCCCGTTGGTAATTATCGATTGTTGCGTACGCCCTTTGGTAAATTGCCGAAAATATAATGAGAAAGTCGTAATATATTTTTGTGTAAATATCCGATTATCATTTGGACATCGACGGCGACCTTCGACCGCCACTCCAAATCAAATTATATTCTAAGAAGCACAATGAATCGTCGGAAATCGTTACAATATAATTGAAATGTTATATCAGTTTCATAAAGTTTCTCGTTAAAAATTTTCAGTGCTTATTATTTTTTTTACAAAGAAATTGTATCCTAGCTACAAAATGCAGTCGCAATGGCTGCAAACTCTGGCCTATCCGCAAATTGAGACTATGGGCTTGCGATTTGACTGTTGCAAACACTGATTTGACAGTGATCTTAGATTGTTTAAAGTAAACAAAATATATTATAGTATGGTATAGTGCATCCGTTTTTTTTTTCTTTCAAGAATTAGATAACAATATATGACATGAACAAACACAAAGTCTTCTTATCAATTCAATGAACTTACCTAAGCATAAACATATTACCAGTACCCTACCTATATATAAAGGATTGGTGTTCTAAAATAAAATAATAATTATGATTTATTTATCGTAACCTAAAAGATCACGGATTCGAAGATAAAGTTATGTATAATAGATCTTTATCTGGGACTCTATATGGTGAAAGTTTTATGTATCAGATTATCCTTTTTATTTATTTATATATATCTAATTAGGAGATCGATGATACTAAACTATTTAGGATGAGTCATTATCATCAATTGTATAAAGATAAAATATCCATGGTAATATATATATATATATATATATAAAATTGGGATATCGATGATACCAAACTATCTAAAATGAATCATTATTCATAAATCACTATATAAATAGAAAGATTAAAATATGAATTTCAATACTGAGGATTTTGAAGGTTGACCTAAAGTTACAGACTTGTATTTTAGATTATAGGTAGGTGAATTAAAGGAAAGGCGAATTCGAAGGAAAGATAGTTTGCTTTCAAGATTAATCGAGCAATCGGAATTACTATAAATGAAAAATAAATAACACTTAATTTTGGCTCTTTTCGAACGGCAACCAAACGAGTGCAATTCAAGTTGATTTAACCAGTGAAGTTTTCTAATCACCTTTTTTGCCTACGCTCATCAATATCCCTCGTCGATCATATTCTTCGTTGATTCCGGATCATTCAGGTGCCCTGCAACATCCCTCAGCAACTTCGTTGATAAGTACTGGTGTCATATGCTTAATTTGGTTTTAAGTTAATTAAGTGAAGAAAACGCGCAATCTCTAATTGCCTTTCATGATTTCGGCGCTGGTTTCGGCCGAGGGCGTGCCCGGTGTCGGGGTCGACGATCGACGTTCTTCACCACCGTGCCGACTGCCGAAGGCGCTGCAATTCACCGTAAACGACTCCTTGGCGAACGACAGACATCGCCAGCACCGACCCTACTCCCGTCATCCCGTACCTCTGATTTATTACGCAACGAATAGACTATAATTAATTCCTGATCAAATCGTCAAAAGATCTGATGGATTCGGCATTCCAGCATTAATCAAGGATGGCGATGTGTCACCTGGCCAATCGTGGCATTGGGAGCTTGTCCTCGTGCCCCTTTCCCATGGGGGCGGCCCCTGATATGGCGATATGGATGGAGGACAAGTCGTAGTTGTCAACGAGGGAGCTCTTGATGAACTCGAGCCGTCGACGCGGTGGCGCTGCACCAACGCCAGCATGGAGGACATCTCCAACTTGCGTCTGAGGAGGATGGCGGCGCCAATGCGGAGGCCGCAGAGCAGCACTGAATTGAACGAGTAAATGTGGAAGAGAGGCATGACGCAGAGTAGCACGCCGTCCTCCCGGAAGTAGAGGTTCAGGTTGTCGCCGTCCACCAGCTGCGCCACGCTCGTCATCAGGCTTCGATGAGTCAGCATCACCCCCTTAGGCATCTCTATCGTCCTGACAGAATACGGAAGCGCCACCACCTCGCACGCATCGGTGTCCTCATCTCTTTTCTCGATATTTGACTTAGTCAATTTACGACCGTCGAATTTTTCGGAAGATTATTTTTGGAGGAGGTAAACTGATTGATTTACGTCGAGACTAGTGATCGACACTATCTTCGTAAAACGATATTGCTTCACTACTAGTGCTCACAGATAGCAGCAATTCGTTTCCAAAATACAACGTCGTCGTCTCAGAATAGTACCACTTAAAATTTCGAGACCGGCGAACCTTTCCGTAGACTTTTTTGACTTTCGATGCAGAAGATGGATAACTATAAATGCTTTTAGATGCAATGCTTGAATGAATGAAATGATCAAGTGAAGAGATATATTTATATTGAGTGAAAAGGTAAGTAGCTTTTGGTTCGGACAGATCTAGACCGTTCATAATGAAAGGGTATAACCCTTTAAAGGTCTTTTAATCTCGTCCCTTAATATGAAGAGTTATAACTCTTCAGATCTCATCTTGATCTCAATCGTCATATTAGAACATTTAATTCGACGTCTCAGATCCATCCTCCCTCTTCACAGTCATATTCGAATCCAATGCTCCAGATTGCACCTTCCTGCGATCTATCCTGATCTTTGATCCGACGCTCCAGATCGCACCTTCTTGCGATCTATCCAGATCTTTGATCTGACGGCCACCATCTGTTCGCCCAATCCAGTCATCGTTCTCTACACAATCACGTGCCACATAGGTACTGTCTCGTCACCGGCATGCCACGTGGCGCCACCTTATCATGACACGTCACATCGCCACGTGCGAGCGTGGCGGGAGGCGGGCTCGCAGGTTCGAGCACCTACTTGCCCAAGGGTAGAGACCTCCTGTGCTTTTGTATTAACAACATTAGCACAGGAACACATATAAGGAAACATTGGCTCTCGCCGGTTAGTAATGTGGGACTAAAGCCTCATCTTTTTTCTTAATGTTCATTTGAACGTATTTTGAACAATTAATTTCTCATTCACACTTAATCGGTTTTGAGCAAATAAATAGTCCAGATTTATCTACGCGAAACGTAGATTTCTATTTTGAAGTCAAACTTGACTTTCAACGATCGATGTCATAAAATTTTGCTTTGTAAAATCGTATCTAACAATCCTCCACATGAATAAAAATTATTGCAAGTATTGCATGTATGCATGCTGACACTTTACAATAGTCCAATCGATAAGTCAATGCATCGAGAAAGGTAGCTTGTGACTTTGAACTTTCCGTAATGGAATGCTATCGAGCATACTTGGCTGCGCAGTGAACGTGATGTCTTGAACTGCTCAGCTAGTTAAGGGAACTAGTTCATTGGAGTGACTAACTGTAAAACTTCATATGGTAGTCTACATATAGACATGTCAGTGAAGTTCTTATTGCAGCTTAAGTGTGATGTTCCTTTGACTTGTAGTGTTCAAGTCATCTTGGTCATGGAGACTTATACTTTGACATCTTAAGCAAGCATCTCCAAAGAGGTGTGGACCCAGGATGATTAGGTATAAGCCGAAGTGCCCGAAGATGTTTGAACAGCCTACAAAGGATTCACCACTCCTTGCGAGGAGATGTATACCCAAGGCCTATTATCGGATTGTTATTCGAAGCCTCTGGCCAGAGCATGACATGTTCGGAGTATGAATCTCTTAGATACATGAGAGTAATTAGAATCCGTAGGACGAGAAAATGTTACTTGGGCTAGGTGTGACGTAGTCAGCCAAGTGGGGACTGACACACATAGACCATGTCCTGAACCAAGTGGGTATAAGATGGTGAAAGGAATGGGGCACAATTCATTAAAGCTGCTGAAGGGTTTCAGAATTATTTCTGAGGTCAACCGTTGATCTTTCGATTAATTAGGGATCATGATGTACTACTAGGTGTCACTCATGATCGTTCTATAATTGGTTAAGTATAGACGGCCAACATAAATCGAAAGCCTATTTAGTCACACGCACTACGAGTAATCCGAGAGATTTAAAACGAGTTGAAAATTAGATTTTCCAATCAAGAGAGATTAGGTTTGGTTGAGCCAAACGATAAGTCGAATCTGAATTTTTCAGAGACGCATCGGAAGCGTAAAATGGCTAAGTCTTTTGAAGACTTAATAGATGAATTAAATGAGTTTAATTCATTGGGGTGTGGCTTGGATAGGCCGGCCAAAGAGGGTCCCCACCCTCTTTGCTTGGCCGACCACAACAAAGGGAGAGAACCAAGTTTCGGTTCAATTTATAAAATAAACCAAGTATGGTTTGTTTTATAAAATTATGGATGATATAAATTTTTTATATAATAAACCAAGGTTTGGTTTATTTTTCATGGAAATTAAAATGAAACATGGATTGGTTTATTTTATTTTATAAAATCAATCATGGATTGATTTACCATGATAATGAAATTTATATAAAGAAATTTATTTTTCATGGAAATTAAAATGAACCATGGATTGGTTTATTTTATTTTATAAAATCAATCATGGATTGATTTACCATGATAAGAAATTTCTTTCCATAAGAAAAAAGAGACTTGGTTGATTTTTATCATAAATTAAAATATGATAAAACTTGGCATGATGGAATAAGTCATAGAAAATTTATATGATAAATTTCTTATGAAAATTTATTCCATAAGAAAAAGGAGACTTGACGGTTGAGAGACCACTATATAAAGGACCCAAGGCAAGGCTTGAAAATCAATCCAAGTATTCTTGCTTGGGCTCTCTCCCTCTCCTCCCTTCTTTCTCTTGGTCGGCCACAAGCCTCTCCTCCCTTCTTCTTGTCGTGAGCACAAGGAGAAGCACTGAGGCGACGAAGTTCTTCCGTTGGGACGATCTTCCTCTCCAGCCATCATCACCTTGGGATTGGGCGCAAGTCATCTTCCTCCTTTTCGCCGGAATTGTGATTCCGGCCAACCTTGGTGGTGAGCTTTTTCGATGTGATTACTTCTCTCTTGGTCTTTCTTGTCGCGTTCTCGGAGAATCTAGTAGTTCTCGAGAATACGAAACTCGTGGCTTTGCGAAGTCATCCCGAAGATACTTGGCGTGGACGCGAATAGAGGCGGAGCTTCCAAGGGACGCTTACGGTTGGATCTCGTCCCTTCCTTCGAGTTACGCGAGGTAACAAGTAAATTAGTTTACGTTTCTGCAAAATTATAAATATATGATCATGCCTACACAAGATAAGGTTGCATGCTTAGATGTGTGGTTAAATAATTTGAGAAATTATTTATGCTAAATCTTCCGCTGTACGTAATTAATTTTAAAATTACGAACCCGCATCCATGTCATCATGCACCCGGTCCCAACAGTGACATCAGAGCCGGTTAGTGTTTGACTTAATGATATAATTGTTTTGCGGAAAATTTTGTCATAATCTCAATTTTGGAAAATTTTCCAATTATGGAAACTTTCCAATTATGCTAAATTCCCGATTTAGAAATTTCAAGGTTTGAAAATCCTCATGAAAATTTCGCAAACTTTTGAAATATCCCTGTTTCTAAAATTTTATGATAATTGTGAAAACTTTCCATTTTTGGAAACTTTCCAATTTTGGAAATTTCCTAATTTTGGAAATTTTCCAATTTTGGAAATACGTAAGTTTTCTTTGTACCAGAAACTTACAATAATTATGAAAACCTTTTAATTTTGAAAACTTTCCATTTATTGAAAGCTCGTAATTTTGGGCACTTTCTTTTCATGAAAGTCTAGACATTTTATGAAAACATTAATTGACAATTAAATTCAAATTGGTTTTTAAATTATTAACAAATTTCTTTACTTTGGGGAGTGGCTCGGGGAGCCACCCAAATTAAAGTTAGTTGTTATAATTTAATTTCCTATTTTGAATATGAATTGTTAAAATTGATTTGGGTAGGCCTCGGGGAGCCATCCAAATTATATTATTAACAAGTTCTTTAATTGTTAAGTTTAATTTGGTTATGCCTTACAACAAATTTCTTTTATTTGGGGAGTGCCTCGGGGAGCCACCCAAAGTAAATAATTTGTTGTAACTAATTATCCATAAATAAAATATATGATCAAATCTTGGAAATTTTTGAGGTGATTCTCAAACGATAATTTCCTTATTTGATTTATGAGGTGATGCTCTTACATATTGTTGTCTTAAAAATTAATTAGGAAAAATTATTTCCTATAGAGTTTATTTCCTTAAATAAGATTTTCATGAAAATAATATGTGGTTGAATTAAGGGAATCTGTCTCTTAATTTAATAGGATTTGATTTAGAGAAATCAAAGTCTTAAACATATTATTTCCGAAATTGATTATGATAATTTAGGAAATTGTTTCCCAAAACAATTAGAATTAGGAAATCCGGTTCCTAATTCAATTAATGAGACTTGATAAATTAAGTCACATATACTTTATTAAGGAAATCGTTATAACATGACATAATTATATGTCATGAATGTGCTTAAAAGAAAAAGGATGAGACCCAAAACCCCTTATAAAATATTAAGGCCAACACATTCCATTAATATGGTTAGAACCGGAGTTTTGTTTCTCGTTTGAGTTGATGGACACATCCATGCCCGGCTTGAACCTCAACACGTTCAAACCATGGAATTAGTTTATGATTAATATAGTTGGAGTCAGAGGTCAATCCTTAGTTTTGGTTGTTGGACACATCCAAGCCTGACTAAACGGTTGAATGAGCTCCAACCATATTAAAACTATTTCTTGATTAATGGGTCAGCCTTAAGCTTGGAGCATCGATTTGTTGTGCCACAGCCAAGGTCAATGTAAAGAGAGGTGCAATTGGGTGCTATGTATAATGTTGCATACTTGTTAATGAGTTAACAACCCAATGATTTATGCAAACATTCAATTAGTTGATAGCATAATATGATAGTTACATATGTGTAATATGAAATCGGTATAATTACCTACCTTCATGGCTAAGAATAACTTGATGGACTCCAGCCATGGTTGTTCTTATCTATGGTTGGATATCAACCTATTTGGAGATGCTCCTACGATCTCCCGAATTGATAAAAAGGGTTATTCAATTTGAAAAATAAATAGGATTTAATTAATGTATATTGATGCATTTTTCTCATCACATAACCTCAATTGGTATTTCTAGGATAATCACCTGATCATGTCTTCTCTGAATTTGAGTTCCATTTTGGACACCAATAAGTTAACTAAGGATAAAAGGATTGAAAAGGTACCAAAAGGCACTTGTCATCACTGCGGCAAGGAGGGCCACTGGCGAAGAAACTGCAAGATTTATCTTCAGTCCTTGAAGAAGAAGGCATCCGATGCCCCATCCTCTTCAGGCATCTTCGTTATTGAATGTCACTCTATTTCCTCGTACACCTGGGTACTTGACACTGGGTGTAGCTCACATATATGTAATGACATACAGGGGCTAAGGAATAGAAGAAGACTCGTCAAGGGAGAAGTGAATTTGCGAGTTGGAAATGGAGCAATGATTGCTGCTATTGCCATCGGAACATATTTGCTAAAGCTCCCTACTGGACTTGTCTTAGAATTGGATAATTGTTATTTTGTTCCTTCGTTAATAAAGAGCATTGTATCTATTTCATGCTTGAATGAAAAGGGTTACCTGATAAGTGCTATTTTATTGATTATTTCAGATGTTAAAATTCATGTTTGACCCACATTTTACATGCGTAACATTGAATTTACCCTCGGTTCCATAGATTACTTTTATTTTGAGCTTTATTGCAAATCTTTATACATTTGAAATATTGTTGAACTTAATTGTCGATCTATTTTTGTAGGCATGAAAGGATCATGGACCGAGTTCAAGAATGGTGAGGATCAGGCTCAGATCAAGGCGATCAAGCTCTGGAGAACTGTGAGCCGTCCATTCAGAAGTTAAGCAGATCTCGATCATCCAGGGCAAATCAGATGGATCCAAGCTGAGGAAAGGTAGATCTGATCATCATAAGGAGATTTGGAGGTTTAGGGGCAAATTGGAGAAGATCCAGCCGTTGGATCAAATTAAGGGGAACTAGACCATCCATTTGAGTAAAAGAGAAGATCTGGACCATCTGGCACTGATCTAGTGAATTCGAGTTAGGGTTAGGGTTAATCAAGCACTCTGATCAAGATCTGATGGTTTCATCCAAATCAGAGATCATTCGGCCGTTGGATCAAGATCAGAGGAATCTAGAGCGTCCATTTAAAGATCAGGTTGATCTGAGCCATCCGATGCAAATCTGGAGGATCCGAGATACCATGAGGCAGATCCTGACCCCTGATCAACATCATCAAAGTTTGGATTAAATTAGAGCAGTTTCAACCGTTGGATTCATCCAAATCAATCTGGGTCATTCATTCCTATGTATTTAATCAAACATTTCCCACAGAGCACAGCGTCGCGTCTTCGCCGCAACAGTGCTTCTTCTCCATTTTTTTCTTCGTTTTTGCTTGCAATTGCTTTAGTTTGAAGGCGTGACCACCTCAAACTCAACCTTGGATCAAGATCTGAATCATTGGAGATAGTTTCCTTGGAGATTTCAGCTTAAATTGCGCCGGAACAGGGCTATTTGAGGGTTTCGGTAGTTCTGCAATCCAATCACTTGTATCTCATCCGCAAGCCATTTTCGATCATCTGAGCCATCTGTAGGGGTCCTCAAGTGAGCTCAGAGCATCTTCAATTCATCATCGCAATCCCATTCATTGAGATCGAGGAGTTCGGATTAGATTTCCCCAGCTGAGTGCAGAGTGAGTAGAATCGAGAGTGAAGTTGTTTTCCAATTGATTTGCGGAGCTGAAGGGGTTCTTGGCTTGCCCTTGCATGACGAACAAGGAGTCTTTGAGCTAAAGAAGGGATTGAGGAGTAGTTTCGTTAGTTAATTTCTTTGTTTTAGCTGCAATTTCATTTCTGCCGCAAACTGTTCTGTTTCTGAATTTTGTATCAGCCACTTTAATTTCATTGTCTGAATTGCTCCTGCTTGAATTAGGTTTCAGTTTTCCAGTTTGCAAGTAGTAGCTAAGTAGTTTGTTAATGAGCAATTGTAATTAGTTTAGTTTGCTTAGCATTAATTTCGTTTCTGCACTTAGTTTCGTAGCTGAATTCTGTTTTCAACATATTAAGTCTTGCTTGCGTGCCAGTTTGTGTAGCTGCGTATCAACCTTTGGCTTTTGCATTTTCAGATCTTTAGTTCCTTCATAGCAGTTAGTCTAGTGCGCAATCGTTTTCAATTTCAATTTATTTCATAATTCATTGCTGCGTATCAGTTGTATCTATGTTTTCAGCTTCAATATCAAGTCCAATTCTGCAATTTCAGCTTGTTTCTGCAATTTCAGCTCATTTGCTTCTGAGTTTTGTGTCAATTTAATGCGAGTTCTACTTAAGCCTTGCTGATCTTCAGAATGGTGAATCGATTTCAGTTCATTTGCTTGTTTTGTGTCCAAGTAATTTGCTGAATTTCTGTAATTTCTTTACATTTCTGCACATTTACTTGTTTTTCGGTTTGTGTCTAAAGTGAGCAGTTTGGGTCTGGCTTTCTTGATTCATTCCTGTAATTTCTTTATTGATAGCTTTGATTTCCATATTGAGTTGCATTCAGTGTTATTTTCGAAGTGTAGCCACAGCTTTGGTACTTAGTTTCCACCTTTGGCACATAGATTTTTACCTCCTTTCTTTGGCATCAAATTGGTTTCAACTTTCATCTTTGTATCAAGAGAAGCGTTGGCATTGATTGGTACCAAGTTAATTGCAACTTCTAGTGTGTTTTGGAGTTTGAAATCAGTTCGTATCGTATTTGGTTGTTTCGGAACTATCTCATCATGTATGCATCAGTTTTTCTTTAGATTTCGTAGCTAGATTTCATATTGCTTGTTTTGAGCTTGATTCCGGAGATAAGTTCTTGCATTAATTTAGCTGAAAATTCAACCACTGTTTTTATACCTTTGTTTAGCGTTTAGTTGCATTTGAATTCAGATTTGCTCTTCCAAATTTAGTTAAGTTCCCTTGGTTGATTCGATTTCTTTTTGATTGAGTTATCACTTGCTATCATTTGGTTAGTTCATTAGTTTAGTTTTCTTCATTTTCATTGCGATTCCATTTCTATTTGTAATCCAAACCCACATTTCATTTAAAACCCAAAAATATCGACGACACATAAATACAAGCTCGAATCACACAACCCAAACTAGCCCTAGGAAAAATATGACCTGTGACCCCTTTACTACGCTTTTATTCTTTGATTGCAAAAAGGGTTTCCAGCTTACACATATCTAAATTTTGAGACCCACATTTGTGACACCTAGTTAGCGGTCATCAAAATTTTTGGCGCCGTTGCCGGGGAAGCAATTAGTTGATTTGTTTGATTTTTGCTTGTGCGCTTATTTCACATTTTTCTTGATTTATTTTTTGTGCTTACTGCTATATCTGGTGATCTGATTTTATTTGTTTCATCTTTCTTTATCTATTTTTACTGCGATTTGTTTTTGGTTTTATGACCAGGTCTACAGGTGGTGATCTTGAATTGAGAGAACTTTCAGAGCAAGGAGGAGTCAAGGCATACTTTCAGAGATTAGTGATATTCCTCCTCTTCAGACTATTCCCACTCATTCAGGCAGTATCATGGCAGACCACCAGAAGACTATGAAGGAACTCGCAGCACCAGATGCTACATTTTAGTATTCAAGCATTGCTTATCCAGAGCTTGCTGGTGATTTTGAGCTTAGATCTGGACTCATCCATTTGCTGCCCAAGTTTCAAGGATTATCTGGAGAAGATCCAAATAGACACCTGCATGAGTTTCACGATGTATGCTCCACTATGAAGCCTCAGGACATTTCAGAAGAAAATATTAAGCTGAGAGTTTTTCCCTTCACACTGACAGGAGCAGCAAAAGATTGGTTTTACTATTTACCTACTGGGCACGTGTCTAGTTGGATTTCTATGAAGAAAATATTTTTGGAAAAATATTTCCCAACCTCCAGAACAGCAATAATTAGAAAAAGCTTTTGTGGCATTCAGCAAGTGGTGGGTGAGATGCTTTATGACTACTAGGAGAGATTCAACAAATTATGTTCAAGTTGCCCACAGCACCAAATCAGCGAGCAGCTTCTGATTCAATATTTTTATGAGGGATTGTTGCAGATGGACAGGATTATGATAGATGCTGCAGCTGGAGGAGCCCTAGTGAACAAAACGCCAATTCAAGCTAGGGAACTCATTTCAAACATGGCTGAGAATTCACAACAGTTTGGGAGCAGAGCATTGACCACTAGAGGAGTTAATGAAGTCCAAATGGTTTCGAATGAACAGAAAGAAATGAAGAATGCAATGGTGGAGCTCACATCAGTGATGAAGCAATTGTCTGTTAATAATGTAATTCAAAGTTCAAATCTTTCAGCAACTCCACAAGCTAATCAAGTGATAGGGGTATGCAGTATTTGCTCTAGTCAAGAGCACAACTCAGATTCATGTCCCACCGTCCAACAAGATGAGACAGTAGCAGGATTGGTTAGGGGACAATTTCAACCCAGAAACAACCCTTACTCCTCTACTTATAACCCCGGTTGGAGGGATCATCCAAATCTGAGGTATGGGAATTCTTTCTACCAACAAAACCCTCACCAACAACAATTGCAGCAGCCCCCACAGAATTTCCAGCCACCACAACAATCTCAACATCAAAATCTGCAACTACAGCCTCAATTTCAGCAATTCCAGCCAACATTCCAGCCAATACAGCAACCGCAGCAAGGATTTCAAGCATTCCAAACATTCCAACCTCAAAACCAACAAAATTTCCAGCCCCCACAGCCTTACCATCAGAATTTCCTGCCGTACAATCAAGGGTTTCAGCCAAATCAATTCCAATCCTCACCGCAGCAAGTTCCACTTCAAAATCAGAATTTTCAAGGATATAACTCTCAGCAAGGTTTTCAAGCATTTCCACCCTCTTATCAGCCCTGTCAACAGAAAATTCCACCCTCCTATCAGCCCCAACAGCCATACGTTCAACAATTTCAGCCTACTACTTCATCCTTTCAAAGTCAGTCAAGGCAATATGCTAACCAAGGAGGCTATGGAAGTTCAAGTGGAGGAAATGCGCAGCAACAACAAATGATGGAGATGCTACAACAAGTTTTACAACAACAACAATAACAACAACAACAACAACAACAACAACAAAACCTTGAGAGGCAAATGGGACAATTGGCTAGTAGGATTAATCAAAGTCAAGCTCAAGGATCAAGTCAACTACCTTCCCAAACTGTTCCTAATCCAAAAGGAAACGTTAGCGCTATTACTTTGAGGAGTGGGAAGGTTACATCATCCCAAAATGGTCCAAGAGCTGAAATTTCTGAAAACAGGGCAGCACCTCCATTTCCAGCTCAAGACAGCCTCGAAACCACTTCAAAATCAGTGGATTCCACCCCTAGTCTGTGCCCAACTCCTTCCTCAAGTATTCCTGCAATTTTGGTGGAAAACGAAGGAGAAATCAGTGCCGAGATAGAATCTACAACAGCCACTTCGCATGGGACAACAACCCAGAAATCAACCCCCCCCCTTTCGGCCAAAGAAGATGAATTGAGGGTTCCCTTACCCTTTCCACAGCGGAAAACACAAGCCAAAAGACAAGTGGAGGAGGAGAAAGCTAAGGAATACAATGAGCTAGTAAAACTTTTCAGTAAAGTAGAGATCAATGTACCTTTGTTGACCATGATTAAACAGATTCCTAAGTATGCCAAGTTTTTGAAAGATCTTTGTGTTCACAAGAAGAAACTTAAGGAAAATGAGTTGGTCAGCTTTGGGAAAAATATTTCATCACTTATACATGTCATACCTCAGAAGTGTGAAGACCCTGGAGTGTTTACTGTATCTTGTGAGATAGAGAGCACCACATTCCATGATGCCATATTAGATTTAGGAGCTTCCATAAATGTGATGCCCAGGTCAGTCTTCCAGATGCTTGGCATAGGCCCTTTGCAGCCCACTGGTGTGGTGATACAGCTAGCAGACAGGAGCCAGACCCACCCAGCTGGTATGATTGAAAATATCTTGGTGAAGGTAAAGGAGCTAATATTTCCTACAGATTTTTATATCTTAGATATGGAGGGAGATTATCTTGCACACCGTTCTCCACTTATTTTAGGAAGACCATTTCTGAAGACTGCTAGAACAAAAATTAATGTATATGCTGGTACACATTCCATGGAGATTGGAGACATGGTGTTTCAGTTTAGCCTTTTCGATGTTATGAAGCATCCGAGAGAGGATCACTCCATTATGAGCATGGATATTCTTGAGGAGTTGGAGGCTACAGAGTTAGACGTTGAGGGATTTTTACCTGATTTTTCTGGAGGAGATAGTTATTCAGAGGAGGCTGAGAGAGTATTTACCGCTGAGACTGAGGATTTTTCAGAAGATATTTCAGATGCATTTCCAGCTGGAGAGAATTTTCTAGGTGTAGGGGATTACATAGAGCCCCAAGGATCACCTATTTCTACTGAGGAAGACCAGAGTGAACTGAAGCCACTACCAGGCCACTTGATGTATGCGTACCTAGGAGAGGAGCAGACTTTTCCCGTGATTATTGCACAACATTTGGAGTCAGAACAAGAAGAAAAATTATTGCAAGTCCTGAGGCACTACAAGAAGGCAATTGGGTGGACTTTATCAGATATACCAGGTATCAGCCCAGCTATCTGTATGCACAGTATATTTTTGGAAGGCAATGTCAAGCCTGTGAGGCAACCACAAAGGAGACTCAATCCACTTATTTTGAATGTTGTAAAGAAAGAGGTGACTCGACTTCTACAGGCAGGTATCATTTACTCTATTTCTGACAGTCAGTGGGTTAGTGCTATTCACGTGGTGCCCAAGAAATCTAGAGTGACCGTGGTGGCAGATGAAAGCAATGAACTAGTGCCTACCAGAGTTAAAAATTCCTAGAGAGTCTGCATTGATTACAGGAAGCTCAACAAGGTCACAAGGAAAGATCACTTCCCTTTACCCTTCATTGATCAGATGCTTGAGAGACTGGCAGGGAAGTCGCATTATTGTTTCTTGGATGGATTTTCAGGCTACTTTCAGATTTGTATAGATCTAGAGGACCAGGAGAAGACTACCTTCACTTGCCCCTTTGGCACTTTTGCCTATAGACGTATGCCCTTCGGACTCTGCAACGCACCCGGTACATTTCAGAGATGCATGGTAAGTATATTTGATGAGTTGCTAGAGGACTGTATGGAGATATTCATGGATGATTTTTTAGTATTTGGCACGTCTTTTGATTCATTCTTAGATAATTTGTCTAGGGTTTTACATCGTTGCATTGAAACTAACCTTGTTCTTAATTTTGAGAAATGCCACTTCATGGTAGAGCATGGGATTGTACTTGGACATATAGTCTCTCGGAAAGGTATTGAGGTAGATTCTACAAAAATAAGTGTTATTTCTTCTTTATCTTACCCCGTATGCCTATGGGATGTTCGTGCTTTTCTTGGACATGCAGGTTTCTACCGCAGATTTATTAGAGACTTCAGCTTGATTGCTCGACCCTTAACACGACTTTTGCAGAAAGATGTTGAGTTTCATTTTGATGATAAATGCAAGGAAGCTTTTCACAGACTCAGGGAGGCTCTTACCTCAGCTCCTATCATTACATCACCTGATTGGACTTTACCATTTGAATTAATGTGTGATGCCTCTAATTTTGCAGTGGGAGCTATTCTAGCACAGAGGGTTGATGGAGTACCACATGTCATTTGCTACGCCTCCAAAACCCTAGATGCCTCCCAAGCAAACTACACCACAACTGAGAAGGAGCTTCTTGCCATAGTTTTCGCTTTAGACCGTTTCAGATCCTATTTATTATACTCACATGTCATTATTTTTTCTGATCATGCAGCTCTGAAATACTTGTTGAAAAAGCCTGATGCAAAACCTAGACTGATCAGATGGATGCTCCTACTCCAAGAATTTGACCTGGAAATCAAAGATAGAAGTGGAAAAGAGAACCTAGTTACAGATCACTTGAGCAGACTTGAAGGAGATGGATCTCCTACCACCATTGACGATGATTTCAGAGATGAGCACTTGATTGCAGTGCATGGTGAGACACCGTGGTATGCAGACCTAGTTAATTTTCTAGTTGCACATGTATTTCACACTCAATTTTCTAAGGCTCAAAAAGATAAACTCAAAAGTGATGCAAAGTTTTATGTGTGGGATGATCCTTATTTGTGGAAATTTTGTAATGACCAAATCATTAGGAGATGCGTACCAGATCATGAGTTTTCATCTGTACTTACATTTTGTCATTCATCAACTTGTGGGGGGCATTTCGGACCCTAGAGAACTGCTAGAAAAGTGTTAGAATGTGGATTATACTAGCCCACCCTTTTTCATGATTCATATGCCTTTTATAAAAATTGTGATAGATGTCAGCGAACTGGGAACATAGGAGCGAAACATGAGATGTCCCAAAACACTATGCTTTACTGTGAGATTTTTGATGTTTGGGGAATAGATTTTATGGGACCTTTTCCTACATCTTATGGTTATCTGTATATTTTACTTGCTATGGATTATGTTTCAAAATGGGTGGAGGCCATTCCCTCCAAGACTGATGATTCTTCTATTATTTGTAGTTTTGTTAGGTCACACATTTTCTGTAGATTTGGAATTCCAAGAGCAATAATTAGTGACCAAGGTGTTGGTGCAGAAAGCACCCAAGTCAAATCTGTGTTTTGATAATGGCAACAGGGTCCAAAAGTTAAGTCTTACTTGTTATCTAACATGTCACTCTAGTGTGCAGGGTAAAAAGCCCTAGCGAAGGAATGCTAGGCACTGGCGAAGGAATGCTAGGGTAAAAAGCCCTAGCGAAGGAATGCTAGGCACTGGCGAAGGAATGCCAGGGTAAAAAGCCCTAGCGAAGGACTGCTAGGCGCCAGGCGAAGGATAGCTTGGGACTGAAACCCTAGCGAAGGAATACTAGGCACTGGGCGAAGGACAGCTCGGTATCCAAGACCTGGCAAAGGACCGCCAGGCAAAAGTCCAACCAGAGGAACGGTTGGCATCAGGTAAATTCTCCCGAGAGGAGTAGGTGAGGACGCGTTCTCCATCGAGGGAACAGTAGGCGTTGGTTCGACCTAGGGTTCCATTTTGGAGACCCAAAGTCAGAACCAAGACAGCTAAGGCTGTATAAACTAATATTTTATTGTTTGATGGTGTTTTGGACTAATCCTGGATGCAAGACCGAAGGAACGAGTGTCTGCAGCTCAGAGAGCCTCAAAGGAATGAGGCAACAGCTGACCAGGGTTCTCGGAGTGTCCCGGGCGCCCCCAAGGTGAACACAAAACACATAAAACAAGAGATGGCTTCGACAGCTCATGTCCCGGGCGCCCCCGTGCTCCCGGGCGCCCCCAGCGCTCCGGGCGCCCCCAAGTGAAGCTACCGAAAGAAGCCCCAGCGAAGCCAAGGGATGAGGTTTGACCCGGTCAATCCGGGCGCCCCCAGCGTTCCGGGCGCCCCGGTCAAAGCTTGATGCCGAGTTTTAAGGGATCAGAGCTGACCGAGACCGAGGTGGATCGGATGACACGTGGGGGGGGGGGGGGGGGGGCGCCCCCTACGTTCCGGGCGCCCCCAGGCCCTATAAAAGGACCCTCGAACCAAGGCTTCAAAGCAACAACTCATTCAACGCTTCGACGCTCTTCTGCTCCCGCACTCTGCTCCGTAAACTTCCCAACTCGAGCCGACGACGTCCCTCCGCTCCGAAAAGTCGATCTACCTCGGACGTCGGTAACAAAAAGAGCGATCTTTTAATTCTATGCTTATTACACTACTATTGTAATCCATTTGTGTAAACTGTTTTTGCGCCTCATATAGAATTGTCCAAAGTAAACGGTCAACGACCGTGGGCCTTGGAGTAGGAGTCGACATAGGCTCCGAACCAAGTAAAAATAATTGTGTTTGCGTGTGTTGTGTTTTATTTTCCGCTGTGCAATTCCTCTTTCCCTAAATCCGAACATTTTCCGATATTCACCCCCCCTCTATCGGTTCTCTCGATCCAACAAGTGGTATCAGAGCGGGGAAGTTCAAATTTGGTGCAACCACCAGTTTGAAAATTTTTCGGATTTTTAATTTTATTTCTTTCTCTCGTTCGAATTTCTTCTAATATACTTTTCGTTCGAATTTTTTTTTGTTAATCGAGGTTGGTGCAACACCCCTCGATATTTTCCTTATCCCGCACTACTAATCCAAGACCAAGTCTTGGAAAATTCTTTTTAGTTATTTTTTCCAGATTAAATGGTCATGCAAGAAGGATTTAGCACCGCCAGACCTTCACTTTTCAGTGGAGAAGACTTTTCCTACTGAAAAAGTCGAATGGAGGTCCACCTGAAAACTCAGGTGGACATGTGGATTATCATCCAGTCCGGACTGGAGATACCCAAAAATGCTGAAGGAGTTCCTCAAAGCTACACAGAGTGGGACACCGCTCTGAAATGAAGAATCGAAGCAGATGCAAAGGCGACTCAGACCCTCCAATGCGTCTTAACAAAAGAGGAGCTGAATCGGGTGGGCCCCTTCAACAGTGCTAAGGAGCTGTGGGCAAAATTGATCGAGCTGCACGAAGGAACATCAGACACTCGTATCAGTAAGAGAGATCTGCTCCTGAATAAATTGTATACCATCAAGATGGCCGACAACGAAACAACAGCCCAGCTTCACGCACGAATCCAAGTATTGATGAACGGTCTTCACGCTATAGGTCACAAGGTCGAAAACCGTGACCTAATAAGATATGCTTTAAATGCTTTCCCTAGAAACACCTTGTGGGCATCTATGATAGATGCATACAAGGTTTCAAGGGATCTCTCAAAAATTAAACTAGATGAATTATTTTCCGAATTAGAACTTTATGAATAGACTAACTGCAATATGGACGAGAAAGGTATTGCCTTTGTTGCAGAAAAAACTGGAAGGACAACAAAGAAAAAGCCACAACCTGAACCCGAGTCTAACTCAGACTCAGACTCTGAAGACGAAGAAGGAGATCGACCTAAGCTGGTCCGACTGGCCCGAAGCTACTATAAAGAATTGAAGAACCAAACCAACAGAAGGAAGGCTAGCCGAAGAAAGGACGAACCAGCTGAACCCACAAACGACAAAAACAAGCCCAACGTGACTTGCTACGAGTGCAAGAAGAAGGGTCACTACAAGACAGAGTGTCCAAACCTGAAGGAGACCAAGAAGACAAGAAGAAAGAAAACACTCCAAGCAACCTGGGATGAATCTTCCTCAGAAGAAGAAGAAAAAGCACCCCAATCAAACCTACTAGCCCTGACCGCCTCAGAAGAAGTCGAGACCGAGTTAGAATCAGAAGAGGATGACGGCAGACTAACCTTTTCAGAAGACGGCGAAATCAAGGTAAGTGGTTTCAATAGAAGTCAATTAAATGATCTTATTTCTTATCTTTCTCGAGATTTGGCGAAAGCCAAACTCCGAGTCGAATCCCTCCGACAGGAAGTAAAACTCCTGAAAGAGGGAGCTGACTCTAAATCCTTAACCAAGAAAGTTCAAGAAGGAACTCCTACTCAAGTTGAAAAACTTGAAAAAGAGAACTCCTCCCTGAAAACGCAGGTTAAGGATCTTAGAGCTGCCTTAGAACGATTTACTTCTGGTTCCAAGAATCTTGACATGATTCTTGGAAAACAGAAGTCCGTTCTAAATCGATCCGGACTTGGCTATAGAACCAAATCCCGACAAAGATCTTACTTTGCTGTACTGAACCAGTCCAGACCAAAAATTCAGGCATGGGTACCAAAACTATGCTTGAACCAACAAACTGGATCAAATCAATATTGGATCCCCAAGGACAAGATTCTCATCTTGCCAAACCATTATCGGGGCTATAGTCCAGGGGGAGCCAAATTGAAAACAATATTTATTGTTAGATAGAATTTAATTCTTGATTGAAATTTGCCTGACTGATTGTTTATTTAAATTTCTGCAATTTACCATGCTTAGACTTAGGTTAGTATAAGGACTGAACAAACTTAACTGAAATTTGAAAATATAGTATTGGGTGGAGGTGAGATGATAGTACGTTAGGGAAACCAATTCTAATAAGATCAAGTTCACTTGATCTCTTTAGACTGTGAAACTAGCCGAAGCTACCGATCCAAAATCCAAACTAGTTAGAGCAGAACTTTTTCAAAGATTAATTTTGAAAATGAGATTTCATTAAACGGCTTTGTCAAGGAAAGGGTTGATGATCCAATAAGGCTACGGCCAAAGAAGGCCTAGTGCCTCGCCAAGACCTGGAAGGCAATTTTTGAATTTCAAATTCAAATTACTTTTTGTCAAATTCAAATCTAACACAACTTTCAGTTAAGTATAGAGTCAAACATTTCCTTTCAAAATAAATTTAAATGTTTTTAAAAATTAATTAAGGTTTTCAAAATAAATAATAATTTTTCAAAACAATTTTACTTATCAAAACCTGTCTCACAAAACCCATAAGGCTAACGTGGTTGAAAACCTTAGATTTGGGTGAGACAGACTAGGCAGTGAAACTCAATTTAAGCTATTCCTGACTCTAATTGGATCCAAATCAATAAAACTCTTTATGTGTAGGAACATAAAGGTTTGGACCAATGGATGTTGGATAGCGGTTGCTCCAGACACATGACTGGAGATAAATTGAAGTTCACCAAACTCAAGTTCAAGAACCTAGGCTCAGTGGCATTTGGTAACAATGCTACACTCAAGGTAATTGGGTCAGGTAATATTGAGCTTAAATCTGACTTTATTATTAAGAAAGTTCTTTTAGTTGAAAACTTCAAATTTAACTTGCTTAGCATAAGTCAGTTATGTGATTCTGGTTATATAGTCACCTTCAACAATTCTAACTGCCTGATTAGAAATATACAAGACTCAGAAGTCATACTTAAGGGCACTAGGAAAAATAATGTATACACTGTTGGTGACGAGATGGCTATAGAGGGGGGGTGAATATAGACAATCACAATTTCTTGAGCTTTTCAAAACTATTCTGCACTTCAGAGTTAGGCAGCGGAAGCAAATGCAGAACAAAGAAACTAAGCAGAGAAAGAAACTCAAACCAAACAAACGCTAAGACGGAAATGTACAAGGTTCGGGGATAACTTGCCCCTACTCCTTGGCGTGCCCGTGAGGTGGGCGATCCCTTGATCGTCGGCAGATCAAGCCCCGGTGAACACCGGATATCAAGCGCCTCTTTCTCGGTGGAGTAACCTCTCCACAAGCTGTCTCAGTAGATGAATACAAGATTAAGCACACGAGACACTCGAGAAGGGAAGCTCACAAAGCTCTCACAGGAATGCAACAAGATCGCTTAAGAACAAAGCAACAGAGAGGACGAGCACAACCCAGCAACAACTTCCCAAGTTTTCTATCTGTCTCTCTCGTCTCCTCTGCCTCAGCTTCATCACTTAAGCTCTGCTCACCATCACAAGCTTCATCAACATCCACTGAGCCAGCCTGAACCCACTGACCTCCCTGAGCACTCAGTCCACTGAAGACTCCCTCTCCAGCTGAGCCTCCGTCAGTCGCCAGCTGCGTCAGTTGCCCGTTGAAACCTGAGAATGAGAAACAGCCAAACCTGCTCAACGGAAAGCCTCCCATTGACCCTCCTTGAGTGTTTGAATCACCTGCTATCACCTGCACACTCCAACAAAGGCTTAGCAATGCATATCAAAAAGAAATCAGCAAGTAGCAGAGAATCGGTAGTGAAAATAGACTTCTGACAGCATATTTGAATTAAAGTTCTGCGCCTGATCGATCATCAGACCGATCAGGAAGGACTCTGATCGGTCACCAGACCGATCCACAGTCTTCTGCATACTCCTGATCGGTTACCAGACCAATCAGGCTCTATCCTGATCGGTCACCAGACCAATCAGGCTCCAGCCTAATCGGTCACCAGACCAATCAGGCTGAAACTTTAATCAAATCCTAGCTGCGCCTGATCGGTCACCAGACCAATCCAGGCTCCAGCCTGATCGGTCACCAGACCAATCAGGCTCCAGCCTGATCGGTCACCAGACCAATCAGGCTGCTTCCAGACCAATCAGGCTCCATCCTGATCGGTCCAGCGGAAATCAAATCCTAAGTCTTTGATCGGTCACCGGACCGTTCTGGACCTGATTAGCAAGGGAACTCAACCTCACTGCTCACTCCCTGATCGGTCACCAGACCGATCAGGAGCCAGTCAATGGGTGAAACGCATACTCCCTGATTGGTCACCAGATCGATCAGGAGCAGCACAGTAGGTTCCCAACCTCACTGTGTGCTCCCTGATCGGTCACCCGACCGATCAGTCATCGCTGGATCGGTCACCAGACCGATCCACGAAGGAGCAGCGTGCCAGAATCCCTGATCGATCACCAGACCGATCCAGGGACTCAAACTCAGCCCTCCAAGCTAAGTTTCCATCCACCTTAACCCTCCAAGCTAAGAATTTTCCATCTAACTCTCCAAGTTGGGAATTTGCACCTAACCCTCCATGTTAGGACTTTTCACCTAGCCCTCCAAGCTAGGACTTTTCACCTAGCCCTCCAAGCTAGGACTTTTCACCCAACCCTTCCGAGTTAGAACTTCATCCAACCTAGCCCTCCAAGCTAGGCACCTGACCCTCCAAGCCAGGACTTTTTCACCTAATTCTCCAGGATGGGAATTTGCACCTAACACTCCAAGTTAGGACTTTTCACCTAGCCCTCCAAGCTAGGACTTTTCACCCAACCCTTCCGAATTAGGACTTTTCCATACCTGGCTTCACTCACCAGGACCCGGCTTCACTCACCGGGATTTCCAACACCTGGCTTCACTCACCAGGATTTCATGCCCAGTCCCCGACCAGGACTTTAACCCAAATTCACTCAACCAAACTTAAATCATTGTCAAACACCAAAACAACAATCGGGCCAGACTGCATCAACAATCTCCCCCTTTTTGTTGTTTAACAACCCGATTTAAGTTTAGGTATCAATCAATTGAAATCCGTTCAATTCTCATAAGGGAATCATGATCCTCCCCCTATAATAACCATAAACTTAATCAGTCATTTTGTCCCCCTTTGTCAAACATCGAAAAGGGTGTGGTTATTAAGTTTAAACATCAAGCTCCCCCTCCCCAAACCCAGAATAATTAAAGGATAATTTTTTGAATCGCACATGAAAACATATACAGAATAATATCATGGTCAAGCATGTATATGTCTCATATGACAAGTAATTCAAAGGATGATTTTTGAATTGCATATGAGAGATATATACCACAGATGTATCATGGCAACAATGTATATGCATCATATGACAATAATTATCGCAGTTCCATCAGACTGATGATCGATACAGAAAAATTTCTGATTTATCTATGAACGATCAATTTTCAGAAAAATTTCTGTAATTCTGATTCGTTCAAGATCGGACTGCATTAACTCTTGGACTTCCATGTGAAGACATATACAGAAGTATATCATGGTCAAATACGTATATGCTTCATAGGACGAGTAAGGAATGCATCTGTATCTGAAACATAGTCCTGATTGGTCCTCCGTGACCAACCAGGTCTGTTGATTACGTGATACAGAAGAATATTTGATTAGTCTGAGGAGCGATCAGATTTCAGAAAAATTTCTGAACCTCTGATACGTTCCTGATCAGACTTCATTGACAATTTGCATTCTATAACAGGGGAGATGACTCTATTAATATTCGTCATTTCAGAAAAATTTCTGAAACACGATATTAAGAACAAGAGTCAAGACTCAACAAACCCTTTCTTATGAATTTGAACATTCCAACATAGGTTTGTATCAAATCAGTATTAAGTACTGGGTTTGTATCGCTTGAACAAATTTGTGCTCCCTTAGTACCAGGTTTGTATCACTTGAACAAATTTGTGCTCCCTTAGTACCAGGTTTATACCAATGGAAGATCAAGTATATTTCAATTTGACTTGGTTTGTATCAGATTTGTGTGTATCAGTATGATCAGTAATCTGATACAATTCGATGAAAATTGATTGGTTTGAGGAGGTTTTGAATCAATTTGGAACGATCTGGGAGTTCCTTGATCAGAGTTGGTCTGATCGGTCACCAGACCGATCAGAAGCACCCCTGATCGATCGGTAGACCGATCAGGGATGATACAGAATGGTTTTTCAGTTTCAGAAACAAAATTTCAGAAACTGTGAAATCAACTTTGTTTCAAGTCTCAACCATTCCTAAACCCTAATTCAATTAATGTTAATCCATTTGGTCCTAAGGGTTCCCTTAATCAAGATATATGTCATGATCTGTGTTAAAGCATGATGAGTATGTTCTTAATCATGAACTTGAGTCCCAAAACTAGGTTTGTATGATCAGTTATGTTCTAAGAATGTTCTTGGCATGATCATGTGTGAATCAAAATATTCCAAGTATGATCAAATTTCATGATACACAAGGTATGATCAAATTTTCAAATCATGCTTATATAACACTAGTATCAAGGTATGATTAAGTTCCCAATTTTTTATCAAGTTCATTTACCATCATAAGCAACACTAAGTGTGAAGACCTTGAATACATGCCAATTCTTTTGATTCATTTCAAGAAAACACTGAACCTAGACCTTAAGTTCATATTCTTGTCTAATGATGTATTGTGAGATTTTCATAGTGATTTTCACAAACCATGTGTTCTTCATGTTGGCATAATACATACAAGAAAATCATGGCATACTTGATCATGGAAGAACTTAAACACTAAAGTAGATTATACCATGACTAAGTATTTTAACACATGAATATCATAAAAATCACTAGCCAAGGGATCATATTGTTATAAGAACTAAACCAATGGAGATCAAAACATTTAATTTGAATTTTCCATAACCACCATGTGAATGACAATTTTTCCTTGGTCATGGGTTTGGAGTACCAATTATCAACAACCAATGTTGATAGATACTCCCCCTTAATTAATGCTCATATAATTCGAAAAATAGAGGTTTTGGGTACCCAAATTTTGGGACCTAATGAATCTTCAATGAATGACTTTGGCACCCATGCCTTAGTCAATTTCTTTTTGACTTTTCGAACCTTAGAATCATTTGATGATCTAAAATAGGTTCTTGACATTAAAGATATGACACTAGGTTCTTTAGGTTGGTAACCCAAACCAACCTTGTTGTACATCGCCCTTTGTGAGTTGAGTATCATATCTAATGTTTTAGAGTTTGTTGAAATCTTCTCAAGAACATTCTTGAGGTTTTCAACTTCGCTCTTCAAGTCCTTATTTTCATTTTCAAGGGTCTTAACATGCAAGTCATCATGAAAATCATTAGCATCCTCATCTTTAGAGGTTTTCAATTTTTCTACCTCTAATCTCAAGGATTTAATCTTGTTCTTAGACCTTTTGAGCATGTTTGTCAAGCAAGCTATTGCTCTATAGCACTTATCTAGCTCGGGAGAAATTACCTCTTCATCATCTGAAGATGATGAAGGCGCGGTTGAGGAGTCACTTGATTCATCATTGCTCTCATTGAATGATTCTTCTAAGGCTACGAGAGCCACATGACAGTGGTTCTTTTCCTCCTCCTTCTCCTTCTTCTTCTTCCTGTCACATGCCACAAAAGCCAACCCTTTCTCCTTTGGGCTTTGGTTAGAGATCTCATGTAGTTCCATTTCACAAAATAGATCTTCTAACTTAACTAAAGAAAGATCCTTGGAAACCCTGTAGGCAACCACCATGGATGACCACAATGTATTCCTTGGAAAAGCTTTTAGAACTAACCTTACTAGATCCCGGTTTTCTACCTTCTCATTGATGGAGTGGAGGGCATTGAGGATCTCTTTGAATCTTCCATGGAGTTCACTTACCTTTTCATTTTCTTCCATGGACAAATTTTGGAGTTGACTGTGAAGGAGGTCCTTCTTAGCTATTCGGGTGTCATGAGTTCCTTCGTGGAGCTCAATGATTTTGTTCCAAAGATCCTTAGCACTTGTAAAAGGACCCACCTTGATCAACTCCTCCTTCGTCATCCCACATTGCAAGGTGACAATAGCTTTGGCATTGGCTTCCCCCTTCCGGATTTGCTCAGCCGACCACTTGGAAAACTCAAGCTCCTTTCCTTCATTATCCTTTGGAAGGGAAAACCCTTCCTTGACAGTGAACCACAAGCTCATGTTTGTCTTCAAGTAAAACTCCATTCTTGACTTCCAATATGAAAAATCAGTGCCGTCGAAGAATGGAGGTCGGTTTGTGCTCATTCCTTCTTTTCCAGCCATCTTGCTCTAAGCTCTCGGATGTTAAGCCGTGTACAGAGCCCCAAGCTCTGATACCACTTGTTAGTGACGAGATGGCTATAGAGGGGGGGGGGTGAATATAGACAATCATAATTTCTTGAGCTTTTCAAAACTATTCTGCACTTCAGAGTTAGGCAGCGGAAGCAAAAGGAGAACAAAGAAACTAAGCAGAGAAAGAAACTCAAACCAAACAAACGCTAAGACGGAGATGTACAAGGTTCGGGGATAACTTGCCCCTACTCCTTGGCGTGCCCGTGAGGTGGGCGATCCCTTGATCGTCGGCAGATCAAGCCCCGGTGAACACCGGATATCAAGCGCTTCCTTCTCGGTGGAGTAACTGTTAGTGAGAGCCCTAGAGCCAATCATGTGATGGTTGTTGTATGGACTCATTGTATCATATTTCATATATATATATAAAGTCATTTGATTATGGTTATTATACTTACTTGTATTGGTGCCAAATAACTAAGTGTAATAACGTCCTTGGTAGTAGGTTCATATCTATATCAATCGATTGGTTGAATCGATAGTGAGATGATATAGAGAACACTACTCTTAATTATTCCTAGTCAAGTATTAACATTCAGGGACAATGTTAATACATAGAGACTAGCATGTAGGTCAACACGATGACTTGATCTCACAAGTCATGGATATGAGATATCAAGTTGACACATGAGTATGCATTGGAGAATATATACTGAATGACCCACCATGAGAAAGTATCATGGATCGTTATATGAGTGTCATATACTTTCTCATGTGACTATTAGTATGACTATTAGTCCTTAGACCTGAAGTCACTATAGTTCCCTACATAAGGAGTTATGTACTTTGGTTTCGTCAAACGTCACTCGTAACTGGGTGGACTATAAAGGCGATTACTGGGTATGTAACAAATTATACGGAGGGATGTGAGTGATGTAGATGGGATCTATCCCTCTTATATGACGGGAGAGATATCATAGTCTTGATAGAGTGAGATCACTAATGCGGCCATGCCCAAATAAGGCAATATGAGATATTGAGCTTATTTGATTATAGTGAGTCTACTTGGAGTTCAAGATACATAGATTGATTGGAGGATGACACGGTCTATGCTTCATAGAAGATCAATCTAGATATCGACGATAGAAGGACATTGTCACATATTATGAAAGTCATAATTAGTAGTCACATTGGTGATGTTGGATCTCAACATTCTTGTAACTTGGGTAGCAATGATGTGTTGCTAGATACCGCTCATTGCTTATGTTTCTAAGAGGTTAGAAGCATTGCCAACGTTACAAGAACCTATAGGGTCACACACAAAGAACAAATAGATGGAGAAAAAATGAAGTCAAGTTTGACTTGGCTGAATATGGAAAGTCCATAAAAGGCAAGTTTGACTTGACCCAAATCCAAATCAAGTTTGACTTGACTTGGTTCCACTTCAAGTTAGACTTGACATAGGAGAAGAAATGGAGTCAAGTTTGACTTGACTAAATATGGAAAGTCCATAAAAGACAAGTTTGACTTGACCCAAATCCACCTCAAGTTAGACTTGACTTAATGCCACATCATGGTGATGAATTGGCATGGAGCCAACCATTGATGATGCTCCACATCATCAAGAGCATTAAGTGTGGATGCCACCTCATCAAGGAAGATTAATGGTCAAGTTTGACTTGACCAAAAGGCCACCTCACCTTGACTTGACCAAGTGATGACTTGGCTTGGTATTTGACCAATGATGATGCTCCACATCATCTCCAAAGGTTGTAACCCCCCATTTGAATTTGAATTCAAATTAAAAGGGGGTTATGGTTGGCCACTTAATGGCCATTATGTGGCCGGCCACAATGAGAGAACAAAACCAAGTTTTGGTTCCATTTTTCTAGGGGGTGTCTTTTCTTCTTCCTCCTCCAAGTGTTGGTGCTCTTCTTCTTCTTCTCCTCTTGGCCGAACCCTTGAAAGGTGCTAGCACACCTAAAGGGTTTCCTCCATCCACTTTGTTCGCGTGGATACTTCTAGAGGGACGACACTTGACGTCCTAGAGATCCGACATCCAAAAAGGAGCGAGCGGGATTAAGCGGGGCACGCACCAAAGGTAAAATGGTTTATCCCTCTTTAGATCTAGGAGTAGATCGAGTTTTGAGCATGAAATGAATACGTGATTTTTGTTTCGGAATTTTTCTTCGCACGAGATCCATGGGTTTGGGTTCTCGGGGTTTCCGCGACCCGAAAAGGCGGTTTTCGCGGCCCGAAAAACCTAACAGTGGTATCAGAGCCACGTGCGAAGCACGTATTTATTTATTTTTATGGGATATAAAATTTAGAGTAGTTTATGATTCTGTAATTTTTCTAATTTTTAGGATTTTATGAGTATTTTTCTCGTAGAGGCGAAGCAACGAGTGCGAAGCACTTGTACACTTCGACCACCGAGAAAAACTTCTCCGAAACGGCAAGTTTCGCCCAAATAGATTTTGGGACAGCGGGTTAGGCACTGTTAGATCACGATACGACACTCACGAAATTAATTTCGTGAGTAGGGGCGCCGCCCCTAACCCCGCAAGGGGCCTTGTCACGTGATTGTGCCCGAAACCCGCTTAACGAGACCGCCGTGGAGTTGTGACTCATAAAATTCGTAAAATATATAGAAAAATTAGATAAATTTCTGTAAAATACATAATTTTGAATTATGTACAGTAGTGTGATGGTCATGGCCCAAGACCCTATTTTAATTAGATTAAAATATGTGTGTAATTCATATTACGGCCTGCGTGCCGTTATTTGTGTTGTGTGTGTTGTATTGTGATGCGACCTACGTGTCGGCCTTTTATTTATTATTTCTGTTAAAATTAGTTTAAGACTCGAATGTAACTCGAGTATAAATTTTGTAATGTACAAAATTGAAGATGAAGGAAATTCTGGAGAAGACGGACTCGTGGGAAGCAAGCCGACAACACATGGGGTTCTGGAAGGAGGAGCTTGGAGAAGCTGCTGCCTAGACCCTAGGTTGACCAAAGGATCTTCTCATTGGCTTGAGAAGATCTTAGTAGGGCCATGACTAATCACACTTTAATTTTCTTGTATATTTTATTTTTGCTTATATGTATGTGATGCATGTTAGTATAGAATAGAATATACATGAGTGTATGTGATGCACATGTAATGTGGGAACCATATCTTGATGTGCACCTAATACACATTTAGGTTAAATTAGATTTAATAAATGCCTAAATACGATGCACATCATCGATTAGATTAGATCTAAATCGAAATCAACTCGTATATGCCTAACGAGCCTTGATACCCATCACTACCACGATCATATGCGATTGTTGAATCTGCCAAAGCAGAGCAATGCATTTAATCTTGGTGGGATGCGGAGGGACAACCTTGGTCCCGCCTATCACGCTTGGGTTAGATTGAGCTCAATTAGATTGAGTAACTAGTTAGCTCAATTGGATCGAGCCTAACTATAGGCATACTCCAATAGTTGGAAAGGTAGGACAAAATCGCATTTATCAATAGTCTTGGGAGATTTAGCCAAAGCTAACTCAAGATTATTCATAAATGTTAATTCTTGATCCTATAAACAAGAGTTGCATAGAGATGTAATTGGTAATTAGTACCTACCGATCATACTAAGTCTTGGGAGATTTAGCCAAAGCTAACTCAAGGCGTAGTATGATGTGGATCTTGACCTACGAGAATTATAGTTAGTTGGTGTGGATCTAGTAGTGTGGTTTTACCACATCTATGACTCGATTCTACCAAAGCCCTATAATTCAATGGGAGCATCATTTAATTAAAGGCCTAGTTAAATGATAAATAAAATATGATACAATGGTGGATATTTATTTTCTGCATTTTATGTTGTAGATTACCATGTCAACCACGAACACTCTCTCTCTACGATCTGTTCTTGAGAAGGACAAGCTCCTAGGAGCTAATTTCCTGGACTGGTACAGGAATCTGAGGATAGTCCTCACGCAGGAACGTAAGCTGTACATTCTGGAGCAAGCAGTTCCTGATGCACCACCAGCCTCTGCCGCTCGTAGTGTTAGAGATGCTCATCAGAAGCATCTAGATGACGCGTTAGACGTGTCATGCCTAATGCTATGCTGTATGTCTCCTGAGCTTCAGAAGCAACACGAGAAAATGAATGCTTTTA
>JAGFNQ010008201.1:0-59962 GCA_024364735.1 Boesenbergia rotunda
AGAAATTTATTATATAAATTTTTCTTATCATGGAAAAATCAATTCATAATTGATTTTATAAAATAAAATAAACTATTCAAAGTTTATTTTAATTTCCATGAAAATAATAAACCAAACTTCGGTTTATAAAAATTTATATATTATCCATAATTTTATAAAACAAACCACGCTCGGTTTATTTTATAATTTGAACCAAACAATTTGGTTCTCCCCTTTTAATGTGGCCGGCCAAACAAAGAGGGTGGGACCCTCTTTGGCCGGCCAAACCCAAGCCATACCATGAATTAAACTCATTTAATTCGTCCAATAAGCTTCAAAAGACTTAGCCATTTTAAGCTTCCGATGCGTCTCTGAAAAATTCAGATTCGACTTATCTCTCTTGATCGGAAAATCCAATTTTTAACTCGTTTTAAATCCCTCGGATTACTCGTAGTGCTTGTGACTAAATAGGCTTTCGATTTATGTTGGCCGTCTATAATTAACCAATTATAGAACGATCATGAGTGGCACCTAGTAGTACATCATGATCCCCAATTAATCGAAAGATCAACGGTTGACCTCAAAAATTATTCTGAAACTCTTCAGCAGCTATAATGAATCGTGCCCCATTCCCTTCACCATCTTATACCCACTTGGTTCAGGACACGGTCTATGTGTGTCAGTCCCCACTAGGCTGACTACGTCACACCTAGCCCAAACAATGTTTTTCTCGTCCTACGGATTCTAGTTACTCTCATGTTTCTGAGAGATTCATACTCTGAACATGTGATGCTCTGGCCAGAGGCTTCGAGTAACAATCCGACGATAGGCCTTGGGTATACATCTCCTCGCAAGGAGTGGTGAATCCTTTGTAGGCTGTTCAAACATCTTCGGGCACTTCGGCTTATACCCAACCATCCTGGGTCCACACCTCCTTAGAGATGCTTGCTTAAGATGTCAAAGTATAAGTCTCCATGACCAAGATGACTTGAACACCGCAAGTCAAAGGAACATCGCACTTAAGCTGCAGTAAGAACTTCATTGACATATCTATATGTAGATTACCATATGAAGTTTTACAGCCAGTCACTCCAATGAACTAGTTCCCTTAACTAGCATTCATGTTTATCTCCGGACATCCCAATGTCTCCAGCCAGTGAGAATCAGCTGATTAGAGAATAACCCATGCTAGTCTCAACAGAATTGATAGTGTCCGTATTTATCAATTCATCGACTAGGGACAATTTCAATACTTCACAATTGCACATGTAGAGATAATCACTAGTTGTGAATTCATCACAAATTCTCTCATGCTGTGAATTGTATTGCGGACATTCAGTAAATGAGTTTAAGATCTCAATCAAATACACAAGCATGTATACTCAAATAGTGAATATTCATTTATTAAAATAAATGATTACAATCATAAGGCGATTGCCTTAGTACACTTCTCTCACAATACTAACAATCCTGACCAATCTTGTGTGTACAAGAAGGTTAGTGGGAGTGCAGTCGTATTCCTAGTGTTATATGTCGATGACATATTACTTATAGGAAATGATATATCAGTTTTACAGTTAGTTAAAATTTGGTTGTCCAAAATTTTCTCCATGAAAGACCTGGGAGAAGCAACCTATATCCTTGGGATTAGAATCTATAGAGATAGATCAAAACGGTTGCTTGGTCTTTCGGAGTCTACATATATAGACCGAGTGCTAGAAAGGTTTAGCATGTCGGAATCCAAGAAAGGTTACCTTCCCATCAGGCATGGGATCAACCTTTCGAAGTATGTGTCCGCGCACAGAAGACGAGAGGATTTTCATGAATAAGATTCCTTATGCATCCGCGATAGGATCTATCATGTATGCTATGTTATGTACTAGGCCCGATGTATCTTATGCTCTGAGCATCACAAGCAGATACCAGTCTGATCCAGGAATGGATCATTGGGCGGCTGTCAAGACAATCCTCAAGTACTTAAGAAATACTAAGGATGTGTTCCTAATATATGGAGAAGGTGATATGGTAATACATGGGTATACAGATGCCAGTTTCCAGACAGATAAGGATGACTCCAAATCTCAGTCCAGATACGTATTTATTTTGAATGGAGGCGCAATATGTTGGAAGAGTTCCAAGCAAGACACCGTAGCGGATTCTACAATGGAAGCGGAATATATTGCAACTTCGGAAGCAGCAAAGGAAGCAGTCTGGATCAAGAAGTTTGTCTCAAAACTTGGTGTGGTTCCAACAATTGATGAAGCAATACCGGTTTACTGCGACAACAATGGAGCTATTGCACAAGCGAAGGAACCAAGGCTCATCAGCGATCCAAACATGTGTTTCGCCGCTATCATCTGATCAGAGAGATTATAAGTAGGAATGATATACAAATTGAGAAAATTCCCACTGAAAGGAATTTAGCGGATCCTTTAACTAAGGCCTTGCCTCAAAGCAAGTTTGAGGGTCATGTTAGAGCTTGTGGTATTGGGTACTGTAGCGATTGGCATTAGGCCAAGTGGGAGTTTGTTAGTGATATGAGAGAAGTGTTCTAAGCAATCGCCTTATGATTGTAATCATTTATTCTAATAAATAAATATTCACTATTTGAGTATACATGTTTGTGTATTTGATTGAGATCTTAAACTCATTTACTGAATGTCCGCAATACAATTCACAGCATGAGAGAATTTGTGATGAATTCACAACTAGTGATTATCTCTACATGTGCAATTGTGAAGTATTGAAATTGTCCTTAGTCGATGAATTGATAAATACGAACACTATCAATTCTGTTGAGACTAGCATGGGTTATTCTCTAATCAGCTGATTCTCATTGGCTGGTGACATTGAGATGTCCGGAGATAAACATGAATGCTAGTTAAGGGAACTAGTTCATTGGAGTGACTGGCTGTAAAACTTCATATGGTAGTCTACATATAGATATGTCAGTGAAGTTCTTAGTGCAGCTTAAGTGCGATGTTCCTTTGACTTGCGGTGTTCAAGTCATCTTGGTCTTAGAGACTTATACTTTGACATCTTAAGCAAGCGTCTCCAAGGAGGTGTGGACCCAGGATGATTGGGTATAAGCCGAAGTGCCCGAAGATGTTTGAACAGCCTACAAAGGATCCACCACTCCTTGCGAGGAGATGTATACCCGAGGCCTATCGTCGGATTGTTACTCGAAGCCTCTGGCCAGAGCATGACATGTTCAGAGTATGAATCTCTTAAATACATGAGAGTAATTAGAATCCGTAGGACGAGAAAACGTTACTTGGGCTAGGTGTGACGTAGTCAGCCTAGTGGGGACTGACACACATAGACCATGTCCTGAACCAAGTGGGTATAAGATGGTGAAGGGAATTGGGCACGATTCATTATAGCTGCTAAAGGGTTTCAGAATTGTTTCTGAGGTCAACCGTTGATCTTTCGATTAATTGAGGATCATGATGTACTACTAGGTGCCACTTATGATCATTCTATAATTGATTAATTATAGACGACCAACATAAATCGAAAGCCTATTTAGTCACACACACTACTAGTAATCCGAGGGATTTAAAACGAGTTGAAATTTGGATTTTCCAATCAAGAGAGATTAAGTTTGGTTGAGCCAAACGATAAGTCGAATATGAATTTTTCAGAGACGCATCGGAAGCGTAAAATGGCTAAGTCTTTTGAAGACTTAATAGATGAATTAAATAAGTTTAATTCATTGGGGCTTGGCTTGGATGGGCCGGCCAAAGAGGGCCTCCATCCTCTTTGCTTGGCCGGCCACAACAAAGGGAGAGAACCAAGTTTTTGGTTCAATTTATAAAATAAACCAAGTGTGGTTTGTTTTATAAAATTATGGATGATATAAATTTTTTATATAATAAAACAAGGTTTGGTTTATTTTTCATGAAAATTAAAATGAACCATGGATTGGTTTATTTTATAAAATCAATCATGGATTGATTTACCATGATAAGGAAATTTATTCCATAGGAGAGAAGAGACTTGATTGATTTTTTATCATGAATTAAAATATGATTTTAACCATGATATAAAATCAAACATGGCATGATGGAATAAGTTATTCCATATTTGAGAGGCTTGATGGTTGAGAGGCCACTATATAAAAGACCCAAGGCAAGGCTTGGGTGATAATAATCGAAGAGATGAAGGCATAAACTCTCTCCCTCTCTTTCTCTCCTTCTCTTCTCCCCTTCTTGCCGTGCGCCAACCAGCCCCAAGAAGGAGCACCAGCCGGCCGCCCCTGCCCTTTCCCTACATAAACGTAAATTAGTTTATGTTTCTGCAAAATTTTAAATATATGATCATGTCTACACAAGATAAAATTGCATGCTTAGATGTGTGATTAAATAATTTGAGAAATTATTTATGCTAAACCTTCCGCTGTACGTAATTAATTTTAAAATTACGAACTCATATCCATGTCAACATGCACCCGGTCCCAATAGATGGATCATCCCAAGTCGCCTTGAGGTTGGTGGCACTCTTCTCCTTTCCTTTTGTCCTCTTCTTCTCACCTTTCTTCTTCTCCACCTTCTTTTCATCTCTTCTCTTTAGTTGAGGGCACTCATTCTTTATGTGTCCCTCTTTGTGGTAGTTGTAGCAAATGATGTCCTTTGCCTTACCCTTGCCATTGGATCCTTTCCTAGCAAAAGACTTGTTAGAAAAACTTTTAAAAGTCTTACGCATCTTTCTTACCATTAAAGCCTCTTGGTCGCTATCCATAGAGGCACTGGACTCCTCTGAGTCGGATGAGAAGGAGTAGACCACCTTCTTCTTCTCCTTCTTCTTCTTCTCCTTTTATGCAATAAAGGCTATACCTTTCTCTTTGGCTGAAACATTAACTTGCTTGTGCAGTTCAAATTCACAAAATAGATCATCTAATTTTATTATTGACAAATCCCTTGATACTTAGTAGGCATTAACCATTGATGCCCACAAAGTTGTTCTTGGGAAAGATTGTAGGACGTACCTGACGAGATCACGGTTTTCAATCTTCTTTCCAATCACATGGAGTTCGTTGATGATCTCCTTCACCCTTCCATGCAGCTGGCTGACAGTCTCGTTGCTCTTCATAGATAGGGATTGAAGTTGGGCAACGAGCAGATCATTCTTTGCCCTTCTGGACTCGTTGGACCCTTCATTCAGTTCAACGAGTTTGCCCCACAACTCTTTGACACTCTTGAATGACCCCACCTTGTTGAGTTGCTCCTTTGAGAGCCCACACTGAAGTGTGGTGGTGGCCTTGGCATTTGACTGCGCCCTCTTCATGACATCCTTTGACCATGATCTCATTGGCATTGTCTCTCCTCTTTCATCCACGGGTGCATCAAACCTATCTACAATACTAATCCAGTTTTCAATGTCATTCATTAGATAGTATTGCATTCTACCTTTCCAGTACGCGAAGTCGTTCCCGTCGAAGAAAGGTGGCCGTGCAATGCTGTATCCCTCTTGAAACGCCATTTACTTTACTCCGGTCGATGGTGAGTTCTTCCGAAGAGAACCGGCTCTGATACCAATTGATAGATCGAAGAGCGTTGCTAGAGGGGGGTGAATAGCACCTTGCCGAATTTCTTTGCAAGATTGTTAGCGCAGCACAAACAAAATATGCAAAAGACAAAACAACAATGCTAACTCAGAGTATTTTTTACTTGGTATCCACCCGAATAGGTGACTAATCCAAGGATCCACACGCGTACTCCACCTCCACTATGAAAAGTCTCCTTCAGGTGGAGAAACCTTTACAAAGGCGTTGTCTTCCTCTTACAGAATGTAATGAATATAGAGAGAGGAAGATCTGAAGACTCTATGCACGAACATCACTTCATTACAGTGTAAAACCGTACCGTTCACGTGCGGAAAAGTCCTCTTTTTATAAGAGAACAGGATAACCTTGCAGGCTATCCAGACCCACACCAGTCGACAGTCGACTGGTCTAGCATTAATTGCTAGCCAACGGCTAGTTTTGGAATGTTACCTGTCGACTGCCCCCAGGGCAGTCGACTGGTACGAGGCTGTATACTCTCTGTGAGTTTTGGCAGTCGACTGCCCTCTGGCCAGTCGACTGCCCTGCCTCTCAGCTCAGTTACAGCCACTCCAAACCTTCTCCTTCACGTGTGCCTTCAGGTCTGCTCCCTTGGCTTGCCCCTTGAAGTCTTCTTCCTCTGGCTATCATCCCTCGGATGCGCACACAATCCTTCCCTTGGCTTGCCTTCATGTCACCCTTCACGTGTGCTCTTGATGTCCACTTCCTGGCTTGTCCTTGGAGCTCTCGTCCCTCGGATATGTTCTCCACTTGTGATTCTCCAAGTCCTTCAAACTCAATCACACATATCAAATACAACATAACACCCTAACCTTAACCTTATTGGCACACACATCAAAACCATGATCTTCCCGATCATTATTCGGCCGATTGCCTCAACAGAAGATAGAGAGGATAGAACCCCTCCTTCCAACTCAGAACCTAATCGCAACCTCTCCCTTCTCAGCCTTGTGCCGCCACCACCGAGTCCCCTTGCGCCACCTCCAACCGGCCACCGGACCTTCCTCTCTCACCAACGCTCACCACAAAGGAGAGGAGACTCTCCTCTCCTAGTCTATTGGTGCTTTCTCACGGTGGACTTGAGGGAGGAAGATGAAAATAAGAGCATGATCCCTTTTGTTGTCATCTCCTTGAGGATAGGAGAGAAATATTTGAGTTGGATGATTAACCTTGGTTTCTTGATCTCATAGGGTATTTATAGGGCTAAGGTAGGGACCAAGAGGAGAAGTTGGATCATGGCCCACCAATGGATCTAAACCCGATCCATTAATTAAGATCCATTCCACTAAAGGATCTTAATTGAACTTCCTCACCAACTCCCATATTTTCATATGAGCTCCATATATTAGGAGTCATCCATCCCCCCATGTTTAAGATCTCGAATGCCCATTAATTAATTTAAATTACTGACATTTCAAATTAATTAACTTCTGGGTCCTTGACTAGTACCACTCAACCTTATCATCATGCCGGATCAAATCCACCTACAGAGTTTAGCATGATGAACCTTTTGAGCTTATCAAGGGGGCATCATCAATCCGACTCATCAGGTTACGGATTCCGTCAATAATCAACAACTCATCATATTATTAATATTATCTCCCAACTTACCGGGCTTATCGATCTAACAGAATAGATATCGCCCATTGGTAAATCAATGAAATAATAATTAATAATATATGCCTGTTATTATATCGAGATTAAGGGATCGTACTCCATAATAAAATCCTGAAGTTCTATCCAATTATCGAGTCAGTATAAATCGGATAACCTCTGGTTTTGGTCATGCTCAATGTACTTAAAGCACACTAGTGTAATTCTATGGTCAAGACCAACCACACCTAATTACACTACAATCATTCCGATAGTTTATCCAATTCCATCTCGGTTGTGAGCATCTACTTATACTAGGCAAGGGACTGATAACATGATCTTCCGTGTAACACCATACACCATGTTATCTACAATGCATAGTAAAGGACTTCATGCATGTATTAATATAAACAGGCACCTAGTGTAGTTGTGATTCTCTTTTCAAAATGAAGATGTTCATATAAAGAAATCATGTCTTTTAGTATACACATCTTACAATTAATTCCTTGTAATGTATAAGTACTAGCTCACAACCGAGATGGATTTGGACAAACCATTAGAATAGTTGTAGTGTGATTTGGTATTAGTCTATCTTGACTATAGAATTGCACTAGTGCACATTATGTGTATTGAGCAAGACCGATTTGAGGTGATTCGATTTATACTAACTATATAATCGAACAAGATCTCTGGTTATTATGGGTGTACATGCTCTTAATCCTGATATAATAACGGACACATGTACTTAATATTTAATTCTTAATTTACTAATGGGTGAGATTTATTCGTTAAATCAATAAGCCCGGTAAATTGGGAAATAATATTATTTATATGGTGTGTCATTGATTATAGAAGGAAACTGTGTCCTAATTATTTTAGGATGATGATGTCCCCTTAAGGATCTCATAAGGATTATCATGTAAATCCTACAGGTGGACTTGGTCTGACATGATAATAAAGATGAGTGGTACTACACTTGGAGTTAGATATTAATTAATTAAATTAATTAACGGACATGCGATATCTTTAACACGCGGAGAAAATGTACACATAATAAGGTGGAGGCCATATTTTATTATGAGGTTGGTGTGGTAGTTCAATAATATCTCATTAGTGTAGCGGGTTATTATTAACGGGTCGGGTTGAGGATCCGTTAGGAGACCAAAACCAACTCCTCCTCATGGTCTCTATTGTAGCCTATAAATACCCTCATAAGCCATGAAACCAATAACCTAAGCCTATTATTCTCCCTCTCTCTCTCTCTCTCTCTCATTGGTGGTGGGCGGCGCCGACAACAAGGGCAAGGGAGGGTCGGCTAGGGTTTGGGAGAAGGAAGAGAGATCTTTCTTCTTCTCCTCTTCCCTTCTTCTCTTCTCACCCTTAGGGCGTGCAACATCAACAAGAGAAGGGAGAGTCTTCTTCTTCTCTTCTTTTCTCTCCTCTTGAGGTGCGGCAACAAGGAAGCAAGAAGGAGAAAGGAGGAACTCCTAGGGCCAACGCACCTCCACCTTGGGGGCTAGGGCCAGCAACGCAAGGAAGGAGAAAGGAGGAAGAAGGAAAGGTGGTTTTGGTGGTTTGTTGGAAGATCATCGCCCACACGACGTTTAAGAAGAGAATGAGAATACAATAGAAGATCAAGAGGTAAAACAAGATGTATATCTTGTTTTTATTTATTATAGTTTAATTATATTCTTGTTTTACTTGGATACCGAATTGAACACAAGAACCGGCGATCCAAATCTTCATCTTCTATTTCGCTGCGTTTCGATAAAGGAGATTGATTGCTTGAACAACAAGTTTGTTCAAGCGATCACTCATTCGAAAAACATAGAGATGAAGTAGGTCATTAGGGAAGTTTTTCCCTATCCGGATTAGTTCTAATCAATAGAATTTTAATCCGAGATATAGGGAGGAATCCCGCAACCGAATACAACAGCATTGCTAGATGTCGCTCATTGTTTATATATCTAAAGTGGTTTAGACACATTTCCAACGTTACGAGAACCTATTGGGTTACACACAAAGGACATGATGTCTCAGAGATAAATTGAATTTAGTCCGACTAAATTGTGATCCGAAATTAAATTAATTAAGTTAGACTCAAATGAATCCAATTGAGTTGAGAGATTGAGTCTCATCCGAGTTAGAATCTTTTTGATTAGATTCAACCACTTGAGAAGGAATAATATTCATTAAAAGGTTAATAAATATCATTATTAGAGGAAGAGAAGATGAAAAAACCAAATTGAATTATTCTCTTCATTGGATGAAGAGAAGATGAAAAAACCAAATTGAATATCAAGATGTTTTGGTATTCATTGAGTTTTATTGGCATTCACACTAGGTTCATCTTCATTTAGATGACTATAAATGGGTCTCTTGTGCTGAGAGAAGTGCTCAACATCCCTTTCTCCCACCTTGGCCTAAACTCCCTTGTGAAGGTTCTTGTGCTTTGTGAACCATCCCAAGTTGCTAGCACAACTAAGGTAGTTCTTTTCTAAGGCATAGATCATGTTCGCGTGGATACAACTAGATGCATGGACACTTGAACATGCAAGAGATCCGGTGACCGAGGATGAGTGGGATAACCAAAGGGTACGCAATAAATGTATAACCCTTAGTTAGATAGATCCAACTTTGTATGAGTTTTCCTTTTGCATGGATTACTCGAAGGGATTTCGGTTTTTTGCTACATTTTAAAGTGTTTTTCATATAGAGATCCCTACAGTGGTATCAAAACTACTTACGAAAGATCATACAAAGTTTAAAAGAATTTTATATGTGATATAAAAGTAGGACATATCTTTTGTTATGGATTGTATAAATACACGTGCACTTGTGAAGATATAAAAGTTTGTGTTGATCAAACTAAAGGTCTATAGCATCATCATACGCAATATGAAAGCATATTATGGTCCAATTGTACTCGACAAATTATATCACCTATGGTGTTCATGATAGTTGATGCGTTAAGTCGATTTGTTGTGAACAAATTATGTGATTTTGTCGCAAAATGCATTAACGATTCATGAAGGGGTCTTGGTTCATTTTGATGAATTTTTGGCAGTTACTCATTCAAGGAGTCACCAAAATAAATTTTATTTCGAGGGCGCTGCCACCACACCCCTTGACCCCTGCCCGCTAACTGGCTAACAGGACCGTCGTGAGATTTCAGCTTATAAGCAACTTTTACAATCATAATAAAAATTAATGTCTTAGATCTATTGTGTGTGTTTGTTTCCATGATACATGGTTATGACCCTTAGCCCCAATATGATTGTGGTTGTGTGTGTGCATATTGTAATTTATAATACAACCAGCGTGTTGTGCCTTCCTCTCTATTCTTTTTGTTGTTAAATAGATTTAGACTCAAATATAACTCGAGTTTTCTTATTTTGTAATGTACAAAACGAGAAGTGGAAAGCCCATTGGGGGATAAAGTTACAAGAAGGATGCCAATGACATATGACGACCGAAGGAAACACTTGGAGTAGATGTTACTCCTAGGTTAACCATTCGATCTTCTCATTGGCTTCATAGAATGGTAGTATACGGGTTATAACCATATCACGATTATTGCTTACATGTGATGCTTTTTTAGATGATACGTTTATCTTAATTAACTCAACTTGATATGCCTACCAAAGTTTAGTACTCACTACTACTTCAATCATTTTTTGTTGGGTTTGTCAAAGTAAAGTGACACTTTTTATCTTAGTAGAGTGCGAGTGGACAAAGACAATTGTGATGTCCCACTTCGAACTTTGGACTAGTTTAACTAAGTTATCTTAATTGGATTGAGAATTTAGTGGCATATCCCAAAAGTGGGGAAGGTTGGGTTAAAGAATAATTATACTAATTCTTGGGTGATTAGCCAAAGCTAACTCAAGATGATGTATAATGTGGATTTTGACCTTTTTTCACAAAAGTTGCATAAGATGTAATTGGTAAATATTTCCTACCTAATCATAATAAATCTTGGGCGATTAGTCAAAGCTAACTCAAGGTAAGGTATGATGTGGATCTTGCCCCATATGAATATCACTTTTGTGTTTGGAGCTAGTAGTATGGGCAAATTGTGTTTGCCTATGTCCATGACTAGCCTCTATCAAAAACTTTATAATTCAATGGGAGCATCATGTAATTAATGTCCTAATTAAATCATTTAGATATAATACTCATTTATCCATTTTAATATTGTAGATCATCATATCATCAAATACGTCGAATACTCTCTCTCTATGTAATCTATCCTTGAGAAGGGCAAGCTCAACGGAGCAAATTTCTTGGACTGGTATAGAAACTTGAGGATCGTCCTCAAGCAAGAACAAAAACTGTACATCCTAGAACAACCCTTTCCTAAAGCATCTGCCACTACCGCTACCCGTGCTGAAAAGGATGCTTATAAGAAGCATCAAGATGATGCATTAGATGTATCATGTCTAATGCTTGCCAACATAAACTCTGAGCTTCGAAAGCAATATGAGAATATGGATGCACATGATATGATTGAGCACCTTAAGCAACTATATCATAGGCAAGATAAGCACAAGCGGTTTGAGATGTCGAAGGCCCTATTTGCATGCAAGATGCAAGTGTTGGGTATGGCTTGGCGGGTTTCCTGAGCGAATACTTGGTCAATCCGTGAGACCTCTCCATGTCTACGCATTAAAAAATTAATTCGAATGGAGATCTGTCTCCCTATGACCATTTCGTGCCGTATCGAACGATCTAAATTACAACTTGGCCAATTACCAAAATCGGCCTTGTAATTTGCTCGACCGTTCGACCGCGGAAAAGGCGACAAGTTGATCACCGGCTTTTGTGTTTATGGTCGGGGTCCAGTTAATAAATTATTCACCTTGTTACTATATCAAAATAATAAATTAACTAACATGAAATGATGAGGTTAGCAAACATGACACACAATAGACATAAGGATAAACAATGGAGCTTGGAAAGAGTTATACCATTCCGATCACCTCGCGGTCTTCTACCTTATGTCCCTCCCTTCGCGGACGTCGTGTGGGCGATGATCTACCATGAACTGAGATCACCAAAGCCTCCAAAAACCTCTCCTCCTTGTCCTAGCTGAAAACCCTAAACTAGGGTTTGCACCGCTGGGCTCTCTTCCTTCCACGCGTGCACCGCCGGCCAACCAAAGGCTCACGAGGTCGCTGGCCACCAGCTCTCCCTCCAACAGAGGCCAAGGAAGGTGAAGAGGACTGAGAGGAAGGAAGAAGAAGGCTCTTCTTCTTCCCCAAACCCACCGCCCACCCTCTTTTCTTTTCCCTCACCGTCGGCGCTCTTGTGCCACTCCTCCATGCCGCCGGCCACCCTACAGCCTCCTCCCGCGAGATCCGGCCACCATCTAGAACGGGAGATGATCTCCCCTTTCCTAGTAGCCCACACCGAGGGAGAAGGAGGAGAGAGCAAGAAGAGAAGAGGTCTTCTCTTCTTGGTGTGCGCCGGCTAACCTACGAGAGAGAATGAGAGGGAGAAAAGAGAGAGAGCCCAAGGGTTTTTCCAATTGGATTGATCAAGCCTTGGTATCATGATCTCCTAGGGTATTTATAGGGCTAAGGTAGGGACCAAGAGGAGGAGTTGGATCTTGGCCCACCAATGGATCTAAACCCGATCCATTAATTAAGATCCATTCCACTAAAGAACTTAATTGAACTTCCTCACCAACCCCCATATTTTCATATGGGCTCCACAAATTACGAGTCATCCATCCACCCGTGTTTAAGATCTCTAATGCCCGTTAATTAATTTAAATTACTGACAATTTAAATTAATTAACCTTTGAGTCCTTGATTAGTACCACTCAACCTTATCATCATGCCGGATCAAATCCGCCTACAGAGTTTAGCATGATGAACCTTTCGAGCTCGTCAAGGGGGCATCATCAACCCGACTCACCAGGACACGGATTCCGTCAATAATCAATAGCACATCATAGTATTAATATTATCTCCCAACTTATCGGGCCTATCAATCTAACAGAATAGATCTCGCTCATTAGTAAATCAAAGAAATAATAGTTAATAATATATGCCCGTTATTATATCGGGATTAAGGGATCGTACTCCATAATATAATCTTGAGGTCCTATCCAATTATCGAGTCAGTACAAATTGGATAACCTCGAATTTTGGTCCTGCTCAATGTACTCAAAGCACACTAGTGTAATTCTATTGTCAAGACCAACTACACCTAATTACACTACAACCATCTCGATGGGTTGTCCAATTCCATCTCGGTTGTGGGCCTTTATTTATACTAAGTAAGGAACTGATAGCATGATCTTCCATGTGAAACCACACACCATGTTATCTACAATGCAATGTAATTGAACTTCATGCATGTACTAATGTAAACAAGCACATAGTGTAGTTGTGATTCTCTTTTCAAAACTAAGATGTTCATATAAAGAAATTCATGTCTTTCAGTATACACATCTTACAATCTCCCACTTATACTTAAAGACATTGTTGCTCTCTCACTGCCATACATCTGACTCCCATATCCTCCACATGCCTTTCAAAAGCTCTAGCTGGAAGAGCTTTAGTGAAAGGATATGCCAGGTTGCCCTCTAATGCAATCTTGGTGACAGCCACTTCTCCTCGCTTTACGATTTCTCGTATCAGGTGGTACTTGTGCTCTATGTGTTTACTCACCTTATGAGCTCGTGGATCCTTCGAGTTTGCAACAGCAACACTGATATCACAAAATATTGGACAGATCTGGGCAAACCAGGAATCACATCCAAGTCCATGATGAAGTTCCTGAGCCATACAACTTCCTTGGCTGCCTCTGAGGCTGCCACATATTCAGCTTCCATGGTGGAGTCTGCCATGCATTTCTACTTGACACTCTCCAAACAATGACTCAACCTCCTAAAGTAAACACAAACCCCGAGGTAACTTACTCTTGTCCCTATCTGACTGGAAATCTGAGTCCGTATAACCTACAGGGACTAATTGGTCTACCCGGTAAACCAATATATAATCCCTAGTCCGTCACAGATATTTCAATATATGCTTTACCACAGTCCAATGTCCTTGTCCAGGGTTACTCTGATATCTGCTAACCATGCCCACGGTAAAACAGATATCAGGTCTCGTGCACAACATAGCGTACATGAGTCTTCCTACCGCCGAAGCATAAGAAACCACCTTCATTTGTTCTATCTCCTTTAATGTTTTCGGGCACATCCCCTTGGACAGAGGAACTTCATGCCTGAAGGGTAGGAAACCCTTCTTGGAGTTTCCATGCTAAAACGAGACAAGACGGTGTCAACATATGAAGCTTGGGATAAGCACAACATCCTTTTCTAGCGATCCCTTATGACTTTGATCCCAAGGATGTGTCCCGCTTCTCCTAAGTCCTTCATATCAAACAGCTTTGATAGCTAGACCCTTACGTCTGATAACACTTTGACATTGTTGCCAATTAACAAAATGTCATCTACATAATGTACAAGAAACACCACGACGTTTCCGTCACATCTTTTGTATACACATGACTCATCCGGGATTTGAGTAAATCCATATGACTAGATTACTTCATCGAAGCGGATGTTCCAAGATCTTAAAGCTTGCTTCAATCCATAAATGGATCGATTAAGATTACACACTAGATGCTCTTTGCCCTTTGCAATGAACCCTTCTGGTTGCTGCATGTAGATGGTCTCCTCAAGACTTCCGTTAAGGAAAGCTGTCTTGACGTCCATCTGTCATACCTCATGATCCATATGAGCTGCAATAGATAAGAGAATCAGGATCGACTTAAGCATGGCTACTGGCGAAAATGTCTCCTCATAATCGATACCCTCTTTCTGAGTGTACCCTTTCACAACAAGCCTAGCTTTGAAGGTCTCAACCTTCCCATCTGATCCACTTTTTCTCTTGTAGATCCACTTGCATCCAATGACTTCTACACCATTGGGTGGTTCTACTAACTCCCAGCCCTGATTAGAATCCATAGATTCTATCTCAAAGTTCATTACTCTTTACCAAGAATCTGCATCCTTATCTTGGAGGGTCTCGTTATAGGTCCAGGGATCCGACTCATGTTTACCAGAGACCAAGTCCGAAGACTCTCCCAAAAACATGAACCTCTCAGGCTGTCTGATAACCCTCCCACTGCGACGAGACACCACCTGTGTATCCTTAGTGACACGCGGTGTAGTGACTTGTGGTGTATCCTCTTGTACAATTGGTCATAAAGTCGGAATGCCCCCACTTAACTCTTCAAACACTAGTCTACTCTTAGCTTATGGTTCATCACATAGTCTTCTTCTAAGGATATGGTATTTATGCTAACGATTACCGTCTGCTCCTTAGGACTATAGAACAGACCACCTTTCATTCCCTTAGGATAGCCAACAAACAAATGTACTTCCGTCTGAGATTCCAACTTATCAGTATCTCCCTTCAGCATATGTGTTGGACTACCCCAAATCCGAATATGTCCTAGACTAGGCTTTCGCCCAGTCCACAATTCTATGGGAGTAGAAGGCATTGACTTAGATGGCACCATGTTCAGAATATACGCAGCTGTATCTAGAGCATATCCCCAGAACGAATCAGGTAAAACAGAATAGCTCATCATTGACCTAACTATTTCCATAAGAGTCCTATTCCTTCTTTCTGCAACTCCATTCTTTTGGGGCATACTGCGTGCATTTAGCTGGGACTGGATCCTAGCATCTGATAAGTATGTCCTAAACTCTCCAAAGAGGTATTCTCCACCACGATCTGATCGTAGTGTCTTGATACCTTTACCTTGACGCTTCTCCACATCAACCTTGAACTCTTTGAACTTATCAAAATATTCAGACTTGCGGCGCATCAGGTAAATGTATCCGTACCTTGAATAATTGTCAATGAAAGTGACGAAGTATTCAAAGCTGCCTTTAGCCTGGATTGTCATAGGACCACACAAATCTGAATGAATCAGTTCTAACACATCTTTGGCCCTATACCCCTTAGCCTTGAAAGGCTCTTGGTCATCTTACCTTCCAAGCAAGACTCACAGGTTGGGAGTTCCTCCACCACCAATAAACCCAGGGGCCCATCGGCTATCAACCTCTGAATCCTACTAAGGTTAATATGACCAAGCCTAAGGTGCCAAAGATATGTCTGATTCATCTTAGAAGGCTCCTTTCTCTCATTTAAGTTAGATGATGAGCTATTTACTTCAGTATGCATCGTGGAAGTTATTGGTTCTAGAGTATACAGATTGCCAACTATTGTACCCGAACAGATAATCTCTCTATTTCTTTTTATAACAACTTTGTTATCAAAAGCAACAGAATATTCATCCTTTATCAACATAGAAATTGAAATTAAATTCTTTCTAAACGAGGGTACATAAAGGCAATCTCTCAGAACTAATACTTTATTTCTCTCAAAAGACAAATGAAAAACTCTCACTGCAACTGCTGCCACTTCCGTAGCATCGCCCATGTAGACCACGATTTCTCTCTCAGCCAGCCGTCGGGTTTCCTGGAACCCCTGCAGAGTATCGCAGGCATGGTCAGTGGCTCCCATATCTACGCACCAGGTAATGGTAGATAGCACCGCTAAACATGTTTCAATGACTAAGTCTAAAGAAATACCTTTGTCTTGTCGACGGGGGCAGTCCGCCTTCTAGTGCCCAATTTGCTTGCACGCGAAACACTTACTTTTCGGCTTCTTCACGCTAGTCCGAGGTCCCTGCGATGCTGCTGCCTTCTGGAACCCTCCTTGTTTCTTCTTCTTCCTGCCTTTCGGCACAGAAGAAGAAACCCTTTGAGTTACTAAGGCCTATAAGTTCTGACGAAAGAGGCCCTCTGTCACCTGGAGTTCTCCTAGCAGTTCACTCAACGTATAATCCCTTTTGTTCATATTATAGTTGAGCCTGAAAAGCTCAAAACTCCTAGGCAGAGACTGGAGTATAATATCCACCTGGGATTCCCCGTCGATCTATGCTCCTAGTACCTCAATCTCATTGAGGTGAGCCATCATTTTTAGGACATGATCCCTTACGGGTGTCCCTTCGACCATAGTGGTCGGCATCATACTCTTCATCGCGGACTGCCTAGCAGCTCGACCTTGGTGTCCGTAGAGATCTTTGAGGTTCAACATAATGTCACTAGCAGTGGGCATGGCCTGATGTTGATGTTGCAGCACATTCGACATAGATGCCAGAATGTAGCACCACGCCATCTCATCTGCCTTGACCCACTTCTTGTAACGCTGCTTCAAATCTTCACCAGAGTCCTCTCTAGGCCTTTCTGGACATTCCTCGAAGACTACAAATTTGTACTCTTCAGCAATAGAACAATGTCTAGGTTCCTCTTCCAGTCTATGTAGTTTGTGCCAGTAAGTTTATTTTCTTTAAGAATTGTAGCTAGTGGGCTAATGGCCATTATGAAAAACCTGAGAATCACAACATACACTACTTTAGAAATCAAAAATAAATTGATTCCTCAAAACAATTAATTTTCGAAATCAACCAACATCTCAAAGATCGAGAATTTGCATGCCACGTTAGTGTGGACGTATACAAACCCTACATTCGTTCGAGAAGGTTTTACCCATTAATCGTACTATGTTGTCAACCTAGCTTTTTGACAAGTATAACTAATAGTTGGTCAACTTTGGCCCTACATATTATTAGTAGTGACTCCGTTGGGGAGGATACTAATAATTATATCTAAGTGTTTGCCATTGCACGACACTAAGAGAATTATTTAGGATTATGTGTCTTCCATTGGGGAAGTGCACACGCTCTTCAATAATCCTCTATAATCTTTTCTGATCTTGTGATCCACAGAACATGCCTATCCATTATGGAGGAAGGCACTCAGAGCCAACGCGCGAGCGTGTTCGCATCACATATTAGATTGCAATGGAGGTCGTGGGACCCTTAGGGTCCCTCTCCCACTTAGTAATTTATTTCGAGGAATTTTAACTTAGCACAACCTGTAGGGATCTATAGGTAAAAACATTTAAAATCGCAGTGGAAATAAGATCCCTCGAGCGATCCATGCGAAAGAAAAACTCATACAAAGTGAACTACAATTCCTATCTTATAGGAATACCTTTGTCGCGCGCCCTTCGCTTATCACGCTAGTCCTTTGGTTCGCCGGATCTCTTGCACGTTCAAGTGTCCGTGCCACTATGTGTATCCACACGAACACGATCTACGCCTCGGAGAAGAACCACTTTAGTTGTGCTAGCAACTTGGGATGGTTCACAAAGTACAAGAACCTCCACTAGAGAGTTATGGACAAGGAGGAAGAAAGAAGAGGAAGAGAGATGCCCCATCTAGCCTTTGACAAGGGGGGCGGGGCGGTTATTTATACTCATCTAATGAATACCAAGGATCTATGTCCCTTGAGCTCCTCTCATCTTAATGCTAATAAAACCCAATGAATACCAAGTCTCTTGGTATTACTTGAGACTCTTAATATTCTATTCATCTAATGAATAGAATGCCTCTTAGCCTTCCTCTTAAATAATATTTATTAAACCCTTTAATGAATATTATCCATAATTAAGTGGTTGAGTCTAATCTAGATGAGTCTAACTCAAATTAGAGTCAATCTCATAATCTAATTGGATTCACTTGAGTCTAACTCAATTAATCCAATTCGAATCAAATCTTAGTCAAACCAAGATCAATTAATCTCCGAAACATCGTGTCCTTAGTGTGTGACCCAATAGGTTCTCGTAACGTTGGAAATGTGTCTAAACCACATTAGACAAATAAGCACTGAGCGACATCTGACAATGCATCATTGCTACCCAAGTAACAAGAAAAGTCGAGATTCGACTAAACCTCCGTGACTATGATAATGTATAACCTTGTCCTTCTATTCTCAATATCTAGATTGCCCAATGAGGCATAGATTGTGTCATCCTCAGTTAATCTTGTGTTTCTTGATCCCTGAATAGACTCATTCAAACAAATGAGCTCAATATCACATATTAACTCATTTGAGCATGGTCATGCGTTTTAGTAGTCCTACTCGATCAAGGGGCCCACAGATATCACTCCCGTCATATGGGAGGAATAGATCCCATCTACATCACTCACATCCCTCCGCATAATTCATTACATACCCAGTGATCGCATTTATAGTCCACCCTGTTATGGGTGACGTTTGACGATACCAAAGTACATAACTCCTTATGTAGGGAACCGTTGTGACTTCAGGTCTAAGTACTATTCATACTAATAGTCACATGAGAAATTTTATGACACTCATATGACAATCTATGAAACTTTCTCATGGCGGGTCAATTCAGTACACATTCTCCAATGTATACCCATGTGTCAACTTGATATCACATATTCATGACTTGTGAGCTCAAGTCATCAGTTGACCTACATGCTAGTCTCCATGCATTAATATTGTCCTTGAATATTAATACTTGACTAGGAATGATTTTAGAGTAGTGTTCTCTACATCATCTCACTATCGATTAACCAATCGATATGATATAGATAAGAACATAGTACCCAAGGATATTATTATACTTAGTTATTTGGCACAAATACATAGTAAGTATAATAACCAATCATGCCTTTATTAATTATAGAATATGATACAAAATATCCCTAGTCAATCATCACAAAATTGGCTCTAGGGCTTCAACTAACAATCTCCCACTAACACTAGTGTCAATCACTGTAATATCTAATACTCAGTGACCTGGTATGACCATCATGCTTCTTTTGTGCCAAAGCATTAATCAAAGGATCCGTGATGTTAGCATCTGCGGGTACTCTGCATATCCTCACATCTCCTCTATCGATGATCTCTTGATTGAGATGGAAGTGCCGAAGTATGTGTTTGGTCCGTTGATAAGAGCGAGGTTCCTTAGCCTGTGCAATAGCCCCATTGTTGTCACAATAGAGGTCTATCGGGTCTACTATGCTAGGAACCACACCAAGCTCTATAATGAACTTTCAGATCCAAACAGCCTCTTTTGCTACCTCAGATGCAGCAATATACTCGGCCTCTATTGTAGAATCTACGACTGTGTCCTTCTTCGAACTCTTCCAGCTCACAGCGCCACTATTCAAGCAAAATACATATCCTTACTACGATCTAAAATCATCCCTGTTTGTTTGGAAGCTTGCGTCACTGTAACCCTTTACAACTAGCTCCTCATCGCCTCCAAATATTAAGAAATATTCTTTTGTCCTTCGTAAGTACTTAAGAATATTCTTGACAGCTGTCCAGTGACTTTCACCTGGATCTGACTGGTACCTGCTCGTCATGCTCGAAGCATACGAGACATCTGGTCGAGTACAAAGCATGGCGTACATGATAGACCCTATAGCGGATTCATAAGGGATCTGATCCATACGGTCTCTCTCCTCCTTAGAAGAGGGACCTTGAGTCTTCGAAAGACTCACACCATGTGACATTGGCAGAAATCCCTTCTTGGAATTCTGCATGGCAAAATGATTAAGCACCTTGTCAATATATGTACTCTGACTTAAGCCAAGCAATCTCTTAGATCTATCTCTTTAGATCTTGATGCCTAGGATATAGGCTGCTTCACCTAAGTCTTTCATTAAGAAACAATTCTCTAGCCACGTCTTCACAGACTGTAGTGAAGGGATATCATTCCCAATGAGGAGTATGTCATCTACATTCAAGATCAGGAAGACAACTGTGCTCCCACTAACCCTCTTGTAGACACAGGGTTCATCTTCATTCTTGATGAAACCAAACACTTTGATTGCATCATCGAATCGAAGATTTCAGCTTCGAGAAGTTTGCTTTAGCCCATAAATGGACCTCTGCAATTTACATACCTTTCCAGCATGCTCTGGATCTTCAAAACCCTCAGGTTGTGTCATGTACACATCCTCGAGTAATTCCCATTTAGGAATGCGGTTTTGACATCCATCTGCCAGATCTCGTAGTCATGGTAACTGCAATAGCAAGCATGATCCGAATAGACTTAAGCATCGCCACTGGTGAAAAGGTTTCATCATAGTCGATACCATGAATTTGTTTGAAACCTTTAGCTACCAATCGCCCTTTATAGGTATGCATGCGTGCATCCATGTCAGTCTTTCTTCTAAAGACCAACTTACACCCAATGGGTTTAATTCCCTCAGGTGTATCAACCAATGTCCATATTTGGTTAGTGTACATGGATTCCATTTCGGATCTCATGGCCTCTAGCCATTTCTCAGAATCTGGGCTCATCACAGCTTCTTGATAGGATGTAGGCTCGTTTAACTCAATAAGCGTAACGTCATCATGGTCAGACAAGAGAAATGAGTATCTCTTAGGCTGACGACGTATTCTATCAGATTTGCGAAGAGGTTGGTCTACTTGAACAGCTTGTTGTTCCACAACTTTTTGTGCAACAATCTCATGATCCACAACATCTTGTGGTGCTTGTTCAATGTCCATTAAGGCCTCAGTACTATCTGCATCTTGAACTTCTTCAAGATGGATTTTACTCCCACTAGTTCTTCTAGAAATATACTCCTTTTCTAGAAAAACACCATTTCTAGCGACAAACACTTTGCCTTATGTGGGATTGTAAAAGTAATATCCCTTCGTTTCCTTGGGATATCCTACAAAATAGCACTTATCAGATTTGGGTCCTAGTTTATCTGAGACTTGACGTCGAACGTAAGCCTCACAATCCCAAATCCTCATAATAGACATCGTGGGACTCTTCCCAGTCCATATCGTATATGGTGTCTTTATGACGGCCTTTGATGGAGCTCGGTTAAGTGTGAAAAGAGTCGTCTCTAGAGCGAATCCCCAGAAGGAAGTAGGAAGGTCTGTCTGACTCATCATCGATCGTACCATATCTAATAGAGTACGATTTCTCAGCTCGGACACACCATTCCATTGTGGTGTTCCAGGTGGAGTGAGTTGGGATATGATCCCACACTCTGCTAGATGGTCACGAAACTCTTGGCTAAGGTATTCACCACCTCGATCTGATCGAAGCATCTTAATACTCTTGCCAAGTTGGTTTTGTACTTCACTTTTGAATTCTTTGAACTTTTCAAAGGATTCTGACTTGTGTTTCATGAGATACACATAGTCATATCTACTGACATCATCTGTGAAAGTGATAAAGTACTGCTAGCCTTCTCTAGCTGCGACATTGAAAGGTCCACATACATCAGAATGTATGAGTCCTAACAAGTCTGTCGCTCTTTCGCCGTGTCCACTAAATGGAATCTTGGTCATCTTGCCTAGAAGACAAGATTCACATGTCTCATATGCTTCAAAATCAAATGAGTCCAGTAATCCATCAATATGGAGCTGGGATATACGACTCTCATTTATATGTCCCAAGCGACAATGCCAGAGATACATTTGGTTCACATCATTGGATTTGAACCGTTTGGTATTTATGTTATAGATTGGGTTTCCTAGGTCTAGAACATAGATTCCATTCACAAGTGGTGCATTACAATAGAACATGTCATTTAACATTATCGAACAACATTTGTCCTTTATGATAAATGAAATGTCTTTCTTGTTCAAACAAGATATTGAAATTATGTTCTTAGTCAATGCAGGTACATAAAAGCACTCCTCTAGTTCTAAGCTAAGCCCAGTGGGCAAAGACAAGGAATAAGTTCCTACAGCTATGGCAGCAACTCTTGCTCCATTGCCTACTCGTAAGTCCACTTCGCCCTTTGTCAATGATCTAGCACTTTGAAGGTCCTGCACATTAGTACAAATGTGAGACGTGCATCCGATATCTAATACCCAAGAAGAAGAGATAGATAGATTGACTTCTATAACAAAAATACCTGAGGCAGAAGTCTCATTTCTTTTCTTCTTTACTTCCTCCAGGTAATGTTTGTAGTTCCTCTTCCAATGTCCGGTCTCACCACAGTGGAAGCAGGTTTCTTCCTTAGGCACCTTATCTTTAGCCTTGGATGTAGTAGAGTTGGCCTTGCCTTTGGCTTGGGTCTTACCCTTGCCTTTAGGCTTCCATTTGCCTTTGCCCTTTTGTACCATCAGTACATTACTGGTTTTGGTTTTCTTGAGATTAGGTTCAGCAGTTCTTAACATGCTGAGCATCTCAGGCAAAGGCTTGTCAATTTCATTCATGTTATAGTTTATGACAAATTGATTGTACCCTTCTGGCAACGATTGCAAGATAAGGTCCGTAGCCAATTCTTGGCTCAGTGGAAATCCTAGTCTTTCAAGGTTCTCAACATACCCAATCATCTTGAGTAGGTGAGTTCCTACAGGAGTTCCTTCTTGCATCTTGCATGCAAATAGGGCTTTAGACACCTCAAACCGCTCATGCCTAGCTTGCCCTTGATATAGTTGCTTTAGATGCTCAACCATATCATGTGCATTTATGTTCTCATGTTGCTTCTAAAGCTCAGAGTTCATGGTGGCAAGCATAAGGCATGATACATCAAGTGCATCATCCTGATGCTTCTTGTAAGCATCCTTTTCGGCATGGGTAGCGGTAGTGGCGGGTGCTTCTGGAAGAGATTGCTCTAGGACGTACAGTTTTCGTTCTTGTTTAAGGGCTATCCTCAAGTTTCTGTACCAGTTCAGGAAATTAGCTCCGTTGAGCTTGTCCCTCTCAAGGACGGATTACAGAGAGAGAGTATTTGACATGTTAGATGACATGGTGATCTACAACAGTAGAATTATGTAGAAATAAGTATCATATCCAATTCATTTAATTAGGCCTTTAATTAAATGACGCTCCGACTGAATCGTAGAGCTTTGGTTGGGGCTAGTCATGGATGTAAACAAACTCAATTTACCAACACTACTAGCTCCAAACCAAATAGCAATCATTATTCATGTGGGACAAGATTCATATTATATTTCATCTTGAGTTAGCTTTGGCTAATCGCCCAAGACTTGGTATAATTAGGTAGGTAACATTTTACCAATTACATCTCATGCAACTCTTTGAAACAAAGGGTCAAGATCCACATTACACATCATCTTGAGTTAGCTTTGGCTAATCGCCTAAGACATGGAATAATTATTCTCTTACCCAATTTTCCCAACTTTTGGGATATACCTCCAAGTTTCTCAATCTAATTGAGGGGACTTAGTTAAGTTTCACCCAAAGTTTGATAGTGGGACATCACAATTGTCCTCTCGAACTCTACCAAGATAAAATGCGTTGCTTTGCTATGGCAAACCCAACATCAAATGATCGAGGTAGTTTATGAGTACCAAACTTTGGTAGGCATATTGAGTTGACTTAATTAAGATAAACATCTAAGCATGCATCACATACACACACATAGCATATATCAACATATAAGCAAGAAAACGTGACATGGTTATGGCCCGTATACTACGATCTTCTCAAGTCAATGAGAAGATCGATGGTCAACCTAGGGATAACATCTTCTCCAAGTGCATCCTTCGGTCATCGTGTGTGGTCGGCATCCTTCTTGTAACTTCATTCTTCAATGGACACTCCACTGCTCCTTTTGTACATTACAATGTAGGAAAACTCGAGTTACATTCGAGTCTAAATCTATTTTTACAACTTGAAAAAATAGAGACAAGGCACGACACGCAGGCCGTATTATGAATTACAACATGCACACACACACATATTCATCCAATCATATTGGGGTTAAGGTCATAACCATGCACCATGTCATCAATCACATACAATAGATTTAGGACATCAATTTTTATTATGATTGTAAAAATGCTCATGAGCCGAAACCATAGGTTATAAAATTTGTCGAGTACATTCGCATCATAGCACACTTTCATATTTCATATGATGATGCTATAGACTTTTAGTTTGATCAACACAAACTTTTGTATCTCGACAAATGCTCATACATTATACAATCTATAATAAAATTATATCCTACTTCCATATCACATATAAAAGTTTTCTAAACTTTGTACGATCTTTCGCAAGTGGCTCTGATACCACTGTAGGGATCTATAGGTAAAAATATTTAAAATCGCAGCGGAAATAAGATCCCTCGAGCGATCCATGCGAAAGAAAAACTCATACAAAGTGATCTACAATTCCTATCTTATAGGAATACCTTTGTCGCGTGCCCTTCGCTTATCCCGCTAGTCCTTTGCTTTGCCGGATCTCTTACACGTTCAAGTGTTCGTGCCTCTATGCGTATCCACACGAACATGATCTACGCCTCAGAGAAGAACCACCTTAGTTGTGCTAGCAACTTGAGATGGTTCACAAAGCACAAGAACCTCCACTAGGGAGTTATGGACAAGGAGGAAGAAAGAAGAGGAAGAGAGATGCACCCTCTAGGCTTTGACAAGGGAGGGGGGTATTTATACTCATCTAATGAATACCAAGGGTCTATGTCCCTTGAGCTCCTCTCATCTTAATGCTAATAAAACCCGATGAATACCAAGCCTTTTGGTATTCCTTGAGACTCTTAATATTCTATTCATCTAATGAATAGAATGTCTCTTAGCCTTCCTCTTAAATAATATTTATTAAACCCTTTAATGAATATTATCCATAATTAAGTGGTTGAGTCTAATCTAGATGAGTCTAACTCAAATTAGACTCAATCCCATAATCTAATTGGATTCACTTGAGTCTAACTCAATTAATCCAATTCGAATCAAATCTTAGTCAAACCAAGATCAATTAATCTCCGAAGCATCGTGTCCTTAGTGTGTGACCCAATAGGTTCACGTAACGTTGGCAATGTGCCTAAACACTTTAGACACATAAGCAATGAGCGGCATCTAGCAATGCATCATTGCTACCCAAGTAACAAGAAAAGTCGAGATCCGACTAAACCTCCGTAATTATGATAATGTGTGACCTTGCCCTTCTATCCTCGATATCTAGATTGGCCAATGAGGCATTGATCGTGTCATCCTCAGTCAATCTTGTGTTTCTTGATCCCCGAGTAGACTCACTCAAACAAATGAGCTCAATATCTCATATTGACTCATTTGAGCATGGTCATGCATTTTAGTAGTCCTACTCGATCAAGGGGCCCACAGGTATCACTCTCGTCATATGGGAGGGATAGATCCCATCTACATCACTCACATCCTTCCGCATAATTCATTACATACCCAGTGATCGCCATTATAGTCTACCCTGTTACGGGTGACGTTTGACGATACCAAAGTACATAACTCCTTATGTAGGGAACCATAGTAACTTCAGGTCTAAGAACTATTCATACCAATAGTCACATGAGAAAGTTTATGACACTCATATGACAATCTATGAAATTTTCTCATGGCGGGTCATTCAGTACACATTCTCCAATGTATACCCATGTGTTAACTTGATATCATATATCCTTGACTTGTGAGCTCAAGTCATCAGTTGACCTACATGCTAGTCTCCATGCATTAATATTGTCCTTGAATATTAATACTTGACTAGGAATGGTTTAGAGTAGTGTTCTCTACATCATCTCACTATCGATTCATCCAATCGATATAATGTAGATAAGAACCTACTACCCAAGGATATTATTATACTTAGTTATTTGGCACAAATACAAAGTAAGTATAATAACCAAACATGCCTTTATTAATAATAGAATATGATATAAAATGTCCCTAGTCAATCATCACATAATTGGCTCTAGGGCTCCTACTAACAAATACTACTTTGGTCGAGAAGGGTATAGCATTTGTTGCAGGGAAAACTCAAGGGAAACTCCGAAAAAGAAGCTTCAACCAGTACCCGAGTCCGACTCAGACTCGGAATCAGACGACAGTGAAGGGGAGCGTCCCAAATTGGTCCGGCTAGCTCGCGACTACTACAAAGAACTTAAGCACCAAATGAGCAAGAAGAAGTCAAGCCGGAGATAGGAAGATCCAGCGGAACCCTCGACGAGCCAGAAGAGCAAGGGCAACGTCACCTGCTACGAGTGCAACAAGAAGGGACACTTCAAATTAGAGTGCCCCAACCTAAAGGAAAACAAGAAGGCTCGGAGGAAGAAGGCTCTTCAAGCCACCTGGGATGAGTCATCCTCCGAAGAACAAGAGGAAGCTCCGAACGCGAACCTACTCACCTTGACTGCCTTGAAAGACGTCAACTCCGGAACAGAATCAGAACCAGACGAGGATGTCAACACCGGAAAACTCACAATCTCGGAAGACGGACAAATCACGGTAAGAGGTTATCCAGAAGCTGAATTATATGACTTAATTTCTTATCTGTCCCGAAAATTGGCGAAAGCTAACATTCGGGTTGAGACCCTCCGACAGGAAGTAAAACTCCTGAAAGAGGAAGTCAACTCGACTCCCTTAACTGAGTTAAATCAAGAAGGAAACTCAACTCAAGTCCAAAAGCTTGAGGAAGAGAATTCCTCCTTGAAAACTCAAGTCAAGGAGCTCAGAGTTGCCTTAGAACGATTCACTTCGGGTTCCAAGGGTCTTGACATCTTGGAAAATAGAAGTTCGTTCTCAATCGATCCGAACTAGGTTATCGGACCAAATCGAGACAACGCTCGTATTATTCTGTGTTGAACCAACCTAGAACTCGAGTCCAAGCATGGGTCCCTAAGCTGTGTTTGAATAAACAAGATGGACCAAACCAGTGTTGGATCCCCAAGGACAAGATTCACATCTTGCCTAACCCCTTATCGAGGCTTCAGTCCAGGGGGAGCCAATATAAAAACCATATTTATAGTTAGATGATTTTTTTAAATTTAATTGCTTGCTTGCTTGTTTATTTTTTCCTTGCAATTTTATTATTATGCTTAGACATAGGAATAGTTTAAGGACAAAAAATTTATTTAAAATTTGAACAACATAGTATTAGGTGGAGGTGAGATAATAATACATTAGGGAAGCCTCTCTAATAAGGTCAAGTAGGGTAAGGCGTACCCTACTCGGTTTGTTTAGTCTGGTGGAACTAACCGAAGCTACCGATCCAAAACCTAAACTAGTTAAATCAAAATTTTTCAAGAAGTAATTTGAAAAATGAAATTTCGATAAAAAGCTTTGTCAAGCAAAGGGTTGTTGCTCCAATAAGGCTACGACCAAAGAATGCCTCTGTGCATCGCCAAGACCTGGAAGCCAATTATCGAAACTCAAATTCAATTTACTATTTGATAAATTTGAATCTAACACAAATTTTAAATTAAATCCTAGACTTAACATCTTTTCAAAATCAATAATCTTAACTCAACAATTGTTTCAAAATTAATTCAACATTTTCAAAATTAATTGTCTTCCAAAAATTTAAACATTTTTTTAACCTGTCTCACAAAACCCATAAAGTTAACATGTTTGATAACATTAGATGTGGGTGAGACAGACTAGGTAGTGAAATTCAATTTAAGCTATCCCTACCTCTAATGGATCCAAATCAATACATACTTTATGTGTAGGAACATAAAGATTTGGACCAGTGAATATTGGATAGTGGATGCTCCAGACACATGACTGGGGATAAATTGAAGTTCACCAAAATCAAGTTCAAAAACCTAGGCTCAGTAGCATTTGGCAACAATGCTACACTCAAAGTAATTAGGTCAGGTAACATTGAACTTGTTGGGGCAATCTATGGTCCGGAGTGGCCATGTGTTTTGATGTTTGGGCAAAGGGTTTAAGTTAGGTTTACCCTTGTGATCTAATATATGTATGTGAGTGTGCAGGATTTGCAGGTTACACATATTAACTTAGCTGGACGGCTTCGGTACGGTGAAGGGTGGCATGGAGACAAGCTAGATGCTTGTGTGCACCCGAGGGACCATAGATAGCAGGGACAATGAGCCGAGGGGCACGAACTTCGAGGCATGCGTAAAGGATGGCATGGAGGCAAGCTGGAGGCTTGTGTGCATCTGAGGGACGGGAGCCAAAGATGAAGAGGGCGCGAAGGCAACAGTCAAGGCTGCTGGTGAAGAGTCAGCTGAGTCATGAAGGGACGAGAGCCGAGGGAAGAGGACTCCAAGGGCAAGCCGGGAAGTGGGCTTCAAAGGGCACACGTGAAGGGTGGCATGGAGGCAAGCCGAGGGCTTGCGTGCGCATCCGAGGGATGATAGCCGGTGGAAGAGGACTTCAAGGGGGAAGCCAAGGGAGTGTACTTAAAGGAACATGTGTAGGAGGGTCTTTGCAGTGAGGAGGAGTGTTGTTGTAAGCTGGGCAGTCGACTGCCAGCAAGAACAGAACCTCATAGAATGTTGTCGACCCTGGACCAATCGACTGCCCCAGGAGCAGTTGACTGGTAAACCCAAAAACTAGCCGTTGAGATAGCCGTTGGCTAGCTAGTTGAGTGGGACCAGTCGACTGGTAATAGACCAGTCGACTGGTTGCGTGTTTTTCAGCCTTGAGTTTTATTTAAGAGAACTCGATTTGAGCTGGGAGCTCTTGACTAAACAAGCTTGGTTAGGGCTTGTTAGTAGTCTTAGTGCTCAGAAGGTGTACTTGGGATTGTGACGAGGTTTCTCCACCCACAAGGAGCTACACGAGCTAGCCGGAGGGCATCCGTGGAGTGATCCGCCGAAGGATCGAGGGATCGTCCACCTCACAGACTGTCGTGGAGTAGGAGCTTCATCTCCGAACCACGTAAATAGGTTTGCGTTAGCATTGTTTGTTATTTTACTTTGTATTCCGCTTGCGCTTGCTAACGTGATAGGTAGAAAATGAAAATTGCTATTCACTCTCCTCTTGCAAGACATCAACGATCTAACAAGTGGTATCAGAGCAAGGTCGCTCATCTACGGACTAACCGTCGGGAGAGCAAAGAAAGCTAGAGGAAAGGATGATGGAAGATAAGTTGGGAGATGACATCTACACTCCACCTCCCTACGATCATGGAGATTTCGATTATTGGAGGATGCGAATGAAGACGTGGTTTGGCATGGATTGGGAGTGTATGATGATAATAGAAGAGCCCTACAAAATTCCAAGAGACAAGCATGGAAAAAGACTTAGACCTAGATCTTTGACTAAAGAGCAACAAAATCAATCAAGGGCAAATGACAAGGTAATTTCGGTGTTAACTAACATTTTGCCTACTAATGTGTTAAGTGGTGTAGGTAAGTACGGAAGTGCACATGAGCTATGGAAAAAGATAGAAGAATTCCATGAAAACCCTACACGAGTTCAATTAGAGGAAGTGAGCTTAATAGCCCAAGAGGAGGAAGAAGAGGAAGAGGTCTCCACTTCAAGGATTGAGGGGGAGGAGAGACCCTCATCAATCCCGGAGCAAGAAGAAGCTCCAACCTCCACCAAAGCAAAGAAAAAGGACCATATCACATGCTTTGGATGCAATGAAAAGGGACACTACAAGGACAAGTATCCACTAGGTAAAAAGAAGGTAAATCTTAAACCCATTTCAATTCCTTTTAAATCTAACATGAGTTGTAGGAATGGAGAAGCCCTAGAGAAAAGAAAGAGAATTAGATGCTTCACATGTGGAGAGCTAGGACACTATCATTCTAAGTGTCCGAGAAAAGGAGAGCTAAAGAAAATGGAGCACTTGAGAAAATGGGAGAAGAAAGAAGGGAAGAAAAGAAGCTCACATCAAGGGGGAGCACCGAGGGTAAGGGAGGTAATTCATAACCTTAAGTTAAAATGTAATTCAAATTTAAGATCCTCCATAAATGTTAAAAATAGTGTCAATTATTCATTCATGTATACTAGAAATAATGAAAAATGCTTGCTTGTGCATAATCATGGATTTAGGTATAACGATAGGAATAGGGTTAACAAGGTAGCTCAAAACCCTAGGAAGGTCATGCATCATGAAAAATTCAAGACCTCTAGACCTAAGGATCAAGGAAAAAATCCTAAGAAGGGGAGACATATGCCTAGGAAGGAGGGTAGGTCTAGGAATGTCCAAGGTGGACATGCGGATACTAGGTTTGAGAACCTAGAAAGGGAAAATCAAGCTTTAAGGGAAAAACTTGATAGGTTAGAGAAAACCCTAGAGAGATTCACTATTGGATCTAAGGGTTTAGATATGATGTTGGGTGGTCTAAAACCCAACAATGGTAGATCGGGGTTGGGATACCGATCTAAGGTCTCCAATGCCAATGGAAAGAAGTATGCTAGGGTAGCATATGATTATGGCAAGAAGGAGAAGTCCAAGAATGGCAAGGGAATGTCATCAAAAGGGAAAAAGAAGGACTTAACCAAGGACAAGATGTCTAAGATTAAGAAGGTAAAGTTTGTAGGCCAAGAGTCACCGGGGGAACATCGGTGTGGTCTAGTGTTTGTTGAGTCACCTAGGGAGGTGGCTAGGGCTAAGAGCTCAAGGGGAGCTCTAGGAGCATTTGGGATATATGGTGAATGGATCTTGGGAGGGTTGCTCCTAGAGGTCTAGATGGACCATGGGATGTGCCAAAAGAGTTGGAGACGGACTTGAGTCTCAATTCTTGGGTTTTGACACATAGATTATGTGTTTCATGCATGAGAATATGACATTTGAGTCATAATGCATGAGAATTAGTTTTTGATGTATAAATACCATATAAATCAATGCTAGGGATGCATTGTGGGTTGGTATGGGCAGAGACATCAAAAGGAAACCAAAACTAGGACTTTTGGTCAAGGTTTGAGTGAACCTTTTAGCTAGTTTTGGATTTTATGTCAAACTTGGGAATGGTGATAGATACATTTTTTTGGTGTATTTTTCCCAAGTAGGTATGGGTACCATAAACCTCTCCACAAAATTTGGGAATTTTTAGAGATTTGTGGAATTTCTGGCGCATTTCTGAATTTGGATTCAGAAAGCTAAAAAAATGGTTTTTCAGCGTGCCAGTTGACTGCCCCTGGGGGCAGTCGACTGATCAGGGTTGAATTAAGTTTCAGCAGCTGGAAAGGTATCCAAATGATGTAAAACAAGTGTATAGGAGGTTAGTACACATTGTTTATGATCATTAGGGGATAAAGAATCCAATAATTGGGATATTGTTGGAATCTTTTTGATGTTAGGCAAAGGGGGAGAAGTGTTGGGTTTAATTTGGGAAACTAAACACACCTTTGCGGGAAATCCTAGGTCTAGGGGGAGTCTAGGTGAAGGGGAGCATTGTTGCTCCATTCTTGGCGTAAGGAGAACCTCGGAGAGGTTCTTAAAAAACCTTTGTAAGTCCAATGTAGGTGGAGCCTTGGGAAGGCTTTAAAAACCCGTTTTTCGATAAAAAGCCCTAACTTTTGGGAAGGTTAGGTGTGGGATGCCTTGGGATAGGATCCATGTTTGTATTGCATATGCATTGGCAGTGTAAATCCAAGATGGAGCCTTAGCAACATAAGTCCAAATGGTTGTCTAACATTGTTATTGCTATTTATTGCTATTTATTTTCCCTAACTTAAATGTATTGTCAAATATCAAAAAGGGGGAGATTGTTGGGGTAATCTATGGTCCGGAGTGACCATATGTTTTAATGTTTGGGCAAAGGGTTTAAGTTAGGTTTACCCTTGTGATCTAATATGTGTATGTGAGTGTGCAGGATTTGCAGGTTACACATATTGACTTAGCTGGACGGCTTCGGTAAGGTGAAGGGTGGCATGGAGACAAGCTGGAGGCTTGTGTGCACCCGAGGGACCATGGATAGCAAGGACGATGAGCCGAGGGGCGCGAACTTCGAGGCATGCGTGAAGGATCGCATGGAGGCAAGCTGGAGGCTTGTGTGCATCCGAGGGACGGGAGCCAAAGATGAAGAAGGCGCGAAGACAACAGTCGAGGCTACTGGTGAAGAGTCAGCTAAGTCATGAAGGGACGAGAGCCGAGGGAATAGGACTCCAAGGGCAAGCCGGGAAGTGGACTTCAAAGGGCACGCGTAAAGGGTGGCATGGAGGCAAGCCGAGGGCTTGCGTGCGCATCCGAGGGACGATAGCCGGTGGAAGAAGACGTCAAGGGGGAAGCCAAGGGAGTGTACTTGAAGACACACGTGAAGGAGGGTCTTCGGAGTGAGGAGGAGTGTTATTGTAAGCTGGGCAGTCGACTGGTAATATAACAGTCAACTGCCAACAAGAACAGAACCTCATAGAATGTTGTCGACCCTGGACCAGTCGACTGCCCCAGGAGCAGTCGACTGGTAAACCCAAAAACTAGCTGTTGAGATAGCCGTTGGCTAGCTAGTTGAGTGGGACCAGTCGACTGGTAATAGACCAGTCGACTAGTAGCGTGTTTTTCAGCCTTGAGTTCTATTTAAGAGAACTCGGTTTGGGCTGGGAGCTCTTGACGAAACAAGCTTGGTTAGGACTTGTTAGTAGTCTTAGTGCTCAGAAGGTGTACTTGGGATTGTGGCGAGGTTTCTCCACCCACAAGGAGCTACACGAGCTAGCCAGAGGGCATTCGGGGAGTGATCCGCCGAAGGATCGAGGGATCGTCCATCTCACGGACTGTCGTGGAGTAGGAGCTTCATCTCCGAACCACGTAAATAGGTTTGTATTAGCATTGTTTGTTATTTTACTTTGTATATTCCGCTTGCGCTTGCTAACGTGATAGGTAAAAAACAAAAATTTCTATTCACCCCCTCTAGCAAGACATCAACGATCTAACAGAACTTAATTCTGATTTCATTATCAAAAAAGTGCTATTGGTTGAAAATTTCAAATTCAATTTGCTTAACATTAGTCATCTCTGTGATACTGGTTACATAGTTACCTTCACCAACTCTGACTGTCTTATTAGAAACCTCCAAGACTCAGAGATAACACTTAAGGGTACTAGGAAAAATAACGTTTAAACTATTAATTTACCTATAGTACCAAAATGCTTTCTGACTCAATTAGAAGTATCTAACCTTTGGCATAGGAGACTAGGTCACACTAATACCAAACTAATTTCAAAAATAACTCAACTTGGTTTAATTAAAGGTGTACCTAAAATCAAGAATTTTGAAAATACAATTTGTAACTCATGTAAACAAGGCAAACAAACAAAGTCATCTCATAAACCAACCCAATCAGACTTAACCCAAACGACACTTGAGCTCTTACACCTTGACCTATTTGATTCACATGGAGCCAAGTCACTAATCGGGAATCGGTACTACTTAGTAATCATCGACGATTACTCTAGGTTTACCTGGGTTAGGTTCCTTAAAACTAAGGATGAAACCTTTAATTTATTTAATGACTTATGCAAAATGATTGAAAATCAAAATGGTACTAAAATTAAAAGACTTAGGAGTGATCATGGGGGAGAGTTTGAAAATCAAAATTTTGAAGAGTTTTGTAAAATTAATGGGTATATCACAATAAGACACTCTATGAACTCTATTATCATAGATTACCAAATTTACACTATCTAAGAGTCTTTGGGTGCAAAGTCAACATCTTGAACACTAAGGACTACCTAAGTAAGTTCCAATCAAAGTCAACCCCAGGAACCTTCCTAGGATATTCAACAACTAGTAGAGCTTATAGGGTTTATAATAAACAAACCCACAAAATTGAAGAAACTACCAACTTAATCTTTGACTAAGAAGGTGAACCAAAATCAATAAACAATGAAAACCTAAACAAATCAAATGTTAATCAAGAAGATAGTGAACCATCAACTGAACCAATAATTGAATCATCAATTGAACCACTGATTGAACCGTTGAATGAACTATCACTTGAACCATCTACTGAGGTATTAACTGAACCAATAACTGAACCAACTCAAATAGTTGAACCAAACCGTCCAGCCGGACCTGAGGCTGAACCTAGTTCCAGAAGAACAAAGAAACCTAGACTCAATCATCCATCTGACCAAATCATGGGTGATCCAACCTAAGGAGTCAGAACTAGGTCTTCTTATAGAAATCTTAGTTAGATCGCACTGATTTTAAAAATTAAACCTAAGACTATAGAGGAAGCCCTACTTGACCCAGATCGGATTATAGCTATGCAAGAGGAACTATCCCAATTTGAGAGAAACCAAGTCTGGGAATTAGTACCAAAACCTGAGGGAAAATCAATTATAGACACTAAGTGAGGTTTTAAAAACAAATTAAATGATCAAGGGGAAATTGTTAGGAATAAAGCCCGCTTAGTAGCTAAAGAGTTTAGTCAGGTCGAAGGGTTAGATTATGATGAAACCTATGCCCCTGTAGCTAGACTTGAATCAATTAGAATGTTATTAGCTTTTTCAGCCCATAGAGGGTTTAAACTATACCAAATAGATGTCAAATCTGCTTTTCTTAATGAGTTCATTAAAGAAGAAGTATATGTAGGGCAACCCCCAGGATTTGAGGACTTAGAAAAACCTGAATATGTATTTAAATTTAAGAAAGCGCTTTATGGGTTGAAATAAGCACCTAGGGCATGGTATGAACGCTTATTAACCTATTTAATTTCTAAGGAATTTAACCAAGGTCAAATTGACTCCACACTATTTGTTAAAACCTTAGAAAAAGATATTTTTATTGCACAAATATATGTTGATGATATAATATTTGGATCTACTAATTCTAATTTTCTAAAAGAATTTTTCAAAATCATGGAGAGCGAATTTGAAATGAGCTTGGTAGGTGAACTCAACTTTTTCTTAGGGCTACAAATAAAACAGACTAGGGATGGTAATTATGTTCACCAATCCAAATATGCTAAAGAATTAATAAAGAAATTCAAAATGGACAATTCTAAAAGCTTAAGTACCCCTATGACTACTAATGTTAAAATTGATAATGACCCTGAGGGTAAACTAGTTGATTTAAAGTTATACCGAAGTATGATTGGTAGCCTACTGTACTTAACTGCTAGTAGACCTGATATTTTGTTTTCTGTAGGAATGTGTGCTAGATATCAAACCTGTGCTAAGGAATCCCACTTAGCAGCCCTAAAAAGAGTTCTAAGATACATTAAGGGTACCCTAAATGTATGTATTTGGTATCCTAGGACTTCCACTTATGAATTTTCAGGATATTCTGACTCCGATTATGTAGGTTGTAAATTAGATAGAAAGAGTACAAGTGAAAGTTGTCAATTGTTAGGAAATAGTCTAGTCAGTTGGTGTAGTAGAAAGCAACACTGCGTAGCCTTGTCCACAACTGAAACAGAATATGTTGCCCTAGGAGAGTGTATGGCACAACTTTTATGGATGATGCTCACTCTTAAGGACTTCCAGCTAGACTACACCCAAACTAAAGTTTTCATTGACAATATTAGTTCAATCAATTTGACTAAGAATCCAATTCAGCACTCCCGAACAAAACAAATTGAAGTTAAATAACATTTTGTAAGGGATCATGTAGCCAGGAGAGAAATAGTACTTATGTATGTGGACTCAAAATCCAATTTAGCTGACATTTTTACCAAACCCTTAGCTGAATCTGAGTTTAGCTTACTAAGAAGGCAGTTAGGGTTATGCTTAGTAGAATATGATTGTGCTATATTTTTTCAAAAATCTTTTCTATTTACACATTTTTGTTGGTGCCGGAAGCACCAAAGTTAAACCTTTGTTTTGATAATGGCAAAGGGTTCAGAAGTTAAGATTTGGTTGTGATCTAACAAGCTGATTAAGTGTGCAGGAAAGTCCTAGGTACACTAGGCACTAAGTCCTGGTTCATTGAATTGGGCACTAAGTCTTGGTCGTGGGTTGGGCAACTAAGTCCTGACCTAAAGTTGGACAATAAGACCTAGTGAGTGAAGCTGGGCACTAAGACCTGGTGAGTGAAGCTAGGCACTAAGACCTGGTCGAGGACTGGGCACCGAAGACCTGGTGAGTGAAGCTGGGCACGAAGACCTGATCGCGGATTGAGCACGAAGACCTGGTGAGTGAAGCTGGGCAAAAGTCCAACCGGAGGAGCTGGTTGGCAAAAAAGGTAAATTCTCCCGAGAGGAGTAGGTGAGGACGCGTTTCCCGTAAGAAGGAACATTAGGTGTCGATTCGACCTAGGGTTCCATTTGGGAGACTCAAAGTCAGAACCAAAACAGTTTAGGCTGTAAATAATGTCTAACATATATTGTATGTTTGCTTCTTGTGTTTTGGAACTAACCCTGGTTGCAGGAAACGAAGGGACTGGGTTTCTGCAGCTCAGGCGCCTCATTGGAAGGAGGCGCCTCACTAGGCTAGGCACCTGTAAGGATACAGGCGCCCCAGTGCAAGGCCAAACTGAGACCATCGAAGCAAATTGTCACGAAAGCCTTTGGACCAAGTCAAGCTAGGCGCCTGTGTCCATACAGGCGCCCTAGACAGCTCAGGCGCATCAATGAAGGGGATAAGCGCTGATCGAGCCTGCGGATTGGAGTTCACGTAGGAGAGGCCACGTGTAGGCTCCCCCTTCAACACAGGCTCCCAGGAGTCGACTATAAAAGGGGGTTCACCCCAAGGCTTCAGAACAACTCGCTCAATTCGCTTTCAACACTTTCGCTCAAACGCTACACTCCAGCATGCTCTGCATTCGAGATTCAAGCGTCAACGATGACCCGCTGCTTCGAGATTTCATCCACTTCGGTTATCGGTAAACTGTTAATTTTCTTAAGTGTTGTAACTGCTTTTTCCGATTCTATATCTGTACTCGAAACTGTAATCACTTTTACGAATATAGAATTGCCCAACGTAAACGGTCAAGGACCATGAGCCTTGGAGTAGGAGCCGACCGCGACTCCGAACTAAGTAAAACAAACTATGTTAGCGATTTTGTTTTACTCTTTTCCGCTGCATAATTTATCTAATTGTCCGAAAATTTTCGATCGATATTCACCCCCCCCTCTATCGATTTACTCCGATCCAACAAGTGGTATCAGAGCGGGTGGCTTAAACTTGGTGCAACCACCAGTTTGAGAAGATTTTTTTTCGGATTTTCGAATTATCTAAATTCTTTTCACTCGAATTTTCTCGTTAATCGAGGTTGGTGCAATACCACTCGATCTCTTCCGTTATTATTAATTTCTTCCCGCACTACTAATCCAAGACTCAGTCTTGGGACAAGTTTTTCTTTGTAATTTTTCAGTTTAAGTTCAATGGCCATGCAAGAATGGGATAGTGCCCGTCCATCTCTATTCTCTGGCGAGGACTTCGGATCTTGGAAAAGCTTGATGGAATCACACCTGAAGGCCAATATGGACTTATGGTCAATAATCCAAACTGGGTTTACGTTCCCCATAAAAAATGGAACATCAATCGCCTGGGACAAATTGGACGAACCAACCTTGAGGAAGATCAAAACTGATGCTAAGGCAACAATAATCATACAATACGGCCTGACCAGAGAAGAATTGAAGCAGGTCGGATCAGTCAACTGTGCCAAAGAAATGTGGGAGAAGCTAATCAACCTACATCAAGAGAACTCTGATGAAGAGGAATATCAAGTAAACTATCTCACATTCTCAGCTCAAGCCCAAATAGCCGAGACAGAGTCGACATCCGACTTCGAAGTTGACTCCGGATCAGAAGGTGAAACAGAATCCATACCAGACTGTGAATTCGAGCTAGAATCAGAAAATGAATTGACTGAAACAAAAGCGGTAATCGACTTTGAACCCTCTTCAGAGTTACAATTAAATAATCAAACTAATATTATAATGGTCGAGGAAGGTATAGTTTCTATTATAGGAAGAACCTTAGAGGAACCACCAAAGGAGAAGGTGCAAACAGTACTCAAGTCTGACTCAGATTCAGAATCTGACTACAGTGAAGGAGATAAATCAAATTGATCTGATGGCTTTGTAACCATTACAAGAAGCTGAAGGAACAGAAAAGAAAAACAGCTAGAATCAAGGGGGAGATTCCCAACCAGGAATTAAACGGTAATATGATTAATCCAAAACTTAAAGATCATGTAATATGTTATGAGTGCAGACAAATAGGACATTACAAGAGTAAGTGTCTTACTCGCAAGAGTCGACCTTCACCAAACAGTACCCTCAAGAAGACTACTGGACAAACATTCGAGAAAGGTAAATTTACGATATTTGACAATCCTGTATTTACCTCGAATAATGTGATTAATTCATATAAATTAGTTAAGGTAAATTTTAGAAAATTAGAACAAGAAAATGTAACACTAAAGCATAGGGTCAAAATGCTAGACCATTTGATAAACAATCTCGCTGACTTTAAAAATCCAGAATATTATTCTAATTATGACGTGACTTAGATAATTTTACTGAATTGTTTGCTTGCATGTTTATTTTCTTTTTGCATGTTTTTTATGCTTATGCTTAGGAATGGTTAGACCAAGGACAAAAGATTCAATTGAAATTTGAACAACATAGTATTGGGTGGAGGTGAGATGATAGTACGTTAGGGAAGTCATTCTGGTGGAACTAGCCGAAGTTACCGATCCAAGACCCAAACTAGTTAGACCAAAATCTTTCAAGAAGTAACTTGAAGATGAATTTTCAATAAAAGGCTTTGTCAAGGAAAGGGTTGTTGCTCCAATAAGGCTACGGCCAAAGAAGGCCTTGTGCCTCGCCAAGACCTGGAAGCCAATTATTGAAAATCAAATTCACTTTATTACTTGTTAAATTTGAATCTAACACAAATATTAATTAAATATTAGATTTAACAAATTGTTCAAAATTAATAATTTTATCTCACAAAACCCATAAGGTTAACATGTTTGATCACGTAGAACTGGGTGAGATATCTAGGACCTAAGAGTATAAGTCACTATCCTTTTAAATGAAACTCAAAGTGCTTTCAAAAGTTATTCAAAATTATCTCTATTTCTTTTCAAATTAATTTAGTTTACTGTACCCTACTTTTTCAACTCTAGCATTTTTGAATTTCATGTTAAATATCACAATAAACTCATTTTAAATAGAATCTAGTGCTTGTTTGATTTAGTTATTGATTAGTCAAACACAGTCAAATGAGTCAAACCTGGTCAACACAGTCAACCCTAGTCAATGGTCAAACTGGTCAACGGTCAAACCAAGGTCAACTCGGGCGCCCGAGACCTTATAGGCGCCTAATGCTTTAACATCGACCAAGGCAGTCAGACTGCCAAAAGTTGGCTGACACTTGACTAGGGCACCCGAGAGGCTCTCGGGCGCCTCAATGCTCACGGGCGCCCGTGTAACCTTATATAAAGCCTTCAATCCCTCTCCATCTCCCACACCAAACGAATTCTTCCTTCATTTCTCTTCTTCCCAAGGCGCCCGAAAGTCCTTCTCGTGCCCTCAAACGCCCTACTTCGACAATGCCTCCCCGGTACCATTTTAATTATGCATATATAATTAATTTTTCGATTATCTCGCTTATTAAATACATAATTTTTCTTATTCATTTAGAAAACGTCGCGTTACCCAACCTAACCTCGTGGTCAAGCCTAGTCCGGATCCTAGGTTCCCTAACTTAGAATTATTTAATAAATTTGCCCAGACCACTTACAAACCTATTAAAACTAGCTTCTTAAATCGACAATTCTTTACTTAATCTTGCCCAATAGCAATGGACGCCATCAATTTCTATCAACTTGACCATCTTGTTTTCTGCACGCATCCAGTTAACACAACCCTATGTGCGGAATTTTATAACAATCTGGTCAAAGTAGATGACCTTTGCTACTCGACCATCGTTCAAGGAATGCCACTTACTATCTCACCAACCTTATTTAATCGATTTTTATTTCTACGATCCTCCCAGTCTACCTTTTGCTGCTATCCTCCTACTGACCTGCCTTTTAGTGCCCCTTATTTTCACATTTCCCTGGACACACTTTACTCCTACTTCTTCGGGGATATCTGAGACCCGACGAGACAGAGGTTCCAGTCCGTCGATCTCCGGGTTCAGCATTATGCTCTCTATAGAGTCATAATCCGCTGTGTCCTTCCACTAACGACTCGAGATATCGCGACCATGCGACCATTTCATACTTTCCTTCTCTATGCTATGATTCATCATCTCGATTTAAACATTGGCCTTCACATTTTCCACATGGTCATCTATGCCTCCAGTATTTCTACCCATTCCCGAGTCCGAACCCCCTACTGCCACATCATCACCTCCCTACTTCACCACTACGGTCGTGATATCACCGCCGAGGAGGTAACCCCAATGACCGAGTTCGACGAGATCGGGGCTAGGAACTTTTCCTTAGCAGGGATAGATGTCTCGGCCACCGGGGTTCTTTCGTGGAGACGCCAGAGGGCTCAACCCCAGATAGACTCGGACGAGGAGGTGGAGGTTGATGTAGCCGATCTCGCAGCTGAGATCAACGAGCATTTGCAGGAGCCTCCTCCACCGACCACCAACCAGCTCCTGGCACTACTTCAGACAGAGATGCACAGTCTCCGAGAAGAGATGGACGCCCGACACGTTTCAAGCCGAACATAATGTGAACCAGGCCTACCACACTGAGTACATGGACACTTTTCAAGCCGAACACCAGGCAAATGTGGCCCATCACACTGAGTACATGGATGCCCTCCGAGTCGATCGTGAGACAAACGAGGCTCGATACAACGAAATGATGTCCATGTTCCGGTCATGGCAGCCTGGTCCATTCGACCCCCCTAGCCCCTCCTTATAGACCCGAGTGATTCTCCAGCTAGCTGATTGTACTTATACTATTTGATTTGCCCTACCCTGTAGGGTTGACATGTGTTTGACTTTACTGGTCCTTATGTTGACCAGTTGACTTTGCTGTCTTATCTACTAGTTATTTACTTATCTGTTGAGTTTTTTTAACTGCTTAGTCATTCACTTCATAACTGAATCTTAGGGTTGTGCTTAGTAGAGTATGACTGATTTATATTGTTTCTTAAAAACTTTTCCTATTTTTCTTTTTTTTTTAAATTTGCAAATTCATTTTATTTATCAAGTTTTTGAAATTTAAAAAGATTTTCCGACTTAGTTTTTTTTTCAAAATCTACCCCTTCAAAACTAGGGTTTTTTCGCAAATGGACTTAGCTTAGGCCCTAACCCTAGAACTGCATGCACCTATAGATCTAGAAGCCAGTATCTCACAAGCAGCTTAGGGTACTTTTGATTGATAACATAGATTGGATTGAGATGCTTAGGTTTATGCCTTGATTCAAGATGCTTTAAGTCAGTGCATCTGCAGTAGTTGGGGCAATAAATATAAGTTGAACAACAATCAGGTTAAGTGTCAAGCTTAGAAAATCTAACTTGATCAAATCACTTAACTTGACTAACCCTAGCGAAAGCTACTGTTTATGACAGTTAGTAAGTAGCTAACATGATTAGATAGGACTCGAGCAAGATTGGTTTAATTTGGTTTGGTCCAGTTTGTTTTAGAGTTGGTTCAATACAGAATTTCAATTTCTTACTAGCTCTAATTTACTTACTGTAATTAGTTTTTTTTTATATATGGCAAAGGGGGAGAGAAACAAGAAAGAGGGAAATTTTTTTATCAAATTTCTCAAATTTGAAAAATTTTCTATCTCTTTTTCAAAAAGTAAAGTAGAAAGTACTAAGTGCTAAGTTTTCAAGTACGTTTTAGTGGTAAAATACTTCAAAGTTCTTTAAGTACTTAAAAATATTTTTAAACTATTTTGAGTATTTCAAATTTATTCTAAAATTTTTTTAAGTACTTAAAAAGGTTTCTAAAATTCTTCTAAGTATTTGTAAAGTACTTCAAACTTTTAAAGTAATTCTAAGTGTTCTTAAAATACTTCGAAAAAGCTTCAAAATTTCTAAGTGTATTTTGAAAAACAATTCTAAAGAAGTTTTTTTCTTAGTAAACTAATTTGCCTGAGCTAAACTATTTTTCAAAAATTTGTTGGAAAATGTGCTAGGTAATTTTTTTTTAAGCAAATTCCTTTTGTAAAAATATTTTTAAGCAAATTTTTCTATGTTGGGAAATTTTTTCCAAGATCTCAAAATTAAAACTTTCAAGGAAAATCAGTTTTCAAAACTTGTGTTGCCTAAGTAAATTTTCAAAATACTGAAACAAAAATTAGGCTTACAAAACCTTTTCAAAAATTGCCTAAGTGTTCTTAAGTACAATTGCTTTATTTTTGAAAAACACTTAGTAAAAAAAACATAAAGCTTTTGTTAAAAATTGAAAAAACACTTAGCACTTAGAAAGTTTACAAAACCCGCGTGATATTGAAAACTAAAGGGGGAGAATGTGAAATTCAGGGGAGATAAAATTCTGTTGTTAGATTGCTATAATATGCTTTTCACTTATCTTTTTAAACCGTGTTGCCATAAATCAAAAAGGGGGAGATTGTTGGTGTCAGAAGCACCAATGTCAAACCTTTGTTTTGATAATGGCAAAGGGTTCAGAAGTTAAGATTTGGTTGTGATCTAACAAGCTGATTAAGTGTGCAGGAAAGTCCAAGGTACACTAGGCACTAAGTCCTGGTTCATTGAATTGGGCACTAAGCCCTGGCCGCGGGCTGGGCAACTAAGTCCTGACCTAAAGTTGGGCAATAAGACCTGGTGAGTGAAACTGGGCACTAAGACCTGGTGAGTGAAGCTGGGCACTAAGACCTGGTCGAGGACTGGGCACCGAAGACCTGGTGAGTGAAGCTGGGCACGAAGACCTGATCGCGGATTGGGCACGAAGACCTGATGAGTGAAGCTGGGCAAAAGTCCACAAAAAAGGTAAATTCTCCCGAGAGGAGTAGGTGAGGACGTGTTTCCCGTAAGAGGGAACATTAGGCGTCGGTTCTACCTAGGGTTCCATTTGGGAGACCCAAAGTCATAACCAAGATAGCTTAGGCTGTAAATAATGTCTAACATATATTGTATGTTTGCTTGTGTTTTGGAACTAACCCTGGTTGCAGGAAACGAAGGGACTGGATTTCTGCAGCTCAGGCACCTCATTGGAAGGAGGCGCCTCACTAGGCTAGGCACCTGTAAGGATACAGGCACCCCAGTGCAAGGCCAAACCGAGACCATCGAAGCAAACTATCACGAAAGCCTTTGGACCAAGTCAAACTAGGCGCCTGTGTCCATACAGGCGCCCCAGACAGCTCAGGTGCCTCAATGAAGGGGATAAGCGCTGATCGAGCCTGCGGATTGGAGTTCGCATAGGAGAGGCCACGTGTAGGCGCCCCTTCAACACAGGCGCCAAGGAGTCGACTATAAAAGGGGGTTCACCCCCAAGGCTTCAGAACAACTCACTCAATTCGCTTTCAACACTTTCGCTCAAACGCTACGCTCCAGCACGCTCTACATTCGAGATTCAAGTGTCAACGACGACCCACTGCTCTGAGATTTCATCCACTTCGGTCATCGGTAAACTGTTAATTTTCTTAAGTGTTGTAACTGCTTTTTGTTGGATCGAGAGAAACGATAGAGGGGGGGTGAATATCGTTAAAACTTTTTCTTCGGATTAAGGAAAGAGTAAATGCAGCGGAAACAAAACTATCACACGGAAACACAAGTATTTTACTTGGTTCGGAGTCGCGGTCGGCTCCTACTCCAAGGCCCACGGTCCTTGACCGTTTAGTGCGGGCAATTCTATAATAGCGCAAAGGTTTATAGATTTTGGTACAAGAATATTGCAGTAAATAAAAGAGTTACACTTTTCGTTACCGACGCCCGATGTGGATCGTACTTCGGAGCAGTGGGTCGTCGTCGACGCTGGAATCTCGAGATCGGAGTTTGCCGGAGCAGAGCGCTTGAACGAAAAGCTTGGAGGTGTTAGAAAGTTGTGTGTTTGAAGCCTTGGGGCCAAGCCCCTTTTATAGTTCTCCTGAGGGCGCCTGGGACATCGGGGGCGCCTGACACGTACCTTCAGATCAGAGAACCTTCATCCGTAGCTCGGTCAGCACTTATCCCCTTCGAATCGGCCTCTGGAGCTGACTGGGGCGCTCGGGACCTCCTGGGCACCTAACTTGACTTGGTCCGCTGGCTTCATGGCTGATTTTGCTTCGATTACTCTTTGGCTTTGACCTTGGGTGCCCGGGACCTCCTAGGCACCTAGCCCAGTGTGATTTCGAAGCGTTCTTGCTTCTTTGCATGTTTGTCTTTGACCTTGGGCGCCCGAGACCTCCTAGGCGCCTAGCCCAATTTCCTGCCCTTCCTGTTGGGGCGTTCTGAGCTGCAGAAACACACTCCTTCGGTCCCTGCCATCAAGGTTAGTTCCAAAACAACCAAAGCAAGATTATTAGTCAATATTTACAGTCGTAGCTGTCTTGGTTCTGACTTCGGTCTCCCAATTGGAACCCTAGGTCGAACCGACGCCTACTGTTCTCTCGATGGGGAACGCGTCCTCACCTACTCCTCTCAAGAGAGTTTACCTTTTGCCAACCGGCTCCTCCGGTTGGACTTTTTCCCGATCCACCTGACCAGGTCTTCGTGCCCAGTCCACGACTAGGACTTCGTGCCCACCTTCCGAGCAGGTCTTCGGTGCCCAGCACCTTGCCAGGACTTCGTGCCCAATCCTCGACCAGGACTTCTTTGCCTAGTATACCTAGGGCTTCTTTCCTGCACACTTAGTAAACATATTAGACAATAATAACATCTTAACTTCTGAATCCTTTGCCATTATCAAAACCCAGGTTTGACTTAGGTGCTACCTGCACCAACACTTTTTTCGATTCTATATCTATACTCGAAACTGTAATCACTTTTACGAATATAGAATTGTCCAACGTAAACGGTCAAGGACCGTGAGCCTTGGAGTAGGAGCTGGCCGCGACTCTGAACCAAGTAAAATAAACTGTGTTAGTGATTTTGTTTTACTCTTTTCCGCTGCGTAATTTCTCTAATTGTCCGAAAATTTTCGATCGATATTCACCCCCCCCCCCCTCTATCGATTTACTCCAATCCAACAATTTTTTTTGAAAATTAGCATTTAATATATTTTGAAAAATCATTTCTTTTATCAAGTTGTTGAAATTTAAAATGATTTTCCGGACTTAGATTTTTTCAAAAACTTACCCCCTTCAAAACTAGGGTTTTTGCGCAAAATGGACTTAGCTTAGACCTTAACCCTAGAACTGCATGCACCTATAGATCTAGAAGCCAGCATCTCACAAGCACTTAGGGTACTTTGATTGATAACCTAGACTGAGTTGAGATGCTTAGGTCTATACCTTGATTCAAGATGCTTTAAGTCAGTGCATCTGCAGTAATTGAGGCGATAAATACAAATTAAACAGTAATCAAGTTAAGTGTTCAAGCTTAGCAAATCTAACTTGATCAAATCACTTAACTTGACTAATCATAGTGAAAACTGCTATTTTATAACAATTAGTAAGTAGCTAACTGGGTTAGACAGGACCCGAACAAGTTCAGATTAATTGGTTTGGTCCTTTTTCTTGCTTGAACTCACTAGAGTTGGTTCAATACGAATCTACAATTTCTTTTAACTAGCTCTAATTTGAAGTTGACTCGCAATGGTTGTTATCTATTTTTTGATATATGACAAAGGGGGAGAGAAAAGAAAAAGAGAGTAAATTTTTTTTCAAATTTTCAAAATTTTCATTATCTCTTTTAAAAAGTAAAGTTGAACTTTTAAGTGCATTTTTTTTTAAGTGCATGCTTCAAAAATTTCTAAGTGCTTCAAAATTTTCTAAGTGCATCTTTTTGCAAATATTCCTAAGTAAAATTTTCCTTAGTAAACAAAATTTGTCTGAGCAAAAAACCTTTTGGACTTTTTTTTAGCAAATGTTTCTAAGTAAAATTTTTCTTAGTGAACAAATTTTTTGAGCAAGAACTTGTCTAAAAATTTGTTAAAGATTTTTCCAAGTAAAAATGTTTTTTGTGCACAAAATATTTTCCAAGCAAATTGTTCTAAGTGTGTAAAAGTTGAAACTTTTTAAGAGAAATTTTTTTCAAAATTTTGGCTAAGTAAATTTTTTTGGAAAATGTTTTTTTCAAGTGGAAATTTTTGACTAAGGAAATTTTGTTAAAAATTCCTTTTTGCAAAAATTGGTTTAAATAAAAGTTTTTTTGCAAAGCATGTTTAAGTAAAGTCATTAAAGCAAAATTTATGCTTGCAAAACTTTTCTAAAGTTGAAAATTGTCTAAGTGTAAAAAGTTATTTTGTGTAAGTGCAAATGCTTTTGCTCTATCTTGAAAAACACTTAGTCAAAAATTTAAAGCTCTTAGAAGTTTTTCAAAAATTACATATCATGGAAAGATTCAGAGGGAGAATGTTTATTTCAGGGAGAACTAAATAAATTTTTTCGTATTTCTTAAGATAATGTTGTTTGTTAGATGTGCTTGAAATGCTTTTTAACTTAACTTTTGAACCGTGTTGTCATAAATCAAAAAGGGGGAGATTGTTGGTGCCAGAAGCACCAAAGTCAAACCTGTGTTTTGATAATGGTAAAGGGTTCAGAAGTTAAGGTTTATTGTGATCTAACAATGCTAATCAAGTGTGCAGGAAAAGTCCTAGGTACACTAGGCAAGAAGTTCTGGTTCTAAGAATTGGGCACTATGTCCTGGCCGCGGGCTGGGCAACTAAGTCTTGACATAGGGTTGGGCAATAAGTCCTGGTCGCGGACTGGGCATGAAGTCCTGATTCGAGGAATTGGGCAATAAGTCCTGGCTGAGGGCTGGGCACCAAAGACCTGACCGAGGGTTGGGCAAGAAGTCCTTGTCACGGACTGGGCACGAAGACCTGATCCGAGGGATTGGGCAAAAGTCTAACCAGAGGAGCCGGTTGGCAAACAGGTAAAATCTCCTGAGAGGAGTAGGTGAGGACGCATTCCCCGTAGGAGGGAACATTAGGCGTCGGTTCGACCTAGGGTTCCATTTGGGAAGCCCAAAGTCAGAACCAAGACAGCTCAGGCTGTAAAACATGCTTAACTCTATATTGTTTATATGTTATTTGTGTTTTGGAACTAACCCTGGTTGCAGGAATGAAGGGATGAAGGTTTCTGCTCCCAGGCGCCTCAATGGAGTGAGGTGCCCTGCTTGGGCTAAGCGCCTATGTTGAGACAGACGCCCCAGACAAAGGGTTAATTCCAGCCACTTCGAATTAAAGTCTCAAGACTTCAACAGAGGTGCCTGTGTTAACACAGGTGCCCCAGTTAGCTCTGGCACCCCAGTTGAAGGGATAAGTGTTGGCCAAGTCTACGGATTGAGTTTCGCACAAAGAGGGTCACGTGTCAGGCGCCCCAACTACGACTATATAAAGGGGTTCACCCCCTTGGCTTCCAACACAATTGCTTTCTACGCACTCATTCAAGCGCTCCGCTCCGACAAGCTCCGTGCTCAAGATTCAAGCGCCAACGATGACCCACGGCTCCGAATTTCCAACTTCTCCGGTCGTCGGTATAAAATTGTTTTACTGTTGTATTTTCTTTTTAATTCTATATTCGAACTTCAGTTGTAATATTTTACGCAATATAGAATTGCCCATCGTAAACGGTCAAGAACCGTGGGCCTTGGAGTAGGAGTCGACCGCGACTCCGTACCAAGTAAAACAAACGTGTTAGCATTGTCTTGTTTTACTATCCGCTGCGCAAATTACTCTTACATTTTCTGAAAAAGTTGTCGATCGATATTCACCCCCCCCCTCTATCGATTCAATTCGATCCCACATACTTCATTACTTTTATCGATAACTGCACGAGGTTCTGTTATGTCTTTCTTTTAAGAAGTAAAGACGAAGCCCTAGATGTTTTCAAAACCTATAAAACGGAAGTTGAAAATCAACTTGAAAAACGAATTAAAATAATTCGTAGCGATAGAGGTGGTGAATATAGTGCACCGTTTGATAAATTCTGTTCAGAATCTGAAATTATCTATCAAACAACGGCACCTTACTCACCTCAATCGAATGGTGTTACAGAACATAAAAATCAGACACTAAAGAAAATGGTGAATGTCTTGTTGATAAATTCAAGCTTATCCCAGAACTTGTGGGGGGAAGTCATATTATCAGCAAACCACATTCTTAACAAAATCTCTTACAAGAAAAATGATAAAACACCATATGAACTATGGAAAGGTCGCGAACCATCGTACAAATACTTGAAAGTGTGGGGGTGCTTAGCAAAGGTCGAAGTACCTAAGCCAAAGCAAGTTAAGATCGGACCTAAAACGTTCGATGCAATATTTATCGAATACACCCAAAACAGTAGTGCATATCGCTTCATAGTTCATAAGTCAGACATTCCTGATATTCATGTGGGTACAACCATAGAATCTCGGAATGCAATATTTTTTGAAGACGTGTTCCCAAATAAGAAGGAAAAGGTTCAAAATAATGATAACGGAAGTTCTAACAAAGATAATGTTCCAGAACTTAGTTGTCATAAAAAGGCTATTGATGATCAAAGCGAAGAGCCACGTCGGAGCAAACGGGCTAGAGTTGAGAAATCATTCGGGCCAGATTTCATGACATTCATGTCAGAAATGGACCCAAAAATACTAAGCGAAGCTCTCTCTGGTCCCGACGCCCCATTGTGGAAAGAAGCTGTCAATAGTGAAATCGAGTCCATCATGAATAACCATACTTGGGAATTAGTAGACCTTCCTTCTGGTACTAAACCATTAGGTTGTAAGTGGATACTAAAACGCAAGTATAAAGCTGATGGATCAGTTGACAAGTATAAGGCCAAACTTGTAGCTAAAGGGTACAAGCAACAGGAAGGCATTGATTACTTCGATACCTACTCACCGGTGACAAGGATTACGCCCATATGAGTGCTGATAGCCATTGCAGCATTGTATGACCTTGAAATACACCAAATGGATGTTAAGACTGCATTCTTAAATGGTGAGTTCGAAGAAGAAATCTACATGGAGCAACTTGAGGGGTTCATAGGTCCTGGAACTGAGGGAAAGGTGTGTCGACTTGTTAAGTCGTTGTACGGACTTAAACAAGCGTCAAAGCAATGGCACGAAAAATTTGACAAAATAATGTTGTCAAACGAATTCAGAATAAATGAATGTGACAAATGCATTTATGTCAAAAGCACACCTGAGAGTTATGTAATCGTCTGTCTATACGTAGACGACATGCTCATAATGGAAAGTAATCATGATATCATCATGAGTACTAAGAAAATGTTGACCAATAGTTTCGACATGAAAAATATGGGTCTAGCAGATGTCATATTGGGAATTAAAATTCTTAGGACGTTCGATGGGATAGTTTTAACACAATCCCATTATATAGAGTCAGTATTGAAAAGATTCAATGCATATGATCTCTCTACTGTAAAAACACCAATGGATCTAAGTCAACACTTAGCGAAAACCATGGTGAACCCATAATGCAATTGGAATATTCCTGGATAATTGACAGTTTGATGTATCTCATAAACTATACTAGTCCAGATATTGTCTGTGTGGTCAACAAACTAAGTCATTTTACGAGCAATCCAAACGACACCCATTGGAAAGTACTGATGTGAGTTCTTAGATATTTAAAATATACTATGAACTATGGATTACATTACGGAAGGTATCCCGCAGTCTTGGAGAGATATTATGATGCTAATTGGATCTCCGATACAAAAGACTCCAAATCCACTAATGGATATGTATTCACGATCGGTGGGGGAGCAGTATCTTGGAAATCCACTAAGCAGACATGCATAGCTCGGTCAACAATGAAATCCGAGTTTATAGCACTTGACAAAGCAGCTGAAGAAGCTGAATGGCTGTGGAATTTCTTGGGAGATATTCCGAGCTGGACAAAACTTGTGCCCGTTGTACTTATCCACTTATCCACTGTGATAGTCAATCGACAATTGGAATGGCACAGAGTAGTACGTATAATGGTAAGTCATGACATATACGTCGTCGATATAATACCATTAGGCAGTTGATCTTGAATGGAGTGATTGCAATCAATTATGTCAAATCTAAGGATAATTTGGCAGATCCCCTAACGAAGGGGCGAAATCGAGATCAAGTATACTGCTCATCAAGAGGAATGAGATTGAAAATCTACAACTAAAAACGATTGTAGTGGTAACTCAACCTTGTTGACTAGAGATCCCAAGATCTTGGTTCAATGGGACAACGAAGTTACAGAAGTTATGTAACAGCATAAGAGAAATAATTATCTCTACTATCCCAATCCTAGGATGATTTGGTGTTGTCCTACCACATGTAGTGAGGATAAGCTTATGTTTTTAATGACTTCTATACCTTTAAGGTGGAGTATGGTAGGATACTCTTGATAGAAGTGTCACCTATGTGAGTGTGAAGACAGACCGCTTCAATGAAACACTCATGAATCCAAGATGGTGTCCATGGTCGAAACGGAACCAACCATGAGAACCAAAAGTGGGTGAGATAAGTCTCTGTGTGGGTGTTAATGTCTTAGTATACACCAACAGTTGAGCAGTTCAAGACATTACGTTCACTGTGCAGCCTAGTATGCTCGATGGCATTCCACTATGGAAGATTCAAAGCCACAAGCTACCTTTTCTGATGTATTAACTTATCAATTGGACTCTTGTAAGTGTCAGCATGCAATACATGCATTAATTTCCATTCATGTGTGGGATTGTTGGATATGATTTTGCAAAGCAAGATTTTGATGCCATCTATCGTTGAAAGTCAAGTTTGACTTCAAAATCGAAATCTACGTTTCGCGTAGATAAATCTGGACTATTTATTTGCTCAAAACCGATTAAGGGTGAATGAGAAATTAATTGTTCAAGATACGCTCAAATGAACATTAAGGAAAAAGATGGGGCTTTAGTCTCACATTGCTAACCGGCGAGAGCCAGTGTTTTCTTATATGTGTTCCTGTGCTAATGTTGTTAATACAAAAGCACAGGAGGTCTCTACCCTTAGGCGAGCAGGTGCTCGCACCTGTGAGCCCGCCACGTGCGCGCGCACGCAATGAGCGCTTTGTTGGTGCACTTTGCACTTCGCACATACGCATCGTCGCGAGGAGCTTTAATTTATGCTCCACGTGGCGATGATGTGTCGTGATCAGGTGACGCCACGTGGCATGTCGGTGTGACATGTCATGATCAGGTAGCACCACGCAGTATGTCAGTGACGAGGCAATGCCTATGCGACACGTGACTGTGTAGAGAACGATGACTGGATTGGGAGAACAGATGTTGGCCGTCGGATTAAAGATCTGGACAGATCTGAGGAAGGTGCGATCTGGAGCGTCGGATCAAAGATCTGGACAAATCACAGACAGGTGCGATCTGGAGCGTCAGATTCGAATCTGACTGTGAAGAGGAAGGATGGATCTGAGACGTCGGGTTAAATGTTCTAATCTGGCCGCTGAGATCAAGATGAGATCTGAAGAGTTATAACTCTTCACATCAAGGGACGAGATTAAAAGACCTTTAAAGGGTTATACCCTTTCGTTATGAATGGTTCAGATCTGTCCGAACCAAAGGATACTTACCTCTTCACTCAATATAAATAGATCCCTCCACTTGATCATTTCATTCATTCAAGCATTGCAATCTAAAAGCATTCTCACTCATCCATCTTCTGCATCAAGAGTCCAAAAAGCCTATGGAAAGGTTCGCCGGTCTCGGAATTTGAAGTGATACTATTCCGAGACGACGTCGTTGTATCTTGGAAACGAATTGCTGCTATCCGTGAGCACCAGTAGGGGAGCAATATCGTTTTACAGAGATAGTGTCGAACACTAGCCTCGACGTAAACCAATCAGTTTGCTTCCTCCGAATGTAACCTCCCGGAAGATCCAACGGTCGTAAATCGACTAAGTCAAATATCGAGGGGATACAAGCAAGGCTCCAACATGAATTTCATTACATACCACCATGTGGTAAAAGGGAAATCACTCAGTATCATGTCAATTCATCTTAAAATTATTACGAAAATAATAAATCACAAAAATTATTAATTCATATCGTAACTAGCAAATAAGAAAACTATTGATGGGGCTGGGTAGTCTGGCCCGGACATGGGGATGAAGAAGCTAGGGATACGACCAGCTCTCCTCTCTCGGGCCCCGAGATTCCCTCTTGGGGGTGCACTCGGGAGTGCACTCAGGAAGGCTACCTCGGGAGATATCATAGCCAGAGACTCCCGAGCTTACCTCGGGAGGTGGAGTCCTCGCAACAACCGACCTCCAATACCGACTAGAAAAAGTCCACGCACCCCCCTGTAAAATTGTCTCAACAAGGGAAAGAATGGTAACGGCGCCGATGGTTTCAAGGGATATCCCGTCATCACCGAAAGCAGGGGGCGTGGCTCAAGTATCGGAGTCGTGGCACCGATAAAGGGGGGGCACGACTAGTTTGCCAACACCGATATAAAAGGTGTAGGACCGGTGTCGTCGATGGGGGGGTGAATATCGACCGTGAAAAACTTTCATAAAACTTGCGTAATACTATCGTTCGTTCTGCACACAGAGCGTTAGTGCAGCGGAACAGTAAATAAAAATCAGAGACACAGCGGGATTTATTTACTTGGTTCCCAACCCCCCAGGGTCAGTACGTCCAAGGCCTATGTACTCAGCGTGAGTCCACTATAGGTATTCTTTCCGAAATTTCCGGAGGCGGAGAAAACACGTCTTACAGTGTACAATTACAAGTACAAGTACGGAAAAGTAAGTATGAAATAATAGACGCAAACCGAACAAAACAAAGTTGAAGCTCGGCCGATCTGGACCTCCGAAGTGCCGTGCACTTCCTCCTGGAGCCTCTCGGTCGTAGAGCCTCGTCATTAGAGCGTTGTCGTCAGTCAGAGTGATCAGAATGGTACTTCACAGTTGTGTTTGAAGCAGAGGGGTCGAAGCCCCTTATATAGGCCTCCTGGGGGCGCCCTGGACGTTAGCGGCACCCCGATAAACCCGGTCAAATCTTATCCCCGCGTCGACCTCTCCACAGCTGATAAAACCTTTAACCAGGGCACCCCGGACCTCCCGGGCACCTTCATGAGGGCTTATCTGTGTTTCGGACTCGAAACTGCACATACAGCTTTGAACCCGGGCGCCCCGGACGCTCCGGGCGCCCCGCTTGACACCTATTCTGCTTCCACACTTAAACTGCATTTTCTCTGCTTTAGCTTGGGCGCCCCCATCATTGGGGGCGCCTTGGGTGCATGGGGGCGCCCCCAACACTGGGGGCACCCTGCTTCAGGGCCTCCAGCAGGTTGCTTTGTCTTCCAATCTTGGTACCTGCAAGATACACAAACACAAAGCACATATACATATAATATTAGCATTAAGGACTTGGTTCGGACTTCGGATCTCCACGAAACCCTAGGTCGAACCGGCACAAGTTTCCATCCCCGAGAACTAGCCTTTCACCTACTCCTTTCAGGAGACGATTGCCACCCAGTCTTTCGGGTGGACTTTTGCTTAGCTTCTGATACTTCCGGACCTCGAGACGCTCAAACCCTGACCCGTCTCTACTCCTGTCCTTAGTCATCTCTCAGCTAAGTTACTCAGTCCCTTGGACCAAGACTTCATTACCTAGCAGTCCTTCGCCAGGTGCCTAGCAGTCCTTCGCCAGGTCTTCATTCCCTAGCAGTCCTTCGCCAGGTGCCTAGCAGCCCTTCGCTAGGTCTTAGACTCCTAGCAGCCCTTCGCTAGGTGCCCAGCAGCCCTTCGCTAGGTGCCTAGGTTAATTAGGACTTTTCTTCAACTTAGGTTACTTCTCCTTTGCTCCCCTTTGTCTGTTCATTGTATCACTGACTTAAGTGTATTGTCAAACATTAAAATACTTAAAGAAGAATATCATTGATGCAACTTGCACCAACAATCTCCCCCTTTTTGATGTTTGATAATAACTTAAGTTAGATTGGTTGAAGGGGCTAACTTACTATCCTTGGGAAAAAACAAAAAAAATGATATAAGTTTTGAAACTATATTTTTGATCTTTGGGAGAAAATTTTTCTAACTTAAGCACACCTCTCCCCCTTTGTCATACATCAAAAAACTTTAACAAAATACTTGCACCAACAATGAAAACTTTTAGTTCTTTTTGAAAATACTTAGTGTAAATTTTTTGAAAGCATTGCATTTTGAATGATATATTGCATTTTTTGGAAAAATGCATAATTTTGAAAAAGATGCTATGTACTTTTGAAAGATTATGTAATTTTTTGAAAAATATAAGTACCTTTGAAAAAATGTATTGAATTTTTTGAAAAATTAAGTACTTTTGGAAAATGCATAATTTTTGAAAGAGTGCTATTTTGGAAAATATAAATATTATGCATATTTTGCAAGTACTTAATTTTTCAAAAAATTCAATACATTTTTTCAAAGGTACTTATATTTTTCAAAAAATTACATAATCTTTCAAAAGTACATAGCATCTTTTTCAAAATTATGCATTTTTAAAAAAAAATACAATATATCATTCAAAATGCAATGCTTTCAAAAATTTTGCACTAAGTATTTTCAAAAAGAACTAAAAGTTTTTATTGTTGGTGCAAGTATTTTGTTAAAGTTTTTTGATGTGTGACAAAGGGGGAGAGGTGTGCTTAAGTTAGAAAAATTTTCTCTCAAAGATCAAAAATATAGTTTCAAAAACTATATTTTTATAAAAAAGATTTCTCATACTCATATTCCCCCTGAATAATTGTTTTATAAAACAATAATTAACTTAACTCTTAACTTTGACCTTTCCTCCACCTGAAAAATTTCTCATACTCATACTCCCCCTGAATAATTGTTTTATAAAACAATAATTAACTTAACTCTTAACTTTGACCTTTCCTCCCCCTTTGACATATATAAAAAAAAACATGGGTGAACAAGGTATCTAACAGGGATTTTTGAGTTTTTCTGAGTGCTTCATGTTTTTGACAAAGTGTTTTTCAAAAATAAAATAAAAGTATTTTCATTAGCAAAACTTTTTACACTTAGATAATTTTCCATTATGAGAAGTTTTGCAGGCCTAAATTTTGAAAAAAACATTTACTTATAAGGCAAAAAAAATTTACTTAGGCAAAATTTCCATTTTTGAAGCCAAATTTCCAAAAAAAAATTCAACTTTTAGAGTTAGGAAAAAATTTTGTTTACTAAAGAAAATTTTGCACATTTAGACGAATTTGCTTGGAAACACTTTGTACATTTTGAAAAACATAATTCTTAAGAAATTTCTAGGCAAGTTTTTCCCCAAAGAAAACTTTACTTAGAAATATTTGCCAAAATTTTCAAAAAGTTTTGCTCAGACAAATCTTGTTTACTAAGGAAAATTTCACTTAAAAAATTTGAAACACTTAGATACTTAGAAATTTTTGTTTTACCAAAAAAATCTTTTTTCTCTTTCTTTCTCTCCCCCTTAATGTGAAATTCTTCTCCTTATGTTTTAGACCATGTCAAAGATAAACTTTCATTAAAAAGGGAAAAAAGTTTTAGGAAGAATTTAATTTCACTTTTTCTACTCTCCCCCTTGGCCATATATCAATAAAGAATTGAAAAATATATTTTGAAAGAGATTTTAAGAGAGAAAATTTGTGTATCAGAGCCTATGAGTTTTGAAAACATAAAAATACTTAGCATAATTCTTGAAAGCATAGCAAAAAGCTTTAAATTGCACCAACAAAACTCCACTTAAGAAAAATATTTTGTATGTGTAGGCAAGTCTTTTAGAAACTTCACGCACTTAGAACACTATTGCCTTGACAAGTATTAGTACTTTTGAAAACATTATACTCTGAAAAATAGAAGTACTTTTGAATGATATTATGCATTTTTGACAATATAAGTACTTTTGAAGATTATGCATTTTTGAAACATATAAGTACTTTTGAACATAATATGCAATTTTTTAAAAAAAAAACTAATTTTATTTTGAAAACATAATACTTGACTTGGTTTCTTTTCCAGTCTGACACAATCCTAGGAAACCTTGTTAACTACAAGGACATTTTCCTAAGTGTCCTAGAAATTTTTCAATCCAAGTAAATATTATAAAAGTAACTTTATAAGTCACAAGAATTTTGAAAAATAAAACAATAGTATTTTGGAACAAAAATTATTTAAGTTTTCAAAAGGATTTTAAACTTGCAGTGCATGAAAAAATGTTCAATAATTCTTTTAATTTAATCTCCCCCTAAGCTTGACCCAGTCCTAGGAAGCTTGTTGACTACAAGCGATCTTCCTCTGAGTTTTAGGGTTTGATTTAAATTATAAGAATTATCTAATAACTTCAAAACAAATAATGACCAAAAAAATATTTCAGAAATTCTTCTTTTGACTCAAACTCCCCCTAAATTTGACACATCCTAGGAGTCCTTGTAGATCATGAAGTGAACCTTCCTCTGTGTCTTTAGGGTTTATTAAAATCAAAAGAATAATTTTGAATAGCCTTCTGAGTATGATAACTTTCAAGGAGATAAATTTTTGAAAACACAACTTGGAATGATAGCACAGTTTTCGAAAATCATGATGTTAATTTTTCAAAGAGATAGTAATATACGAGGGGTTTTTAGTCAACTTTTGAAAACCTTATTTTGAGATGATAATAAGTTTTAGAGCATAAGGTTTTTGAAAAAGCTGAATTTTTCGAAAATGATTAAGAAGAACTCCCCCTGTATCCGACACAGTCTGACTTTTCTCTAAGTTCCTTAAGGGATATCAGTGTTGACCAGGTTTGACTATGTGGACTAGGGTTGACTATTTTGACCAAGTTAATGACTAAATCAGAACAAGCCCTAGACTCTATTTATTGTGATATTTGACATGAAATTAAAAAATGTTAGGAATGAAAAAGTAGTGTACAATACAATAAATTAAAAATTAGAGGTAAGTTTGAATAACTTTTGCAAACTTTTTTATTTAAAAGGATAGTGAATCATGCTTTTAGGTCCTAGATGTCTCACCCAGTTCTACGTGGTCAAACATGTTAACCTTATGGGTTGTGTGAGACAAATATTTAATTTTAAAAAAATGGTTAATTTTGAAACATTAAACCTTAGTTTAAAAGTTAAAATGATTTTTGAGGATTTTGAAATTAATTAGAATTTTAACTTTGAATTTTAAAAATTGTTAAGTTGAATTTTGAAAATAATTGATTGAAAATAATTAAGTTGAATTTGAGAATAATTAATTGAAAATAATTAAGTTGAATTTTGAGAATAATTAATTGAAAATAATTAAGTTGAATTTGATAATAATTAATTGAGAATAATTAAGTTGAATTTGATTTGTACGGTTGATTGGGTTGGACTAAACTTTTTAGGTCCTGAGCATCTCACCCATTTCTAAGTGACAAAACAAGGTATTCTTATCTATTTTGTTAGATGCTTTAAATTTTATCTTTGAATTTAAATTAAAGGCTATGATTTGATTGAAGCTTGTGTTAGATTCAAGTTTAACAAACAACAATTTGAAAGTAAGTTTCGATAATTGGCTTCCAGGTCTTGGCGAGGCACAGAGGCCTTCTTTGGCCGTAGCCTTATTGGATCAACAACCCTTTCCTAGACAAAACCTTTTAAAGAAAGATCATTTTCAAATTATTTTCTGAGAAACTTTGGTCTAACTAGTTTAGGATTCGGAGAGGTAGCTTCGGCTAGTTCCACCGGATTAAAAAGACCAAATAAGATACTCCTTACCCTACTTGACTCCTTAGTCAGGCTTCCCTAACGTACTATCATCAAACCTTGTCCTAATACTAGGTTGTTCAAGTTTCAATTTAATCAGGTCCTTAATCTAACCAATCCTAAATCTAAGAAGAGAAAAAATTAAGATTGCAAAGGAAAATAAACAAGCAAACAAGGAAAAATTATCTAAGTCACATCATAATTGAAATAATACTCGGGTTTTTTAACGTCAGCAAGGTTGGGAATTAAGTTTTCTAACATATTAGCCTTAACTAATTTATATAAATTAATAACGTTCTTTGAGGTAAATATTAGATTTTTAAATATTGTAAATTTACCTTTTGATTCCTGGTTGGGAATCTCCCCCTTGATACTTGTCGTCTTTCTTTTTTGTGTCTTTAGCATCTTGTAGTGATCACGAGCTGATCGGATCAGTTTGGTTCGATCTCCTCCATTGTCTTCTTCGTCAGATTCTGAGTCTGAGTTTGACTCAAGTATTGGTTGAGGCCTCTTTTGCAGTTCTCTTGGAGTTTTCCCTGCAATAAAAACTATACCTTCCTCGACCATTGCAATATCAGCTTGATTATTTAACCTTAATTCAGAAAACGATTCAAAATTAGTTACCGATTTTGTCTCAGAAAACTCGTCGTTTGACTCTGGTTCGATTTCGATGTCGGGTATCGAGTCAATCTCAGCTACTTGTTCTTGAGCTTCTAAGATCTCAACATCGGAGCTCTCTTCGTATAGATTAATCAATTTTTCCCACATCTCTTTCGCACATTCGAATGGTCCAATCTGCTTGAATACTTCTTTTGTTAAGCCGCATTGTAGGATTGCAGTCGTCTTTGCATCTGTCTCGATCATGTTGAGTATTGGTTCATCCAATTTGTCCCAGGCGAGTGCTATCCCATCTTTTGTGGGGAATCTAAACCCCATTTGGATTATCATCCATAGATCTAGATGGGCCTTTAGGTGGGATTCCATTAGACCCTTCCAGGTTTTGAAGTTCTCGCCAGAGAAGAGTGGTGGACGGGCACTGTTCCATTCTTGGTTGGCCATTTGTTTTAAACCTCGTACACAAGAGAAATACAAAAATGTACCAAGACTTGGTCTTGGATTAGTAGTGCGGGAGAAGGAGGAAAAATAACCCAAAATAAATATTGCACGAATTTTGAGGTAAATTATTAAAATAATAAAAAAAAGTTTATGTCAAATTTTCAAAAATTGATCGTTTTATCAATTCTAACTTATGGTGAAAAAATGAAAATTAAAAAATTAAATCCACCCACAGATATTATTTATGTGAAAATAAAAAGCGAAAAAGATCGAGTGGTGTTAACTAAAAAAGAAAAGAAATAAAATGAAAAAAATTTCGTAAATCCGAAAAACTCCCAAATTGGTGGTTGCACCAAATTTGAGCTTCCCCGCTCTGATACCACTTGTTGGATCGAGAGAAACGATAGAGGGGGGGTGAATATCATAAACCATTTCGGATTCGAAAAGAGAATTAGCAGCGGAAATAATTAAAAACAAAATAACACACGTGAACACCAAGATTTTACTTGGTTCGGAGTCGCGGTCGGCTCCTACT
>JAGFNQ010008202.1:0-249596 GCA_024364735.1 Boesenbergia rotunda
CCACTCGAGCAGCAACATTGAAAGGGCCACATACATCAGAATGTATGAGTCCTAACAAATCTGTTGCCCTCTCGCTATGTCCACTAAAGGGAGTCTTAGTCATCTTGCCTAGAAGGCATGACTCGCATGTCTCATATGATTCAAAATCAAATGAATCCAGCAATCCATCCTTATGGAGCTGGGGACAAGCGACTCTCATTTATGTGGCCTAAGCGACAGTGCCAGAGATAGGTTGGGTTCAACTCATTTGATCTCAACCTCTTGGTACTTACATTATAGATTAGGGCGTTCTAAGTCTAGAATGTAGAGTCCGTTGATAAGATCTGCACTACAATAGAACATTTCATTTAAATAGACTGAACAACATTTGTTCTTAATTATAAATGAGAAGCCTTTCTTGTCTAGACAAGAAACAGAAATTATGTTCTTAGTAAGTGCAGGTACATAACAACAATCATCTAGTTCCAGTACAAGCCCAGAGGGCAGAGATAGAAAATAAGTTCCTACAGCAACAGCAGCAACTCGTGCTCCATTGCCTACTCGTAGGTCCACCTCGCCCTTTGCCAATGCCCTGCTATTTCTTAGCCCCTGCACATTGGTACAAATGTGAGAAGCACATCCAGTATCTAATACCCATGATGTAGAAATAGAAAGGTTGACTTCTATAACATATATACCTGAAGTAGAAGGCTCGCTTCTCTTCTTCTTAAGATCCTCCAGGTATACCTTGCAGTTCCGCTTCCAATGCCCTGCCTGCCCTTGATATAATTGCTTGAGGTGGTCAATCATATCGTAAGCATTCATGTTCTCGTGTTGCTTCTGAAGCTCAGAGGACATGCAGCATAGCATTAGGCACGACACGTCTAACGCGTCGTCTTGATGCTTCTGATGAGCATCTCTAACGCTACGGATGGCTGAGGGTGGTGGTGCTTCAGGAACTGCTTGCTCTAGAACGTACACTTACGTTCCTGTTTGAGGACTATCCTCAAGTTCCTGTACCAGTCCAGGAAATTAGCTCCAGTGAGCTTGTCCTTCTCAAGGACAGATCGCAGAGAGAGAGTATTCGCGTTTGAAGACATGGCAATCTACAACAGATAAATGCAGAGAATAAATATCATATTCTAGTAATCATCTAATTAGGCCTTTAATTAAATGATGCTCCCACTAAATTATAGGAATTTTGGTGGAATCAAGTCATTGGAGTGGTCAAACCACACTACTAGATCCGTACCAATTTACTATAATTTATGTGGGACAAGATCCACATCATACTATGCCTTGAGTTAGCTTTGGCTAAATCGCCCAAGACTTAGTATGATCGGTAGATAACTAATTTATCAATTACATCTCTATGCAACTCTTGTTTATAGGATCAAGAATTAACATTTATGAATAATCTTGAGTTAGCTTTGGCTAAATCGCCCAAGACTATTGATAAATGCGATCTTGTCCTACCTTTCCAACTATTGGAATACGCCTATAGCTTTACTCGATCCAATTGAGTTAACTAGTTACTCAATCTGATTGAGCTCGATCTAACCCGAGCCGTGATAGGCGGGACCAAGGTTGTCCCTCCGCATCCTACCAAGATTAAATGCGTTGCTCTGCTTTGGCAGAATCGACAAGCGCATATGATCGAGGTAGTGATGGGTATCAGGACCCGGTAGGCGTTTACGAGTCGATTCGATTTTAGATCTAATCTAATCGAGGATGTGCATCACATCTAGGCATTTATGAAATCTAATTTAATCCTAAATGTGTATTAAGTGCACATCAAAATGTGGTTCCCACATTACTTGTGCATCTCATACACTTAAGTTTATTTTTACTATTCTACATTATCATGCATCATATACATCACAAGCATAGCAATAATAAAATAAACTTAAGTGACTTGGTCATGGCCCTACTAAGACCCTCTCAAGCCAATGAGAGGATCCGATGGTCAACCTAGGTCTAGCGGCTTCTCCAAGCGCTTCCTCTTGACCGTCTTGGTGTTGTCGGCTAGTTCTCTCGAGTCCAAGTTCTCCGGAATTTCCGTCGTCTTCACTTTTGTACATTACAAATTTTTATACTCGAGTTACATTCGAGTCTAAATATGAAATACAACAAAAATAAAATATTAAAAGCCGACACGCAGGTCGCAAACACAATACAACACGCACATGTACAAAAACGGCGCGCAGGCCGTATTATGAATTACAACACAATTTTAATCCTATTAAAAATTGGGTTTTGGGCCATGACCATCACACTACTGTACATAATTCAAAATTATGTAATTTTACAGATTTTATATAATTTTTCTACTGATTTTTAGAATTTTTCGAGTCACAACTCCGCGGCGGTCCCGGTAAGCGGGTTTCGGGCGTAATCGCGAGACAAGGCCCCTTGCGGGGTTAGGGGCAGCGCCCCTACTCGTGAAATAACCTTCACGAGTGTCTTCTTGCGATTATACAGTGCCTTTACCCGCTTCCCAAAATCCATTTGGGCGAAACTTGCCGTTTCGGAGAAGTTTTTCGCGGTGGCAAAGTCTACAAGTGCTTCGCACTCGTCTCTTTGCCTCTACGAGGAAAAATACTCAAAAAAAACCTAAAATTTAGAAAAATTACAGAAGCATAAAATTATCTAAATTTTGTATCTAATACAAAAAAAAATAAAACCAAAACGAGCACAAGCTTCGCTCGTGGCTCTGATACCACTGTAGGGTTTTTCGGGCCGCGAAAACCGCTTTTTCGCGTCGCGGAAACCCCGAAAGCCCCAATAGAAAGGATCCGAGCGAAGAAAACCATTTCAAAAATTTACGAGTGCTCGTTTACATGCTTCAAAACTGATCTACAACCTAGATCTATTAGAGAAGAGAAAAACTACCTTCGATGCGTGCCCCGCAATTCCCGCTCGCTCCTCGGTTGGTGTCGGATCTCAAGGATGCAAAGTAGCAACCCTCTAGAAGTATCCACACAAGCAAGAGAGTGGAGAGGAGAGCCCAAAAGTGTGCTAGCACTTTTGGGGTCTCGGCAAGATGAGAGGAGAGGGAGAGCCAAAACCAAAAATTCAAGTTGGGAGAAAAAATCAATCACACACAAAAAAAACTCATATTGTGTGTATAAGTGGCTGACCACCACCTTCCATAACCCCCTTATTTGAATTCAAAATTCAAATGGGGAGGTTACTTAGCCTTGATGATGATGCCAAGTCATCACTTGGTCAAGTCAAGGTGATGTGGCTTGAGTCAAGTCAAACTTGCCTCTTATGAACTTTCCATATTTAGCCAAAGTCAAACTTTGACTTCATTATTCTCCCATGATTAGATTCATCCAACACTTGGATCAAACTCGAGTCCAACTCAAGTTGTCTAATTTGAGTCAAGTCAAACTTGCCTTTTATGGACTTTCCATATTTAGCCAAAGTCAAACTTTGACTTCATTATTCTCCCATGATTAGATTCATCCAACACTTGGATCAAACTCGAGTCCAACTCAAGTTGTCTAATTTGAGTCAAGTCAAACTTGCCTTTTATGGACTTTCCATATTTAGCCAAAGTCAAACTTTGACTTCATTACTCTCGGTCCATCATATGGACTTATTCTCCATCTATTGCTCTATGTGTGTGACCCTATAGGTTCTTGTAACGTTGGCAATGCCCTTAAACCTATTTAAGGACATAAGCAATGAGAGGTATCTAGCAACACATCATTGCTACCCAAGTTACAAGAATGTCGAGATCCAACATCACCATTGTGACTAATAATTGTGACCATCACAATATGTGACAACGTCCTTCTATCCTCGATATCTAGATTGATCTTTCATGAGGCATAGACCGTGTCATCCTCCAATCAATCTATGTGTCTTGAACTCCAAGTAGACTCACTATAATCAAATAAGCTCAATATCTCATATTGCCTTATTTGGGCATGGCCATGCACTTAGTGATCTCACTCTATCAAGACTATGATATCTCTCCCGTCATATAGGAGGGATAGATTCCATCTACATCACTCACATCCCTCCGCATAATTTGTTACATACCCAGTAATCGCCTTTATAGTCTACCCAGTTACGGGTGACGTTTGACGAAACCAAAGTACATAACTCCTTATGTAGGGAACTATGGTGACTTCAGGTCTAAGGACTAATAGTCATACTAATAGTCACATGAGAAAGTATATGACACTCATATAACGATCCATGATACTTTCTCATGGCGGGCCATTCAGTATACATTCTCTAATGTATACCCATGTGTCAACTTGATATCTCATATCCATGACTTGTGAGATCAAGTCATCATGTTGACCTACATGCTAGTCTCTATGCATTAACATTGTCCTTGAATGTTAATACTTGACTAGGAATAATTAAAAGTAGTGTTCTCTATATCATCTCACTATCGATTCAACTAATCGATTGATATAGATAAGAACCTTCTACTCAAGGACGTTATTATACTAAGTTATTTGGCACCAATACACATAAGTACAATAACCATAAGAAATGCCTTTATATATAAGAAATATATATACAAGAATATGATACAATGAGTCCAAAAAGTAATCATCATATGATTGGCTCTAGGGCTCTCACTAACAAGATAAGTACTAGAGTTTATGAATCCTGATACCAATTGAGCTGTAGCTCAATTGGTATCACTTTCCTTGTTCAATATATCACTGAATTAAGCATATTGTCAAACATTGAAACACTTAAAGGAGGACATCACTGATGCAACTTGCACCAACAATCTCCCCCTTTTTGATGTTTGACAATATCTTAAGTTAGATTGGTTGAAAGGGCTAAATCATAATTCTTGAAAAAAGATCTAAGTTTTGAAAATAAGTTTTGATCCTTTGGGAAAGCTCTCTATCCTTTGGGAGTAAAAATTTCTAACTTAAGCTCACTTCTTCCTTTTTCGAAAAAGACATTTTGATTTCATTTGATCCTTTGGTAAGAGAGAAAAAATTTTTAAAAAGAATTCTAACTTAAGCGCACTCTCCCCCTTTGTCATACATCAAAAATCACCAAAAACGCTTGCACCAACAATGAATAAAAGATATTCTTTAAATTTCTCCAAAAAATATTCCACTTTTAAAAGTATTGTGCAATTCTAAAAAATATTTCGTGTTTGTAGGAAAATATTTGAACTTTGGAAAAAATCTTGCCTTAAAAAAACTTGCATTTAGAAAAGATTTTTCAGAAGATTGCACTCATAAAAAGATTTTCTACTTAACACGTAGTGCATTTCAAAGAATATTGTGAAAAAAAACATGAAAGATATTTTACACTTGACACATTTTCACTTTGAAAAAGATTGAAAAAATTGTTCTTTGAAATATGTTAGTATTTGAAAAATATCTGTACTTTTGAAAAATATATTGAACTTTTTTTTTTTGAAATGTGCAAGTACTTTTAGAAAAATGCATTGAACTTTTTGAAATGCAAGTACTTTTGAAAAATATTATGAACTTTTGAAAAATATAAGTACTTTTTGAAAAATATCAGCATTTTTGAAAAGTATAAATACTTTTTGAAAGATATTATGCATTCTTGAAAAAAAAATATTTGTGCTTTTTGGAAAATGCAAGTACTTTTGAAAAATATTATGAAACTTTTTGCAAAATATTAGTTTTTTTAAAAAAAAATATTACTTGACTCATATTTTGAAAGTACTTAGAAAAATATTGTTTTTAAAACACAATATTTTACTTGACTTGGTTTCTTTTCCAGTCTGACACAATCCTAGGAAACCTTGTTAACTACAAAGACATTTCCCTAATTGTCCTGAAAATTCTCCAAACTTAGGTTAATATTATTTCAAAAAGTATTTCAGAAGGATTTTATAAACCAAAAAAAAATTTGACAAACAAATTAATAGTATTTTGAAAGCCAAATTACTTATGTTTTTAACATGATTTTGAAAATATCGTGCACGAAAATCAATTATTTGAAATGTTCAATAACTCTTTTAATTTGACCTCCCCCTAAACTTGACTCAGTCCTAGGAAGCTTGTTGGCCACAAGTACTCTTCCTCTGAGTCTTTGGGGTTTGGTTCAGTTCAAAAGAATTATTTAATAATTTCAAAAATAATTGCCAAAAAACAATTTTGAAAAATACTTGTCAAAGAATTTTCTTTTGACTTAGACTCTCCTTAAATTTGACACATTCATAGGAGTTCTTGTAGATCATGAGGTAGACTTTCCTCTGTGTCTTTAGGATTTATCAAGATCAAAAAGAAAATAACCACAATTTTTAGAATGCATTTTGAAGTATTGGCATTTGAAAAAAAAAAAAGAGTATTTGAAAAACATATTTTGAAATGAAGGCAATTTGTCATGCACAGTTTTTGAAAATCATAAGTGATAGTAATTTTTATAAAGCATAGTTTTCGAGAAACATTTTGAAATGATAGTGATTTGTAAGTAGTTTTAAAAAAAACCAAAAAAACTTTTTTAAAAGAATAAGATACTCCCCCTGTATCCAACACGTTTGACTACATCTAAGTGCCTTAAGGAATTTTAGTGTTGACCTAAGAGGCTTGTGTCTAATTATGTGAGTCAAATAATTTTTCAAAAAGATATAATTTTGAAAATGCACAGTATATAAGCACTCAGACAAGCATGAAATCCATAAAAACATCATTATGTTAAAGCACTATTTAGAAAATAGATTTTTAGAAAAATATTCTAGGAATTTTGGAAAATAATTTTGTAAAATATTTTTCAATTTATTAATCCTTAACATCTCACCCATTCTAGATGTCTCAATACAATCAAGCAAGGTTGCCTTATGGGTGTATTGTGAGATGTTTGAATCATTTTTCTTAATTTATTGTTAAATCTAAGATTTAGTCAAAACTTGTGTTAGATTCAAATTTATCAAATTGTAAAGTGAATTTGATTTTCGGTAATCGGCTTCCAGGTCTTGGCGAGGCACAGAGGCCTTCTTTGGCCGTAGCCTTATTGGAGCAACAACCCTTTCCTTGACAAAGCCTTTTATCAAAAATTCATTTTCAAATTACTTCTTGAAAAATTTTGGTCTAACTAGCTTACATTTTGGATCGGTAGCTTCGGCTAGTTCCACCAGACGGCTTCCCTAACGTACTATCATCTCACCTCCGCCTAATACTAGGTTGTTCAAGTTTCAACTATTCTTTTTCCTATAACCGTTCTAAGTCGTGCATAAATTTAAATATGAATGACATGACATATATTAAAACATAGCAATGCATGGCATGACAGTTATGCATGAGTCAAACAGTTTAGATTATTTTACTTAAGTTTCTAATGATGTATCAAATTCTCGATTTGATACATGTCATGTGAACTCACGAATATGTCAACCCACTTTGACATATTTAATTTTATTAACTTAATTGTTGCGGTTTGGGTAAGATTTTATTTAATTCGAGTTTAAGTTATTTAAGAGTTAGAGTTAAATTAATTAAGAATTATGAATTAAATTTATTAAGAATTATTTAAAGTTAAATTAATTAAGAATTATTTAAAGTTAAATTTATTAAGAATTAATTGGATATGAATTAAGTTAATTAAGGGTTGAATTAATATTTAATTGAAGTTGAATTAATTAAGATTTAATTAGATTAAGAATTAATTGATGTTGATATAATTCAAGATTAATTACGGTTGAAATAATTAAAGATTAATTAAGGTTGAAATAATTAATGATTAATTTAGGTTGAAAAAAATTAAGAGTTAATTAACATTAATTAAGAATTAAATTGAATTAATTAAGAATTAATTAATTAAGATTTAACTTAAAATTAATTAAGGATTAATTAATTACGAATTAAATTAAAATTTAAATAAAGGATTAATTAAAATTAAAAGTTAAAATTAAAGCTTTTAAGATTTAACTTGATTTAGGGTTCAAAATTTCTGGGTTGGTTAAACGTTGTGGATTTAATTTCATCATTTTCATTATTTTGAAAATATCTGATTCATTTACTATTTCAACTTTATTTATCTTTTCATGTTTTTCTAATAATTTTGATTTATTTGAGTCTTTGTGAACTTTATTAACTATAGCCTTGATCTCAGAAAATTCCATTTCCTCCTTATCCTCATCATCAAAATCACATCCTTCAATATCATGGTAGGTGGAGTAATTTAGGCCACTAGTTAATGGTTCAGGATTATTTAGAGAAATAATTAGATTATTATCTAAAAAGATTTCATCTCCAATATCCTTAGTAAAACTATTTTTATCCTAAGAAAATTCTTCAGAAATAATTTCAATATTATCCTTAAGATTTTCAGAAATAATTTCAATATTATCCTCAAGATTTTCAGAAATAATTTCTAGATTATCACCAAGATTTTCAGAGTTACCTTCAGGATTAATATTATCAGAGTTAACATTATCAGATTTTTTAGAATTATCAAAATTTTTAAAATTTTCAGAATTTTCAGAATTATCAGAATTTTCAGAATTAAAATTATCAGAGTTTTTAAATTATTATTAATTTCAGAGTTTACTTTGGAAATTATCGAATTGACATTAAGGATTACAAAGTTAATTTCTGATATTTCAGCATTATCAACATTTTCTAATTGGGCATGCAAAATGTTAATTTGATTATGCAATAAATTTAATTTTTCAGAAAACTTATCAAACTTATCATAAGAATGTGTAGGAATTTGAAAATTTTTCGAAATGTAAATTTTGCGTACTTTTACTGGACATTTATTCTTGTAGTGTTCGTACTTTTCGCATTTGAAACACTGCACGTGGCTCTTGTAACTCTGGACTCTGGGCGCTGGTGCTTCCTTTGCTTCCGGTGTAGTTCGAGTCTTACGAGTAGGACACTGATTTTTATAGTGTCCTCTCTCCCTACAATTGAACATGTAATATGAAACTTAAAATTTGACATTAAAAATAAAATGTACCTGATTCAGCCCTGGGCTCCCCCTCAACTCCTGGCGTCTTTGCTCCGTCGGCGGTTAGTCCGGTGAAGAGCGATCTGGCTCTGATACCACTTGTTGGACCAGTGTCGTCGATAGAGGGGGGGGTGAATATCGACCATAAAAACTTCTCGCGGAAATTCATCTTTCATAGACTTTCGTTCTAGACTCAGAGTTAGTGCAACGGAAAATAGAAAGAACGAAAATAAAGACAACACAAAATGCACACGGGATTTACTTGGTTCCCAACCCCCCAGGGTCAGTAAATCCAAGGCCTAAGCACGGGAATGCCCGTCCACTAATGGTCTCCTTTCCGGACTTTCCAGAGGCGGAGAAACCCGTCTTATAGTGCACAATTACAATCACAAAGATAGATAAAAATAGTTGCAGAAAATAAATTCAAACCAACAAGAGTCGAAGACTCGGCCGATTTGGAACTCCGAAGTGCCGCGCACTTCCTCCCAGAGCTTCCTTAGTCACAGAGCCTCGTCGTTAGTGCTTTGTCGTCAATCAGAAAGCTCAAAATGAATCTTGGAAGTTCCCCTTTTATAGCCTTCATTGGGAGCCTATGATCAATGAGGCGCCTCACGAAGCTTGGTTAAAGTTTATCTCCGTGCCGAACTCGCCGCAGCAGATAACCCTTCTGACCAGGGCGCCTGTGTTGAAGGAGGCGCCACACTGATTGAGGCGCCCTAGTTCATTGAGGCACCTACATCAATGAGGCGCCCTATTTGATGGGGGTGCCTAGCAGCCTTCTTTCCAGCCCTATTGTGTGTTTGTTTGCCTGCTTTATCTTCAACTTTAGGTAGCTGCAAGAAACATAAATACAAGAAACACATATATATGTTGGGACCGGGTGCATGTTGACATGGATGCGGGTTCGTAATTTTAAAAATTAATTACGTGCAGCGGAAGGTTTAGCATAAATAATTTCTCAAATTATTTAACCACACATCTAAGCATGCAATTTTATCTTGTGTAGACATGATCATATATTTAAAATTTTGCAGAAACGTAAACTAATTTACGTATTACCTCGCGTAACTCGAAGGAAGGGACGAGATCCAACCGTAAGCGTCCCTTGGAAGCTCTGCCTCTATTCGCGTCCACGCCGAGTATCTTCGGGATGACTTCGCAAAGCCACGAGTTTCGTGTTCTCGAGAACTACTAGATTCTCCGAGAACGCGACAAGAAAAACCAAGAGAGAAGTCGGAAGACTAACCATAAAAGGATGGCCGGAATCAAAATTCCGGCGAAGCAAAAGAAGAGGCTTGCAGCAAAAAGATCCTTGTGACAAACTATAATTCCGGCAGCACCTTCTTCCGGCAGCAGGTGGTGGTCGGTAGGGAAAGGGCAGGGGCGGCCGGCTGGTGCTCCTTCTTGGTGTGACGACCCGACTTCTCTTCCTTAAGGCGGACGTCACTTTTACTTAACCTTAACTTTACCTTATCCTTAGCCTTAGGTTACAACTACTTGACTTCCCTTAACTTGCTCTGAAATTTTTTTTTCCCAATGGCACCAGTCGACTGCAAGAAGGCCAGTCGACTGGTGTCAACCACAGAAGCTTTCTGTGCGCGGCACCAGTCGACTGCTAGAAGGCCAGTCGACTGGTGTCAGCCACAGAAGCTTTCTGTGCGCGGCACCAGTCAACTGGCGTCTTGGCAGTCGACTGGTGCATCGAACAGAAGGGTTCTGTTCCATATGGCAGTTGACTGTATCTGAACCAGTCGACTGGCACGCCTGAAAGCTGCAGTTTCAGACCTGGGAAATCCTTTCAAGGGTCCATAATTCATACACTTCCAAAGCATATAGATAAATAACTCCAAATCTATACTCTATACTAGTTTTATAAACATCATAGCAACCCAAAACAAACCCATTAACTTGCAATTAGGATCTCTACGGAATTTAATAAACTATCAAAACATATGAAGTCTATACTAGAGTTTATACTCAACTTTGTCTCTATGCAATGTTTAAACAAAATCATTACGTTCTACCAATCCAAAACATCAACCACAAGTTTCTATAAGACTTAACCCAAAGATCTCTTCCATGGTTCCGCCGCCACTGAACATCAATGCAAGTCCCGTTCGCCTCCTTAGCTTATGCTTTTTCTTTACCTTTATCTACAATAGAAGGAAATGCAACTAATAAGCGATTTGCTTAGTAAGTAAATCCTAACTCACAAATCCATGCGATCAATGATAAACATGCTCTTTTCAAAGGATGCTCTCTTCAAAATACATGCACTTGGATATACTTGCACATGAGAGCTTTCATATAATTATCATGCTCAATCATGCTTGAAAACATTTACTTGCATTAAAACAGTTGCAAACTTAACAAAATATGTACTTAACTGAAAACACTTACATATACTCATATACTTCAAAATAATAATCAACTTTCTAGGCCTTGACATTGTACCTAGTATCAATGTACCAATGCGCGCATCCCTAATAGATTTCGGGGTAGCTAGCCACCGCACCCTATTAGAGCTTCTTCCTAACTTTCTGTAGGCCTCTCATTTGCCCGTACATGTCACTTTACAAAAGTAAAATACTTTCTTACTCATAATGTTTATACTTATCAAGCTATCTTTTTTTTTCATAAATCTGGCACTACAAACCTTTACCTTTCTTACTTGGAACTTTCATCGAGCACCTTGCGTGCCCTTAACCCAAAACTCATTTTTGGGACTTTTCAAGAACTTGGTCTTATCATGCTTAGATTCACATACACAAAACCTACTCTAGTTTAAGTTCTATAATAAGAAATATGTCTTCTTGAGAAACATAAACACACAATTTAAAATAGTCTTAAAGCATGGACTTAGATCACAAAACATAGTTCTACAACGAGAAATACATGACGAAACTACTTCTATTGCAGTGAGTGATCTACTTACCCCCCTTTGCTTGAAGAAAACTCACTAAGTATATAGAAAAATCCTACCATAGGACTCCTTTCCTCTTCCTTGCGAGAAACTTCACTCCTTGGCCCTAGGAAGGAAACCCTAGGTTCTCTACTCAAGAGGAAGAAAACTCTTGTTTTCTCCCTGTTTTCGCAGCCTCTCTTGCCCCCTATTTGCGCCGACTCCAATCCCTAAAAGGGGATTTAACGCAACTTAAGCGGAAGTTGAAACACCTCTTCATGAAAAGGACTTACTTACCTATAACATAATTTCGATCCATCCTTTTCTGTGCTTGATACCCCCCCCCAACCTTTTGGCTAGCCGAGCCCGCTTAAGGACTGGCTTGCCCCGTGGTCGCGAGATCAAACCTCCACCCGACCCTTTTCTTTTTTCTTTTTATTTTTATTTCAAAAAATTGTCAGAAAATTCAGAAAAATTCCTAATAATTCATGAAAATTATTGGGTGTTACAATCCTCCCTACCTTATAAAAAGTTCGTCCTCGAACTTAGAATAGCTCTGGATACCTTTGCCTCATGCTATCCTCTGATTCCCAGGTTGCCTCTTCATACTTCTGATTCAACCATAAGACTTTTACTAGTGGTACCACTTTGTTCCTCAGCTTCTTATCTGCTCGATCTATTATCTGAATAGGTCGACTTTCATAACTGAGATCTTCTTGAACTTGTACTATCAGTGGCTCAATCACTTGGTTGGCATCTGGTATATGCTTCTTTAGCATTGAGACATGGAACACATTGTGTATTGCTGACATCTCTGGAGGTAGCTCCAACTCATAAGCTACTTTGCCAACACTTTTCGTCACTAGGTAGGGTCCTATGTATCGAGGACTTAGCTTGCCTTTCTTGCCGAATCTCATTACACCCTTCATAGGATCTACCTTGAGGAAAATTGTATCCCCAACTTCAAACTCTAACGGTCTATGGCGTACATCGGCATAACTCTTCTGCCTACTCTGAGCAGCTTCTATTCTCTGGCGGATGCTCTTTATAGCTTCTGTGGTATCATCTATAAGGTCAGTCTGAGACCCCATTTCTTTCTTCTCACTACCTTCATACCAACAGAGGGGAGATCTACACTTCCTACCATAAAGAGCTTCATAGGGTGTCATACCAATAGTAGCTTGGTAGCTGTTGTTGTAGGCAAACTCAGCTAAACATAAATATTTGCACCAACTGCCTTTGAAATCTAATGCACAAGCACTGAGCATATCTTCTAGAATTCGATTTACTCTCTCTGTCAGTCCATCAGTCTGGGGATTGAAAGTTGTGCTAAATTTCAATTTGGTGACTAGCGCTGTCTGTACGCACTCCCAAAAGTGTGAAGTGAAACGACCATCTCTATCATAGATAATGGTCTTCGGGACTCCATGTAGTCGGATCACTTCCTGTACATATAGCTGGGCTAATCTTTCAATCGAATAAGACACTTTGATTGCCAAGAAGTGGGCAGACTTGGTCAATCTGTCTACTATTACCCAACTAGCGTCATAGCCATTAGTTGTCTTTGGTAGACCAACTATGAAATCCATGGCTATGTCTTCCCATTTCCACTCTGGAATCTAAATGGGTTGTAGGACACCTCCTGGCCAATGGTGTTCTGCTTTAACTCTCTTACATGTCAGGCAGGTGCTGACATACTTAGCTATGTCTCTTTTCATTCCGGACCACCAAAATCTTCTTTTCAAGTCCTGGTACATCTTAGTGGAACTAGGGTGCATTGAGTAGGGAGTTCTATGGGGCTTCTTCAAGAATCTTCTTTCTCAGCTCTTCAATATTGGGGACACATAAACGGTCACCATAATAGAGTATCCCACTGTTAGATACTCTAAACTCTTTACTTTCTCCTTCTTGTATCTCTTGCTTGATCCTTTGGATATCAGAATCCTCAGCTTGCTCTTTCTGTATATCTTCAAGCAAGGTTGACTCTAGTGTCAATAGAGCTAACTGCCCATAAATGATCTCAACTCCATAATCTACTATTTCCTTCTGTAATGGTGGTGATAATGATGACAAGGACATCAAAGTGGCACACGTCTTTCTACTTAGTGCATCTGCTACTTTATTTGACTTACCAGGGTGGTAAAGGATCTCACAGTCATAATCCTTCACTAACTCAAGCCACCTTCACTGTCTCATATTGAGGTCTTTCTGAGTGAAGAAATATTTCAAACTCTGGTGATCTGTATAAATCTTGCACTGCACTCCATACAGGTAATGTCTCCATATTTTTAGAGCGAAGACTACAACTGCCAACTCTAGATCATGAGTAGGGTAATTCTTTTCATAATCCTTGAGTTGCCTGGAAGCATAAGCTATGACTTTGCCTTCTTGCATAAGTACGGCTCCAAGTCCTAGCTTTGATGCATCACTGTATATATAAAAGCTCTTATCACCTTCGGGTACTGTAAGAATAGGAGCACTTGTCAGTCTCTTCTTCAACTCAAGGAAACTCTGCTCACAGTCTTCAGTCCACTCATACTTCTTATTCTTTCTGGTAAGGGTTGTAAGTGGAGAAGCTATCTTTGAAAAGTCTCCTACAAACCTTCTGTAGTACCCCGCTAAACCCAGAAAACTTCTGATCTCACTAGCATTCGTTGGTCGACTCCAGTTACTAACTGCTTCAATCTTGGCTGGGTCTACCATAATGCCTTCTTTGGAAATGATGTGGCCTAGAAAGGCCACCTGATCAAGCAAAAACTCACACTTTGAGAATTTGGCGTACAGCTCCCTCTGATGTAAGGTCTGCAACACTATCTTCAGGTGTTCGTCATGTTCTTCCTGAGTCTTTGAATACACTAGGATATCATCAATGAAGACAATGACGAACTTGTCAAGAAAATCCTTGAACACTCGATTCATTAGATCCATAAACGTCGCAGGGGCGTTTGTCACTCCAAAGGGCATGACCACAAACTCGTAGTGCCCATATCTTGTACTGAAAGCAGTCCTTGGCACATCACTCTCCTTCACTTTGAGTTGATGGTAACCCGATAGCAGATCTATTTTGGAGAACACCGTGGCTCCCTTCAACTGATCGAATAAATCATCTATCCTTGGCAAGGGATATCTGTTCTTGATGGTTACCTTATTCAAGGCTCGATAATCTATGCACATTCGCATGGATCCATCTTTCTTCTTGATGAACAACACAGGAGCTCCCCAAGGTGAATGACTAGAGCGGATGAAACCCTTGTCGAGCAGCTCTTGTAACTGTTCTTGCAGCTCTTTCAGTTCTGCTGGTGCCATGCGATAAGGTGCCTTTGAAATTGGGTTGGTTCCTGGAACCAACTCTATTTCAAATTCAATTTCTCGATTGGGAGGGAGTCCTGGTAGCTCTTCAGGAAACACCTCCGGATAGTCACAGACTACCCTCACTTCCTCTTTCTTTAATCCTTCTCTTTGACTTGCATCTACTATATGAGCTAGAAAACTAGAACACCCCTTCTCTAACATTCTCTGAGCTTGTAAGGTAGATAAGAACCTTTTTGTCTTTCTCTTTGGGTCTCCAATTAACTCGAATGGAGGTTCTGCTTCTGGTGTGAACTTGACTTTTCTCTTGCGGCAGTCTATAGAAGCATTGTACTTGCTCAAGAAGTTCATCCCTAAAATGACATCGTAATCCTTCATCTCAAGGACTACCAAGTCACTGTAGAGCTCTCGGTTGGAAATCCAGATTGGTACTGCCCTCAGCCTCTCAGTAGAGGTCATTACTTCCCCCGACGGTAAAGTTGTTAAGAACTCCTGACTCAATCTTTCTGGTGGGATCCCTAGCTTCTTAGAGAAAAACATGGATACAAAGGAATGGGTTGCCCCAGTATCGAATAACACAACAGCATATTGGGATGGGATGAGATGAGTATTCGACCTGTGACCATAGTAGGAGAATTCGCCGCCTCTTCCTTGGTGATGGCGAAAATCCTGGCGTTGGTCGTGGCTGGTGGGGCTTCCATTCTCGCTTGACTGAAATAGGGTCCCTCCATTGCTGGTTGCATCTGGTGCAACTGGGTCGATCCACCCCCGTACTGAAGGAGCTGTGGTGGTGGCGGCTTTGCTTTAGGACAAGCCTTGGCCAGGTGTCCTACTACTCCACAGATATAACATCCGCCAATACTCGACTAGTTAGGGCAAGCCTTCATCATATGTCCTTCTGCTCCGCAAATATGACATCCGCTCATGCCCTGACGACATACTCCGGGATGCATCTTCCCACATTTTGGGAAAGGGGAATACTTGAGCTGCTTGCTTGACGAGCCCCCTTTATTGCCCTCAGAAGACATCTGGTCCCACTGCTTCCTCTTGCCTGAATTTCCTTTCCAATTTTGTTGGTTTTGAGGATATCCTTGGGACTTCTGGGCTGATGCCTGTTGTTGTTGCACATGTGTGGCCTTTATACTATTTAAGTAGTGTTCAGTGATCAAAGCACTACTTACTAGTTCTTCCGAAGTCTGCGGTCTATTACCACCGCCGGCCATATTCAGAGCTATCTGAGGCTTCAGCATCTTGAGCATTAACCTGACCCTTTCCTTTTCAGTGCTAACTAACTCCGGGCACAAGCGAGCTAATCGATTAAACTTCTTCACGGCTTCATCTACAGACAATTCTCCTTGAAGGAACTCCGTGAATTCATCGTAGTGTTTGTTCGTTACCTTCATATGAAAGTACTCCTCCAAGAACTCTGCTTCGAAGTCGGCCCAGGTCATCTGACTCACATTTCTCTTAGCCTTCACTCTTTGCCACCACATCCTGGCGTCTCCAGTAAGGCAGAAGGATGTGCACTTTATCTCCACCTCAGGCCAGTCCAGTAACTCCATTATACTTTCCACCGTTTTGAACCATGCCTGAGCATCCCATAGTTCACTTGTGCTAGAAAAATTCTCGGGCTTCAGTCTCTGCCACTAGATCAGATATGCCTCTTGTCTTACTTCTCTTGCCAGAGGTACTGGGGGAACCTCTGTCGCCACTGGTGCCACTACTTGCGCCACTGGCGCCACTGGAGGGGTAGCAGGGGTGGCCTGCTGATTAGCCATCAAGGTGGCAATGACTTGCTGCTGTTCAGCATGTTGCCTCTGAAGCTGGGCCACCACTCCTTGAAGGTCTGATGGTGGTACTGACTCTGTTGACTCCTGTTATCTAGGAGTTTGCTCCTCATTTCGGACAATTCTGGGACGTCCTCTTGCCATTCTCTTACTCTATAGTGTAAAGAAAATAAAAGCTCATTATCTCTTACTAACTTACTTCATTATCTCCATGCACATATTAGCATATAATAATAATACTAGCATACTTCCTTATCATCATGCACTTACTGATACTAGCAGTCAATAATGAAAAGCATACAAAACTACAACATATGAAATTCTTACTTGGCAGGCGGAAGGATTGATGCTTGATGTCAGTGTGGCAGAAGGGTGGAAACTTTTGCTCTGATACCACTCTGTGACGACCCGACTTCTCTTCCTTAAGGCGGACGTCACTTTTACTTAACCTTAACTTTACCTTATCCTTAGCCTTAGGTTACAACTACTTGACTTCTCTTAACTTGCTCTGAAAATTTTTTTTTCCAATGGCACCAGTCGACTGCTAGAAGGCCAGTCGACTGGTGTCAGCCACAGAAGCATTCTGTGTGCGGCACCAGTCGACTGCTAGAAGGCCAGTCAACAGGTGTCAGCCACAGAAGCTTTCTGTGCGCGGCACCAGTCGACTGGCATCTTGGCAGTCGACTAGTGCATCGAACAGAAGGGTTCTATTCCATATAGCAGTTGACTGTATCTGAACCAGTCGACTGGCACGCCTGAAAGCTGCAGTTTTAGACCTGGGAAATCCTTTCAAGGGTCCATAATTCATACACTTCCAAAGCATATAGATAAATAACTCCAAATCTATACGCTATACTAGTTTTATAAACATCTTAGCAACCCAAAACAAACCCATTAACTTGCAATTAGGATCTCTGCGGAATTTAATAAACTATCAAAACATATGAAGTCTATACTAGAGTTTGTACTCAACTTTGTCTCTATGCAAAGTTTAAACAAAATCATTACGTTCTACCAATCCAAAACATCAACCACAAGTTTCTATAAGACTTAACCCAAAGATCTCTTCCACGGTTCTGCCGCCACTGAACATCAATGCAAGTCCCGTTCGCCTCCTTAGCTTATGCTTTTTCTTTACCTTTATCTACAATAGAAGGAAATGCAAATAATAAGCAATTTGCTTAGTAAGTAAATACTAACTCACAAATCCATGCGATCAATGATAAACATGCTCTTTTCAGAGGATGCTCGCTTCAAAATACATGCACTTGGAAATACTTGCACATGGGAACGTTCATATAATTATCATGCTCAATCATGCTTGAAAACATTTACTTGCATTAAAACACTTGCAAACTTAACAAAACATGTACTTAACTGAAAACACTTACATATACTCATATACTTCAAAATAATAATCAACTTTCTAGGCCTTGACATTGTACCTGGTATCAATGTACCAATGCGCGCATCCCTAATAGGTTTCGGGGTAGCTAGCCACCGCACCCTATTAGAGCTTCTTTCGGACTTTCTGTGGGCCTCACATTTGCCCGGTACATGTCACTATACAAAAGTAAAATACTTTCTTACTCATAATGTTTATACTTATCAAGCTATCTTTTTTTTTCATAAATCTGCACTACAAACCTTTACCTTTCTTACTTGGAACTTTCATCGAGCACCTTGCGTGCCCTTAACCCAAAACTCATTTTTGGGACTTTTCAAGAACTTGGTCTTATCATGCTTAGATTCACATACACAAAACCTACTCAAGTTTAAGTTCTATAATAATAAATATGTCTTCTTGAGAAACATAAACACACAATTTAAAATAGTCTTAAAGCATGCAGTTAGATCATAAAACATAGTTCTACAACGAGAAATACATGACGAAACTACTTCTATTGCAGTGAGTGATCTACTTACCCCCCTTTGCTTGAAGAAAACTCACTAAGTATATAGAAAAATCCTAGCGTAGGACTCCTTTCCTCTTCCTTGCGAGAAATTTCACTCCGTGGCCCTAGGAAGGAAACCCTAGGTTCTCTACTCAAGAGGAAGAAGAAGGAGGAAGAAAACTCTTGTTTTCTCCCTGTTTTCGCAGCCTCTCTTGCCCCCTATTTGCGCCGACTCCAATCCCTAAAAGGGGATTTAACGCAACTTAAGCGGAAGTTGAAACACCTCTTCATGAAAAGGACTTACTTACCTATAACATAATTTCAATCCATCCTTTTGTGTGCTTGATACTCCCCAACCTTCTGGCTAGCCGAGTCCGCTTAAGGACTGGCTTGCCCCATTGTCGCGAGATCAAACCTCCACCCGATCCTTTTCTTTTTTTCTTTTTATTTTTATTTGAAAATTGCAAGAAAATTCAAAAAAATTCCTAATAATTCATGAAAATTATTGGGTGTTACACTTGGGGCTGGTTGGCGCACGACATGAAGGGGAGAAGAGAAGGAGAGAAAGAGAGGGAGAGAGCCTATGCCTTCATCTCTTCGATTATCACCCATGCCTTATCTTGGGTCCTTTATATAGTGGCCTCTCAACCATCAAGCCTCTCAAAAATGGAATAACTTATTCCATCATGCCAAGTTTGATTTTATATCATGGTTAAAATCATATTTTAATTCATGATAAAAAATCAATCAAGTCTCTTCTCTCTTATGGAATAAATTTCTTATAATGGTAAATCAATCCATGATTGATTTTATAAAATAAACCAATTCATGGTTCATTTTAATATCCATGAAAAATAAACCAAACCTTGGTTTATTATAAAAAAATTTATATCATCTATAATTTTATAAAACAAACCACACTTGGTTTATTTTATAAATTGAACCAAAAAACTTGGTTCTCTCCCTTTGCTGTGGCCGGCCAAGCAAAGAGGATGGAGGCCCTCTTTGGCCGACCCATCCGAGCCACGCCCCAATGAATTAAACTTATTTAATTCATCTATTAAGTCTTCAAAAGACTTAGCCATTTTACGCTTCCGATGCGTCTCTGAAAAATTCAGATTCGACTTATCGTTTGGCTCAACCAAACCTAATCTCTCTTGATTGGAAAATCTAATTTTCAACTCATTTTAAATCCCTCGGATTACTCGTAGTGCATGTGACTAAATAGGCTTTCGATTTATGTTGGTCGTCTATAATTAATCAATTAATTATAGAACGATCATGAGTGGCACCTAGTAGTACATCATGATCCCCAATTAATCGAAAGATCAACGGTTGACCTCAGAAACAATTCTGAAAATCATTTAGCAGCTATAATGAATCGTGCCCCATTCCCTTCACCATCTTATACCCACTTGGTTCAGGACATGGTCTATGTGTGTCAGTCCCCACTAGGCTGACTACGTCACACCTAGCCCAAGTAACGTTTTCTCGTCCTACGGATTCTAATTACTCTCATGTATTTAAGAGATTCATACTCTGAACATGTCATGCTGTGGCCAGAGGCTTCGAGTGACAATCCGACGATAGGCCTCGGGTATGCATCTCCTCGCAAGGAGTGGTGAATCCTTTGTAGGCTGTTCAAACATCTTCGGGCACTTCGGCTTATACCCAATCATCCTGGGTCCACACCTCCTTGGAGATGCTTGCTTAAGATATCAAAGTATATGTCTTCATGACCAAGATGACTTGAACACCGCAAGTCAAAGGAACATCGCACTTAAGCTGCAGTAAGAACTTCACTGACATATCTATATGTAGACTACCATATGAAGTTTTACAGCCAGTCACTCCAATGAACTAGTTCCCTTAACTAGCATTCATGTTTATCTCCGGACATCTCAATGTCACCAACCAGTGAGAATCAGCTGATTAGAGAATAACCCATGCTAGTCTCAACAGAATTGATAGTGTCCGTATTTATCAATTCATCGACTAGGGACAATTTCAATACTTCACAATTGCACATGTAGAGATAATCACTAGTTGTGAATTCATCACAAATTCTCTCATGCTATGAATTATATTGCAGACATTCAGTAAATGAGTTTAAGATCTCAATCAAATACACAAACATGTATACTCAAATAGTGAATATTCATTTATTAAAATAAATGATTACAATCATAAGGCGATTGCCTTAGGACACTTCTTTCATATCACTAAAAAACTCCCACTTGGCCTAATGTCAATCGCTACGGTACCAAATACCACAGGCTCTAATATGACCCTCAAACTTGCTTTGAGGCAAGGCCTTAGTTAAAGGATCCGCTAAATTTCTTTCAGTGGAAATATTCTCAATTTGTATATCATTCCTACTTACAATCTCTCTAATCAGATGATAGCGGCGAAGCACATGTTTGGATCGCTGATGAGACCTTCGTTCCTTTGCTTGTGCAATAGCTCCATTGTTGTCGCAGTAAACCAGTATTTCTTCATCAATGGTTGGAACCACACCAAGTTCTAAGACAAACATCTTGATCCAGACTGCTTCCTTTGCTGCTTCCGAAGCTGCAATATATTCCGCTTCCGTGGTAGAATCCGCTACGGTGTCTTGCTTGGAACTCTTCCAACTTATTACGCCTCTATTCAAAATAAATATGTATCCAGACTGAGATTTGGAGTCATCCTTATCTGTCTGGAAACTGGCATCTGTATACCCACGTATTACCATATCACCTTCTCCATATATTAGGAACATATCCTTAGTGTTTCTTAAGTACTTGAGGATTGTCTTGACAGCCGCCCAATGATCCATTCCTGGATCAGACTGGTATCTGCTTATGACACTCAGAGCATACGATACATCGGGCCTAGTATATAACATAGCATACATGATAGATCCTATCGCGGATGCATAAGGAATCTTATTCATGCAAATCCTCTCGTCTTCTGTACGTGGACACATAGACTTCGAAAGGTTGATCCCATGCCTGATGGGAAGGTAACCTTTCTTGGATTCTGACATGCTAAACCTTTTTAGCACTCGGTCTATATATGTAGACTGCGAAAGACTAAGCAATCGTTTTGATCTATCTCTATATATTCTAATCACAAGGATATAGGTTGCTTCTCCCAGGTCTTTCATGGAGAAAGTTTTGGACAACCAAATTTTAACTGACTGTAAGACTGATATATCGTTTCCTATAAGTAATATGTCATCGACATATAACACTAGGAATACGACTGCACTCCCACTAACCTTCTTGTACACACAAGGTTCGTCAGGATTTTGTGAGAAATCAAACTCTTTGATTGTCTCATCAAAACGGATGTTCCAGCTCCTGGATGCTTGCTTTAGTCCATATATGGATCGTCGAAGCTTGCATACTTTGGTTTTATTAACCGATGTGAAACCTTCAGGTTGTATCATGTATACTTCCTCAAGCAAGTTTCCATTAAGGAAAGCTATTTTCACATCCATTTGTCATATCTCATAATCATAATGAGCTGCTATGGCCTGGAGCATCCGAATGGATTTAAGCATAGCTACTGGTGAATAGGTTTCGTCATAATCAATTCCTTGTTTCTGACGATATCCTTTTGCCACTAATCTAGCCTTAAAGGTAACAACATTACCTTCCATGTCGGTTTTCCCACTTGCACCCTATGGGCTTAATCCCTTCAGGTGGGTTAACCAAGTCTCATACTTGATTTTTGTACATGAAATCCATTTCCGACTTCATGGCTTCATGCCATTTATCCCTTTCTAAATTTTTTAGAACATCTTCATAACTGATAGGTTCGTCATCGTTAATGAGTAACACGTCATTCGATTCACTTATGAGAAATCCGTATCTCTCTGGAATATTGCGTGTCCTATCAGACCTACGAAGAAGTGGTGTTGTTTTAGGTTCAACTGATACCTCATCATTATGAGTTATTGGTTGTGGGTCTAGACTAGGTGTCTCTGTAATGTCTATTGGAGTTTTTTGAACTTCTTCAAGTTTAATGCTACTCCCACTGTTTTCTTGTAAAAGAAATTCTTTTTCTAGAAATACAGCATGCCTTAAAACAAACACCTTTTGTTCCAAGGGATGATAGAATTGGTAACCTTTCGTTTCCTTAGGGTATCCAATAAATAGACATTTATCAGACTTAGCATCCAATTTGTCTGATACAGTCCGCTTTACATAAGCAGGACAACCCCATATCTTTAGGTGAGATAAATGAGGTTTTTTACTATTCCACGTCTCATATGGAGTAGTAGAGACTACCTTGGTCGGGACTCTGTTTAGTAAGTAAACAGCTGTCTTAAGCGCATAGCCCCAAAAGGATTTTGGAAGAGTTGCATGATTCATCATAGATCTATCCATGTCCATCAAGGTTCGGTTACGCCTCTCAGATACACCATTATGCTGTGTTGTATATGGCGGAGTCCATTGAGACAATATCCCATTGTCCCTAAGATAATCTTGAAACTCTTGACTTAAGTATTCACCACCCCGATCGGATCGAAGTATCTTAATACTTTTGCCAAGCTGTTTCTCTACTTCTGTAATGCCCGCTTTTTTTTTCTTTTCATAAAGCGGCATTACGTTAACATACATAGGGCATGTAGACATCATAATGCAGCGGAAACTTTTAAACTTACACCTACATGCACTTACTACCATTCCTAGCATCATAACATGGGAATTTGGCATATTAACTTTATACTTAGCATCATATCATGTCATACTTAGCATCATATCATGTCATACTTTAGCATCATGTCATAGAGTCACATTCAAGTACTTAATAGTAAAGGTAGAGTTCTATCATAAGACGAGCAACCATATTGCTCCTTGGCCAAGTCACTATCACACACATTCTTTGATGCCCTCCTGCTGCTTCCTTACTGTCCTCTTGCGTGATCTGCGGTATAAGGAAATAAGACTATAAGTACACAGGCTTAGTAAGACTCTTTCCTACTCACTAAAACCATTCATCTTTTCATCATGAGCACATAAGACATTAACATACTTAGTGCTTTACTTAGAACATAAGTCTTTTCATCACTTAGCTTACATTCGTCATAGCATAAACATAACCATAAAAACATTCATGGCATGGCATAATACTTGGCATAGACATAAACATCGTTAACATTCATAGCATGGCATAGTGCTTGGCATAGACATAATAATCATAACCTCATAAACATTCTTAGCATGAACCTATATAACATCATGGCGTCCTAACTTAGCATAACATAATTAAATCATGGCATCATAAATTAGTATAGACATAATTAAAACCATGGCATCCTAAACTAGCATAGCATAATTAAATCATGGCATCCTAAACTAGCATAACATAAATAAAATCATGGCATTCTAACTTAGCATAAACATAATTAAATCATGGCATCCTAAACTAGCATAAACATAAATAAATCATGACATCCTAAACTAGCATGAACTTAAATAAAATCATGGCATTCTAACTTAGCATAAACACAATTAATTCATGGCATCATAAAACTAGCATGAACATAAATAAAATCATGACATTCTAACTTAGCATAAACACAATTAATTCATGGTATCATAAAACTAGCATGAACATAAATAAAATCATGACATTCTAACTTAGCATAAACACAATTAATTCATGGCATCATAAAACTAGCATGAACATAAATAAAATCATTTGCATAACCATACCTTGCATAAACTTACTTTGCATAATCATAAATATAATGCATAACATGGATGAATGCATGTGGCAATTGCATATATATATAAGGATGCTTAATCTTTAAAACATACTTTTAAATGCTTAAACATAATCATCATATCATTCATTGGGCCCTGGCTTGTACCACATTCATTCATCATAAGCGCGCATCCCTAAGTAAATACGAGGTAGCTAGCCTCGACCTACTAGGGTAAGGACAGCATAGTCGATAGTCCCCGAACCGAGGCGTTCTTAAGGTGCCCATCCCTGTTGCACAGCTTCGGTAGTGCCAGAACCGTGGACAGCATAGTCGGTAGTCCAGAACCGGGGCGTTCTTAAGGTGCCCATCCCTTGGACCCATACTTCGGTCCGGTACAAGCCCATTCATAACGTAAAATACTTTACATACTTCATCATTCATGAGACCTTCATGGCATACTTAACATGTAACGCCCGCCTTTTCACATACACCCACACCTCGTGGTGTGGCGAGGGAGGCGGCGTTACGCTAAACATACATGTACTTAGACATTATCTTAATGCAGCGGAATCATTTTTTTTTCTAACATGCTTATAGTCATGCAACTAACACATGGAACATTCATCATATCATAACTTAACCATTTCATAACTTTATTCATAATCATCGTAAGCAATATGTACTTATCCATAAAGGTAGCATCATAAGTCTTAAGTTATCTATTAATCATAACCATAAAACGTAACACAAGAATCTTCTGCCAAGTCACCGTCACACACACACATGCTTCTGCCTCCCCTGCGGCTTCCCTTAATAGCTTCTTGGTTGATCTGCGGTACGAGGAAAGTAAAACTATAAGCACATAGGCTTAGTAAAAACCCTTTCCTACTCACTAAACCATACGTCACGTAAACATAACATATCAAACATCCGACATAACATAACTTCGAGCATAAACATAAGCATTGTCATACATGGCATAAATGAACATACATGAACATAGTTTAGCATATATCAAGCGATGTATATATGACATAAAGCTTACCTACATGAACATGAAACATGCTTATACATGGCATAACATGAGACTTACTTATACATGGCATACTTCTTAGCATTCATGTACATAATGCATACTTATACATGACATGAATCGTAGCATACTTAAACATAATGCAATACTTATACATGATATACAACATGAGCATAAATACAAGCATAAAATATACTTACCTTGGCGCGATGCATAACATAGATGTATGAATGAGTCTAATGCATTTACTACATAAGGATGCTTAGTTTTGAAATTATACTTTTCAATGCTTAACATAACATCATTGGGGTCCCCTGGCTTGTACCACATACATACTTCTTAGCGCGCATCCCTAAGTAAATACGAGGTAGCTAGCCTCGACCTACTAGGGTAAGGACAGCATAGTCGGTAGTCCTCGAACCGGGGCATTCATAAGGTGCCCATCCCTGTTGCACAGCTTCGGTAGTGCCAGAACCGTGGACAGCATAGTCGGTAGTCCAGAACCGGGGCGTTCTTAAGGTACCCATCCCTTGGACCCTTAATTCGGTCCGGTACAAGCCTTATGCATGAAAAATAAACATGCATGCTTCATTTTCATAATTGTCATTCATGCTTATCATTCATACTTATTTCTTATCATCGTTATGCCTTCATCATTCATACTTATCATTCATACTTATCATTAAGGCATAACCATTATCTTTATTCATGCTTATTATTCTTCGTTCATAACATAGAACATACCTACATAATCATGTTTCTAGTCATAATCTTATTCGAGTTCATCAAATTTGCATGTTCATGATACATGATAACCATACACCTCATACATGATACGTTTCATCTGACATACATCATCCTAGCATTCATCATAAAACATGGATGACCAGCTACATATAGACCTCACACATACCACTAGGGTTCATAGCATTTATCATAAAACATATATATATCTTTATGAATCGTAAATCCATTATAATCATTTATCAATATTCATGCATCATTATATTTATCATAATCTACTTCTACATCAATTACATGTATTTCATGGCATATAACTTAAATATTCATGATTTAAACATAACTTAACATCAAGCACATAAAGTCATGTTATATAACACATCAACTAGGATTCTAACAATATAACGATCCTTACATCATGCTCAATCATATACTAGTATCATAGTAACTTATAAACATTCATTCTTGAAACTTTAACCCAACCAAACCCCAAGCTTGGGGTCTTGGCCGAAAGCCCTAAGGACCAAGGTCCATGGAGAAATTTACCTAAATTATGATTAACATTCCTTCCCATACATATCATGTCATGGAACCTCATTTGAACCCTTGATTAGACTTAACAATAAGTCTTTGGCCTAAAACCCAAGTTGGCCAAAAACCCTAGAAGGGTAACAAGCCCATGTAAGAGTTCATTTAACATCATTCTTACTCATAAGGTATCATAAAAATCATATTAATCATGCATGGAAGGGTTGGAGTTTCCCCTAGCCTCTTGACCTTGGTGTGGCCGAAACTTGTAAGGGTATCCTCCCCTAGAAAAATTCATGTAAGTCCCTATTTTCTTCCATACTATATCATAGTAAGACCCATTAAGCATTCTTGAGGGATTAAAATTAATCCCTAGCCTCACACTATAGGTGGCCGAACCCTAGAAGGGTTTTAGGGCCTCCAAAATTTCTCTAAATCTCAATCCATGCCTTACATATTATCATGAAACATTTAAGAGCACAAAAAGGAATTTACATCATCCCTAGGTTTAATCCAAAGGTCTTGGCCGAAAGTTCCATAAGCCCAACTCATGAATTTTCTTTCCAACATGTCATGTAAACAATATCTAAATCTTATCCAACATCAAGAAAAATCATACCACAGGTGAGAAGGTTTTACCTTCCTTGATCTTGCTTACAAACTTCGAATAAAAGTTAACAAGAGAACCTTCTTCTCTCTAAACTTTACTTAGTCCTTGTGTCCTTGTAGGGGCTTTAGATCTTCAAGATGGGGTCCTTGGTGGAACTTTTCTCAAGGGAAAGGGAACCTTGAAATTTCGGCCAAAGCAAGGAGGAGGAAGAAGAAAGGAAGAAGAGAAGGGAAGTTGTAACTACCTCTCTTATTTATACTTTTCTCTTGAAGAGACATGTCTCTTCACTATTACACGCTTAACAAGCATGTTTCTTATTCTCTCAACAAGAAACAATGCTTGGTGTAGTGGTTAAGACATGGAGAGTGCAACTAGAAGGTTCAAGGTTCAATCCTTGCTTCCTCCCTTCTACCTCTTCTTTTTATCACAATTTGCACTAATCCATATCAAAGCCCTTTAAGTCAAGCCTATCATGAAATTTCATAATATTAATAATATTTCATGAATTCATATTATTTCATAATACTAATAATATTTCATGAATTCATAATATTTCATAATATTAATAATATTTCATGAATTCATATTATTTCATAATACTAATAATATTTCATGAATTCATAATATTTCATAATATTAATAATATTTCATGAATTCATATCATTTCATAATATTAATAATATTTCATGAATTCATATTATTTCATAATACTAATAATATTTCATGAATTCATAATATTTCATAATATTAATAATATTTCATGAATTCATATTATTTCATAATACTAATAATATTTCATAATGAATTCACAATATTATTCATGGTGAAATTTTGGGGTGTTACAATCCTACACATCTTATAAAAAGTTCGTCCCGAACTTTAAACAATTCCCAGGTACTCAAATCGTAAAATTGGGGTGTTACATAACATAGCATAACTTGTTACGGCTCAGCCCGTCTACCGGCCCATTTACCGGTCCTCTCGACCGTCGTACCGTCAACCATCGACCGTGCCGTTTAGCATATTTATGCCTTAAAGACATAAGTATCATCTTTCATTCATCATACTTGTCATTCATCATCATTCATTCATCATACTTAACATCATCGTGATGCCTTAAAGGCATGTACTTTAACCTCATTCATAAGACATGGCATACATACATCTTATTCGTAAAACATGGCATACATACGTATCATTCATAAGACATGGCATACATGCATATTATTCATAAAACATGGCATATCATTCATAAGACATGGCATACATACATATCATTCATAAATCATGGCACATGTCTAAACATCTATGACTTAACATATAATTCATGACATACAAACTAAGGGTTTGGTTAACATAGAACTTCTTCCATCTTACTTAAATATATATCTTGGTAACTCATACTCAAGCATCTTGGTAGGTTTAACCCAACCCTAGCCCTAGGTTATGCCCTTGGCCGAAAATCCCCAAGGAACCCTAGGTCCATGAACCTTCACATAACTTCCCAAACAACATCTCATACACATATACTAGGCCATAGGAACCCTTTGATCCCATACTTAAGGCCAACCCTAATCCTTTAGCCCTAATCTTACTCTTGGCCGAAGCTTCAAGGTCATGGGGGTATGGAAAATTTCCATTAAAACCCCAAATCAATTACTTAAACACCAACCATACCTTACCATAGGGCCATTGGGACCCTTACTTGAAATAAGTCCTAACTTTCCACCCCCTTAGGGTACTTGGCCGAAACCTATAGGGTCTCTAGGCCATGTGAAACATTCACATAAACACCCTCCATCTCCCTTATATCATGACAATACATGAACAAACACTTGAGGTTTTAAACCCAACCCTACACAAGGGTTCTTGTTGTTGGCCGAAACCCTAGGGTATCCTAGGGTACTCCAAAAATTCCCAAAAATTATTCTTAATCTCTAAACATCATCAGGGAACATTAAATAACATTATAAAGATTTTTAGCATCATTATGGACCCTAAAACATCGTGGCCGAAACCCATAGGGTCTCTAGGTGTTGATTTTGTTCCTTTCATGTTGGCCGAAACCCTAGGGTGTCCTAGGGTACTCCAAAAATTCTCAAAAATTATACTTAACCTCTACACATCATAAGGGAATATTAAATAACATTATCAAGATTTTTGGCATAATTATAGACCTTTAAATCATGGTGGCCGAAACCCACAAGCCTAAGGTTCTTGGTTTTCTTTTCTTTCAACATAAAATCCAAAAACTAACCAATATATTATGCTAAAAATCATGGAAATCATAAGGAACTATTATACCACAGGTGAGGGAGTCTTACCTTGGGTTTCTTGATTTTTCAAACCTTGAAAGAGAATCAAAAGAACTCCTTAGACCTTAAGTCGAACTCCTTAGACCTTAAGTCACTTCTAGCCCTTGTAACCTTGGGAACCCTTTAGATCTTGGAGATGAGACCCTCTTGTGAAGCTTTTCCAAGGGAAATCTCCTCTTGAGATTTTCGGCTATAATGAGGGAGGAAGAAAGAAACTCCCAAACCCCCTCTTTATAGCACATTAAGGAGGGTAAGTGAAGAGTCATGGTGTCTCTTCCTCTTCCCCTAAGCCTTAACCAAACTCCATTTCATTTCCTCATAGAAATCCCTTGCTAGGTGAGTTGGTTAGAGCATGCATGGTTATACAAGAGGTCCAAGGTTCAAATTCTTGTTGCATGCATTAATTTTCCATTTTATTTTTATTTTATTTTTCCTAATATTCGAAAATCCCCTAAAAATTCCCCCATAATTATGTTAATATTTCTCATTAAAACCCCTTTATATTTCTATAAATTTTTACCTAAAATTCATCAATAATCATGGTACTAGAAAGCCCATATAAGGCCCATTAGTGCCTAACTTCTCAATTTAAATAGGAAACCATGCTAAAACTCACCCATAATCATACTAATATTCCTAATTAAAATCCATTTATATTTATATTAAATTCTACCTAAAATCCGCTAATAATCATGGTACTAGAAAAGCCCATATAAGGCCCATTAGTACTTAGTTTCTCAATTTAAATGAGAAAAACCATGGATTTCTAGGCTAAGGTTTGTACTAATATTTCTAGGTCCCTTGGAAAATTATCTAGACATGCTTAATATTTTAAGAAAATATTAAGAGAATTTTCCGGGTCGTTACAACTTCACTTCTGAACTCTTTAAATTTCCCAAAAGCTTCGGATTTGTGTTTCATTAAGAACACATACCCGAATCGTGAGTGATCATCGATAAAGGTAATGAAGTAGCTATAGCCTCCTTGTGCAAGAGTTGACATTGGTCCACATACATCAGTATGTATTAGACCAAGCAATTCTCCCACTGGTTTACCTTTTTTGGAAAAGGGTAATTTGGTCATCTTGCCTTTTAAGCATGATTCGCATGTATCAAATGAACCGGGTTCAAATGATTCCAAAATTTCACATCGGTGTAATTTGGTCATGCGTTTCTTACTTACATGGCCAAGACGACAATGCCACATATAGGAGTCTATTTGATTATCTATTCGAGCACGTTTGTTGCTAACTTCGATATTGAATACGTCACCGGATAAATCTAACATGTAGATACCATTGCATAAAGTTTCGGTCCCATAAAGAACACCATTTAAAGTTATGTAACAGCAATTGTTACTAAAAGTTAAATGATAACCCTTTTCATTCAAGCATGAAATAGATACAATGTTCATTATTAACGAAGGAACAAAATAACAATTATCCAATTCTAAGACAAGTCCAGTAGGGAGCTTTAGCAAATATGTTCCGATGGCAACAACAGCAATCTTTGCTCCATTTCCAACTCGCAAATTCGCTTCTCCCTTGACGAGTCTTCTTCTATTCCTTAGCCCCTGTATGTCATTACATATATGTGAGCTACACCCAGTATCAAGTACCCAGGTGTCCGAGGAAATAGAGTGACATTCAATAATGAAGATACCTGAAGAGGATGGGGCATCGGATGCCTTCTTCTTCAAGGACTCAAGATAAACCTTGCAATTTCTTCGCCAGTGGCCCTCCTTGCCGCAGTGATGGAAAGTGTCTTTTGGTGCCTTTTTAATCATTTTGGACTTTTTCTTCCTTCCCTTATTTTGTTCTTTGGCCTCCCTCTTAGAGCCTTTCTTTGAGGAACCAACTAACAGTACCGTCTTCTGATCCTGCTTTACAGAAGGCTCTACAGTCTTCAGCAGGTTAAGCAACTCAGGAATGGTAGTCTCCAGTTTGTTCATCCGATAGTTCATCACAAACTATGAGTAACTCTTGGGCAAACAATGCAGAATTAAGTCAATACTTAGTTCGTGATCCATTGCAAATCCGAGTGTTCCTAGTCGCTCAATGTACCCCAACATCTTCAACACAAACTGTGAAACAGAAGTGCCTTCCTGCATCTTAGAGGTGAAGAGGAGTCTGGAGACCTCAAACCTTTCGGATCTCGCCTGCTCGTCAAAAAGCTCATGAAGATGGAAGACGATGGTATGAGCATCCATATGCTCATGCTGCTTTTGTAGCTCAGGTACCATAGCGGCCAGCATGATGCAACTCACAAGTTCAGAATCGGCCACATGTTTCTGATAGGCCACTAACTGGTCTGGAGTTGCATCTTCAGGAGGATGGTTGGGAAGTTTTTCTTCAAGGACATAAGCAAGCTTTTCTGTCTTGAGGACTATCCTCAGGTTTCGAAGCCAGTCTATAAAGTTTGGCCCAGTCAGCTTATTGGTGTCCAAAATGGAACGCAAATTCAGAGAAAACATGATCAGGTGATTATCCTAGAAATATAAATTGAGGTTATGTGATGAGAATGATAAATAATGCATCAATATACATTAATTAAATCCTATTTATTTTTCGAATTGAATAACTCTTTTTATCAATTCGGGAGATCGTAGGAACATCTCCAAATAGGTTGATATCCAACCATAGATAAGAACAACTATGGCTAGAGTCCATCAAGTTATTCTTAGCTATGAAGGTAGGTAATTATACCGATTATATATTATACATATGTAACTATCACATTATGCTATCAACTAATTGAATGTTTGCATAAATCATTGGGTTGTTAACTCATTAACAAGTATGCAACAATATACATAGTACCCAACTGCACCTCTCTTTACATCGACCTTGGCTATGGCACAACAAATCGATGCTCCAAGCTTAAGGCTGACCCATTAATCAAGAAATAATTTTAATATGGTTGGAGCTCATTCAATCGTTTGGTCAAGCTTGGATGTGTCCAACAACCAAAACTAAGGATTGACCTCTGACTCCAACTATATTAATCATAAACTAATTCCATGGTTTGAACATGTTGAGGTTCAAGCCGGGCATGGATGTGTCCATCAACCCAAACGAGAAAAAAAACTCCGGTTCTAACCATATTAATGGAAGGTGTTGGGCTTAATATTTTGTAAGGGATTTTGGGTCTCATCCTTTTCTTTTATGCACATTCATGACATATAATTAAGTCATGTTCTAACAATTTCCTTAATAAAGTATGTATGTGACTTAATTTATCAAGTCTCATTAATTGAATTAGGAACCGGATTTCCTAATTCTAATTTCATACTTTATTCAAGAATTGTTTTGCGAAACAATTTCCTGAATTATCATAATCAATTTCGGAAATAATATGTTTAAGACTTTGATTTCTCTAAATCAAATCCTATTAAATCAAGAGACAGATTCCTTTAATTCAACCACATATTATTTTTATGAAAATCTTATTTAAGGAAATATACTCTATAGGAAACAATTTTCCTAATTAATTTTGGAGACAATAATATGTAACAGCATCACCTCATAAATCAAATAAGGAAATTATCGTTTGAGAATCACCTCAAAAATTTCCAAGATTTGATCACATATTTTATTTATGGAAAATTAATATCAATAACTTAATTTGGACGGCTCCATGAGACTCAATCCAAATTAAACATTTGACAGCTTAAATTCAATTTAGGAAATTTAATTATAACAACTAACTTTAAATTGGGCGGCTCCCCGAGGCTCAATCCAAAATAAAGAATTTTGTAAATAATTTAATTTTTAATTATAAATTTAAATGCCAATTAATATTCCCATAATTTGTCTAGACTTTCTTGAAAGAAAGTGCCCAAAATTGCGAGCTTTCCATAAATGGAAAGTTTCCAAAAATAAAAGGTTTTCAGAATAATTGTAAGTTTCTAGTACAAAGAAAACTTACGTTTTTCCAAAATTAGAAAATTTCCAAAATAGGAAATTTTCAAAATTAGAAAGTTTCCAAAAATGGAAAGATTTCGCAATTATCATAAAATTTCGGAAACAGAGATATTTCAAAAGTTTGCGAATTTTCATGAGGATTTCCAAACTTTGAAATTCCTAAATCGAAAATTTACCATAATTGGAAAGTTTCCATAATTGAAAATTTTTCAAAATTGAGATAATGATAAAGCTTTCCGCAAAACAATTATATGATTATGTCGAACACAAGCCTCGGCTCTGATACCACTGTTGGGATCGGGTGCATGTTGACATGGATGCGGGTTCGTAATTTTAAAAATTAATTACGTGCAGCGGAAGGTTTAGCATAAATAATTTCTCAAATTATTTAACCACACATCTAAGCATGCAATTTTATCTTGTGTAGACATGATCATATATTTAAAATTTTGCAGAAACGTAAACTAATTTACGTATTACCTCGCGTAACTCGAAGGAAGGGACGAGATCCAACCGTAAGCGTCCCTTGGAAGGTCCGCCTCTATTCGCGTCCACGCCGAGTATCTTCGGGATGACTTCGCAAAGCCACGAGTTTCGTGTTCTCGAGAACTACTAAATTCTCCGAGAACGCGACAAGAAAAACCAAGAGAGAAGTCGGAAGACTAACCACAAAAGGATGGCCGGAATCAAAATTCCGGCGAAGCAAAAGAAGAGGCTTGCGGCAAAAAGATCGTTGCGGCAAACTATAATTCCGGCAGCACCTTCTTCCAGCAACAGGTGGTGGTCGGCAGGGAAAGGGCAGGGGTGGCCGGCTGGTGCTCCTTCTTGGGGCTGGTTGGCGCACGGCAAGAAGGGGAGAAGAGAAGGAGAGAAAGAGAGGGAGAGAGCCTATACCTTCATCTCTTCGATTATCACCCAAGCCTTGCCTTGGGTCCTTTATATAGTGGCCTCTCAACCATCAAGCCTCTCAAATATGGAATAACTTATTCCATCATGCCAAGTTTGATTTTATATCATGGTTAAAATCATATTTTAATTCATGATAAAAAATCAATCAAGTCTTTTCTCTCCTATGGAATAAATTTCCTTATCATGGTAAATCAATCCATGATTGATTTTATAAAATAAATCAATCCATGGTTCATTTTAATTTCCATGAAAAAAAAACCAAACCTTGGTTTATTATAAAAAAATTTATATCATCCATAATTTTATAAATCAAACCACACTTGGTTTATTTTATAAATTGAACCAAAAAACTTGGTTCTCTCCCTTTGTTGTGGCCGGCCAAGCAAAGAGGATGGAGGCCCTCTTTGGCCGGCCCATCCAAGCCACGCCCCAATGAATTAAACTTATTTAATTCATCTATTAAGTCTTCAATAGACTTAGCCATTTTACGCTTCCGATGCGTCTCTGAAAAATTCAGATTCGACTTATCGTTTGGCTCAACCAAACCTAATCTCTCTTGATTGGAAAATCTAATTTTCAACTCGTTTTAAATCCCTCGGATTACTCGTAGTGCGTGTGACTAAATAGGCTTTCGATTTATGTTGGTCGTCTATAATTAATCAATTAATTATAGAACGATCATGAGTGGCACCTAGTAGTACATCATGATCCCCAATTAATCGAAAGATCAACGGTTGACCTCAGAAACAATTCTGAAAACCCTTCAGCAGCTATAATAAATCTTGCCCCATTCCCTTCACCATCTTATACCCACTTGGTTCAGGACATGGTCTATGTGTGTCAGTCCCCACTAGGCTGACTACGTCACACCTAGCACAAGTAACGTTTTCTCGTCCTATGGATTCTAATTACTCTCATGTATTTAAGAGATTCATACTTTGAACATGTCATGCTCTGGCCAGAGGCTTCGAGTAACAATCCGATGATAGGCCTCGGGTATACATCTCCTCGCAAGGAGTGGTGAATCCTTTGTAGGCTGTTCAAACATCTTCGGGCACTTCGGCTTATACCCAATCATCCTGGGTCTACACCTCCTTGGAGATGCTTGCTTAAGATATCAAAGTATAGGTTTCCATGACCAAGATGACTTGAACACCCAAGTCAAAGGAACATCGCACTTAAGCTGCAGTAAGAACTTCACTGACATATCTATATGTAGACTACCATATGAAGTTTTACAGCCAGTCACTCCAATGAACTAGTTCCCTTAACTAGCATTCATGTTTATCTCCGGACATCTCAATGTCACCAACCAGTGAGAATCAGCTGATTAGAGAATAACCCATGCTAGTCTCAACAGAATTGATAGTGTCCGTATTTATCAATTCATCGACTAGAGACAATTTCAATACTTCACAATTACACATGTAGAGATAATCACTAGTTGTGAATTCATCACAAATTCTCTCATGCTGTGAATTATATTGCGGACATTCTGTAAATGAGTTTAAGATCTCAATCAAATACACAAACATGTATACTCAAATAGTGAATATTCATTTATTAAAATAAATGATTACAATCATAAGGCGATTGCCTTAGGACACTTCTCTCATATCACTAACAATATAACCTTAGCCTTAATGGTTTGGTTCTGACTTCGGATTTCCACGAAACCCTAGGTCGAACCAACACCTAAGTTCCCACCCTCGGGAACCGTGCCTTCAACCTACTCCTCTCAGGAGACAGTTGTCACCCAGTCCATTCGGGTGGACTTTTGCTTAGCCTTCGAGACTCTCAGATCTCAAGACGTCCGACCCTCGAACCGTCTCTTATCCTTAGTCATTGCTCAGCTATGTTGCTCAATCCCTCGGACCAAGACTTCATGCCTGATTTCACTTGTCAGGACTTTTGCCTAGCTCTCGGCCAGGACTTAGTGCCCAATTCCTCGAACCAGGACTTCGGTGCCCAACCCTCGGCCAGGACTTAGTGCCCAGCTTCACTCACCAGGTGTTAGTGCCCAGCTTCACTCACCAGGTCTTTGTGCCTATAACGCCCGCCCCTCCTATCCTAATAAAAAGGGAAAGGCGGCATTACGCGAACATACATAATATATATATATATATATATAATATATATATATTATATTATATATATATATATATATATATATATATATATATCTTAACGCAATGGAATAATTTAAAACATGTAAACACATCTCACAACAAGGGAGCATGCGTGGTATTCATGTGCACAACTTGGCTCAAACTTTTAACTCAAGAAGTACATTATGCAATCATGAGAACTTATGGCATATAAGACTCTAGATGGGGAATGAGCTACTAAGCAAGCATGACATTATATGAGAGGAACCCTATACTCACTACAACCTAACCCGTGGCATGTGAGAACGAACCCCCATAAAAACAGGTGAGCATTAACATAGGTTTTAGAGTTTACACATGGAATTTAAAGGTATAAATCGAACTGCATAGGCATCAAACTCTAACACCCTAGAGCATGTTACATACTCCATATTGAGTCTTTAAACAAGGAAGCTCTAAACATGAATTCCATGACAAGTACTAATTGTATAAATATCGTATTTTAGGAATGAACACAAAACATAGCATAGCATGTTGTACTATACGAACAAACATAAAACATAGTATGACATATTAGTATGATAAACTAACATCAACAAGTGTAACAATGCGGAAACTTAAGACATGTATAAATTCTTGATTCATAAGCAAGCATAAGTAACAGGATCTCTTCCACCATGCCACTGCCACACACATCTTTGCCCTCCTTCTGCTCCCTCTAGTTTAGCATGCCCTTACCCATTTCTACAGTATAAGGAAAACACTAAACTATAAGCACATAGGCTTAGTAAGATCCTTTCCTACTCACAAAAATCATGAGTCATGAATTGGACATAGCGAAAGTTAAACAACAACATATGGAAAGAAGATTCATATCACAAGAGTACTTCAACTTCAAGTATGGTAATTCAAGTAGGCACATAATATGAGATAAATGTCTTTATGCATAAGGGATGTTTCTTTGAAAACACATATGTATAAGTACTTGAACATAACTCTCAACATAAGGGCTCGGCATTGTACCACATTCATAATTTGCGCGCATCCCTTAAGTAGATACAAGGTAGCTAATCCCGACCTACTAGAGAACTAGGCAACCTACGGCCTAGGGGCAACGTAGGAGCCCATTCCAAGGACCTTTTTAGGGTCCGGTACAAGCCCATACAAAGTAAAATAGCTTATCATGTTTCCTTTCTTTTCATAAAGAATGCTCTTAGCATCTTTTAAGCATTCCATCATTCATAAGACATGCATAACATAGGTATGCCCTAAAGAGCCTAAACATAATCATGATACATGAAACATAACATAAAGCATACATGTATAAGGCCTAACATAATCATAAAGTAACATAGAAGCATGCCAACATTATTATGTCATTTGATGAATCATGGAAATATGTTCTTTATCTCTTAAGTCAATAGGAAGCATACTTAGGGTTTTTAGCCTCCTCCTAAGCCTAAAACTAGGACTTGGCCGAAACCTTCAAGCTACCGTATGTGACATAAAAATCATATAACCTTCATATAACACATATCATATCATTGGCAATCATTAGCAAGCATAGTTGGGGGTTTAACTTGATCCTAATCATAGTTTTAGGGCTTGGCCGAAACCTTCAAGGGGCCTACTCTAAGATTTAAGCAACATAACACCCAAAGCAATTATACTACAGGTGAGGGGAGACTTACCTCTTATGCTTGGTTACCACCAATCTATATACCCTTAAATTGAGAGCGATGAAGACCTCCTTGCTCTTAGGATCTCCTTTGTTCTTCTCGCCTTATAAGGGGTCTTAAGTCTTCAAGATATCTCCCTTGTGAAGCTTTCTAGGGGAGAGACCCTAGATAAGATTTTTGGAAATGGGAGAGGGAGATGGAGTTTCGGTGGGGGTGGAAGAAGGAGGAAGAAGAGAACCATTTATAATGTCCTTTTGTCTCTTCACAAGTGCCTTTTCACCTTCTTCACATGGTGCCTCTTCACATTACCTACCTTTAACCACAATTTTCCACTCCTCTCTAAGAGCACACCCTTGCTCGGGCTACTGGTTATCCCATGTATCATAAGGCTTTGCTACCACCTAAGGTCCAAGGTTCAAACCTTGGCAAATACTATTTTTTTGGTTCTTTCCCCTTTTATTTATTTATTTTTTTTAAAAGCCCACATAAAGCCCATTAAGAATTATACTAGAATTCCACCTACAATCCATTAAGAATTGTACTAATATTCATATTAGTGTTCATGTAAAAATTGAGAGGATTTTACGGGCGTTACAATCCCCCATACCTTATAAAGAGTTCGTCCTCAAACTTAGAATAGTTCTGGGTACTTTTGTTTCATATCATCCTCACGTTCCCAGGTGGCCTCTTCAAACCGTTGACTTCGCCATAAGACCTTTACTAAGGGCACCTCCTTGTTCCTTAGCCTTTTGACTTCTCGATCTATTATCTGGATAGGTCAACTTTCATAACTTAGGTCCTCTTGAACTTACACTGTCTGCGGCTCAATCACTTGGTCTGCGTTGGGAACACATTTCTTGAGCATCGAAACATGGAATACATTGTGAATGGCTGACATCTCTTGGGGCAGCTCTAGCTCATAAGCCACCTTGCCAACTCTTTTCAGAATCTGGTATGGTCCCACATAATGTGGACTTAACTTTCCCTTCTTCCGGAATCTCATTACTCCTTTCATAGGAGCCACTCGGAGGAATACTGAATCCCCAACATGGAATTCCAAGGGCCTACGTCGCATATCCGCATAGTTCTTCTGCCGGTTCTGAGCGGTTTCTATTCTTTGACGGATGTTCTGTATAGCTCGGGTGGTGTCGTCGATGAAATCTGTCTTGAGTCACATTTCTTCCTTTTCACCGCTTTCATACTAACAGATTGGAGACCTACATCTCCTCCCGTACAAAGCTTCATAAGGCATCATTCCAATAGTAGCTTGATAGCTATTATTGTAAGCGAATTCCGCTAAGCATAAATATCGGCACCAGCTCCGTTTGAAATCCAGGGCACAAGCTTGTAATATATCCTCCAGTACTTGGTTCACCCGTTCCGTTTGCCCGTCTATCTGAGGATGAAAGGTAGTACTAAATCGTAGCTTAGTGCCAAGAGCCATCTGAACACATTCCCAGAAATATGAAGTAAAACGACCATCCCTATCCGAAATGATGGTCTTAGGGATTCCATGTAATCTGATGATTTCCTTAGCATATAATTGAGCTAGCTGCTCAATCTAATAGGTCATCATAATTGCTAGAAAGTCAGCAGACTTCGTCAATCTATCCACGATTACCCATATTGCATCATACCCGTTCGTAGTCTTAGGCAGCCCTGAAATGAAATCTATAGAGATATCTATTGAGGCAATCAGCCCTTAAATGATTGGAAGATCATGGTTTTGATGTGTGTGTGTGAATATGTTTAAAGTTAGAGTGTTATGTTGTATTTGATGTGTGTGATTGAGTTTGCAGGACTTGAAGAATCACACATGGTTGACTTATCCGAGGGACGAGAGCCGAGGGAGGAGAGCTCCAAGGGCAAGCCAGGAAGTGGACTTCAAGGGCACACGTGAAGGGTGGCATGGAGGCAAGCCAAGGGAAGGCTTGCGTACGCATCCGAGGGACGATAGCCAAAGGAAGAGGACTTCAAGAGGCGAGCCAAGAGAGCAGACCTGAAGGCACACGTGAAGGAGAAGATCCGGAGTGGCTGGAGCTGAGCTGGGAGGCAGGGCAGTCGACTGGCCCAGAGGCAGTCGACTGCCAAAACCCACAGAAAGTTTGCGGCCTCGGACCAGTCGACTGGCATTTGGGCAGTCGACTGGTATACCCTCGAAACTAGCCGTTGGCTAGCAATTAATGCTAGGCCAGTCGACTGCCCCAGGGGCAGTCGACTGGTGCAGGCTGGACAGATTGCGAATCTGTCATGTTCACCTATAAAAGGAGCACTTTTTGCACGTGCACGGTACGGTTCCATACAGTGTCGAAGTGCTGCTCGTGTGTAGAGTGATTTTTTCTTCCTCTCTCATATTTCTGCATCTGTAAAGAGGAAGATCTTGCTGTAAAGGTTTCTCCACCTCAAGGAGACTTTTTGATAGTGAAAAGTGGTGCTCGCGGCGTGGATCCTTGGACTAGTCACCCATCTGGGTGGATACCAAGTAAACGATAAGTGTTAGCATTGTTCTTAATTCTTTTGCATATTATTTCCACTGCGCTAACAACTCTGTAGAGTTCAAAGATCCGAAAAAGTGCATTCACCCCCCTCTGCACGCCTTATACGATCCTTCAGTTGGTATCAGAGCCGGTGCGTTTCGGAAGATCTAACAGTCAACCGGAACAATTGTGATGGCGTTTCAAGAGGGATACTCCACCGCACGACCTCCGTTCTTCGACGGGAACGTCTTCACCTATTGGAAAGGTAGGATGCAATACTACCTCATGAATGATATTGAAAATTGGATAAGTGTTGCAGATGGCTTCGAGGCACCCGTCGATGAAAGAGGAGACCCAACACCAATGAGATCATGGTCAAAGGAGGTGATGAAGAGGGCGCAATCAAATGCCAAGGCCACCACCACATTGCAATGTGGGCTCTCGAAGGAGCAACTGAACAAGGTGGAGCCGTTCAAGAGCGCCAAGGAACTATGGGACAAGCTGGTTGAACTGAACGAGGGGTCAAACGAGTCCAGAAGAGCCAAGAAGGACTTGTTAGTGGCCCAACTGCAATCCCTTTCCATGAAGAGCAACGAGACCGTCAGCCAGCTACATGGAAGGGTAAAGGAAGTAATATATGAGCTCCATGTAATTGGAGAGAAGATCGAGAATCGGGACATTGTCAGGTATGTTTTACAAGTCTTCCCGAGAACCACCTTGTGGGCATCCATGGTTGATGCATACAAGGTATCGAGGGATTTGTCAATTGTTAAATTAGACGATCTTTTCTGTGAATTTGAACTACACGAGCAAGCTAATGTCTCGGAAAAAGAGAAAGGTATTGCTTTTGTTGCAGAAAAGGAAATGAAGAAGAGGAAGGAGAAGAAGAAGGTGGTTTACTCATCCTCGTCAGACTCAGAAGAATCTAGCACCTCTTTGGATAGCGATCAAGAAGCATTCATGGTAAGAAAGTTTCGTAGAGCATTTAAATGTTTATCTAACAAATCCTATGCTAGGAAAGGGGCCAAAGGTAAGGGTAAGGCCAAGGACATAATCTGCTACAACTGCCATCAAGAGGACACATGAAGAATGAGTGCCCTCAATTGAAGAAAAGGGATGACAAGAAGGAAGAGAAGAAGAAGAGTGACAAGAAGAAATCAAAGGGAAAGGAGAAGGGTGCCACCAACCTCAAGGAAACTTGGGATGATCCCTCATCCTCAGAGGAAGAAGAAGAGCAAGTCTCCCACTTTGCTCTTATGGCACAAGATACTCAGACTCATCAGATGATGAACGAAGCTCAAGCAGTGAAGATGAGAGCTCCTCCACCTCATCATCAGAGTCAGAAGCTTCGGTAAGTGAGGTATACCACTTACCCTCCTCTACTTTAGTGAAAATAATTTCTAGTACGAACATGGACTTAGCTAAGGCTAGAAGTAAAGTTAAGGACCTAAAGGAACAAATTGTCATGCTTAGAGTAGAAGCTACTAGACTTAAAGATTTGCATGCTAGTTCTACCTCTTCACATGCTTCACACCTTGAAAATGAAAATAGGGAATTAAGGAAACAGGTAGATGACCTCACCAAGGTCCTTAGGAAATTCCAAGTGGGATCTAGTAACCTAGATATGATCATCAACAGTCAAAAGGCTGTGTACAACAAAGCCGGGTTGGGTTATAGGCCTAAAACAAAGGAGGTAGCTTTTGTCTCACTTACCGGTAGGATTGGTGCATCTAGGAGACTAGGGGCTAGGGGAACCACAAAGAAGGCATGGGTACCTAAGAGATTTCTAAATGATGCTTATGAATCAAAGATATGGGTACCAAAAGAGTATATTTTCCATGTTGTTTAGGTAAAGGTGAAGGAGGCCCCAACAATGTGGATAGTAGATAGTGGATGCTCAAGACACATGACCAGGGATGTGAGCAAATTCACCACTATTAGCTACCTAAGAGAAGGGACGGTCTCCTTTGGGAATAGTGGAAAGTTGAGAATCATTGGTAGGGGCACAATTGAAGTATCTCCCACCATTTCCATACATAAGGTACTTTTGATCAAAGACATGAAATTCAATTTATTAAGTGTAAGTCAATTATGCGATGCCGGTTTCAAAGTTGAATTTCATGCTAGAAAATGCATCATTAGACATAATGAATCAAGTGCTATCATATTAGAAGGGTTTAGAGAAGCGAATCTATATTATCTTGATCTTACCTATGCTACTAACAATGTTGTTAAGTGTCTCATGTCTAAAGAAGAAGAAGGGTGGTTGTGGCACCGGAGACTTGGACACGTCAACATGAGGAGCATTGCAAGAGTAGCCAAGGAAGAGTTGGTGAAGGGGCTACCATTGATCAAGTATGAGAAGAACAAGTTGTGTGATGCATGCCAAGAGGGTAAGCAATCAAAAACATCACACAAAGGTAAAACACTAACCACTACCTCTTTGCCTTTAGAACCTTTGCACATAGATTTATTTGATTGTCATAGTACTCCCTCACTTGTAGGGAGTAAATATTGCCTAGTCATAGTAGATGACTTCTCTAGATTTACATGGGTCTATTTCTTGAAACATAAGGATGATAGCCTAGTGATTTTTATAGGATTTAGTAAAAGGGTAGAAAACGAAAAATAAATCAAAATAAACCGAATTAGGAGTGACCATGGTGGGGAGTTCCAAAACGCAAGTTTCACACAATTTTGTATTGAAAACGGGTACAAGCATGAATTTTCATGCCCAAGGACTCCTCAACAAAATGGGATAGTTGAGAGGAGAAACCGAGCCCTACAAGAAGCTGCTATGACTATGCTTAATGCATACTCACTTCCTAGCTACTTTTGGGCTGAAGCGGTTAACACCGCTTGCTATATTCAAAACTGGGTATTGGTACATAGGTTTTTAGGAAAAACACCCTTTGAACTATGGAATGGAAGGGTACCACAAGTCCATTATTTTAGAGTCTTTGGATGTAAAGTCTATATCTTAAATACCAAAGATGACCTAAGGAAATTTGAGTCAAAAGCCGATGAAGGGATTCTAGTAGGGTACTCTTCAAATAGTAGGGGTTATAGAGTGTACAACAAGAGGGCAAAGGTGATTGAGGAGTCCTCGAATGTTAAATTTGATGAAACAACTAGTACCTACCCTAGGAAGGCCTCAATTGATAAGGATATAGAAGAGGTCCAACCCCTTACCCAAAGAATCCAAGACCTACATTTGGAGGGCAATGATCAAGGGGAGTGAGAAGTACCCTAGAGGATGAGGAAGAAGGAGTAAATGAACCTATAACCTCTAGGCCCTTGAGATATCACCATGATCACCCTATTGACCAAATAGTGGGTGATGTCACTCAAGGAGTAAGGACTAGGTCCTACTTTAGAGATCAAACTAGTCAAATAGCTCTTATCTCCCAATTAGAACCTAAGTCTATTGATGAAGCATTGGGAGATGTTGATTGGGTCTTAGCCATGCAAGAAGAGCTAAATCAATTTGAGAGGAGTGAAGTTTGGGAGTTAGTTCCTAGGCCCACTGATTGTACCATTGTAACCACAAGATGGGTGACGGACCCAAATAGACTGTCACGAATGTGGGTCTCAAATTTAAATATGAATATAAAATGCTGGAAACCCTTTTTGCAATCAAAATCTGAAAATGTAGCAAAGGGGCCACAGGTCGTATTTTTTTTCTCAGGGCTAGTTGTCGTGTTTGATTCGAGCTCGTGTTTATGTGTCGTTTGTGTTTTTGGGTTTCAAATAAGTAATTGGGTTTTGGTTTATGAATTCGGAATGGAAGCTCAAGTAAATGAAGAGAATTACAACTAAATACAATAAACGAGTGATGACAACTAAGAATTTTAACCAAGAGAAAACCTACTCAACCCAAGTGGCTAAATCGAAATTAATAGGGAACTCAATGGATATTAAATGCAATCTTGATGCTAAACAATTAAATAAGTGCAGAGATGGAAGATTTTTGAAACAAACAAGCTTCACACACTTAAAAGCATGCGAGATGCAGAAATTCAACGAGCACCAATTCAACTCAAATTAGCTAGGATTTTGGGGAAGCAACCAATGCAAAGAAATTCAAAAATAGATGAATGCAAACTTATTGAGTTCAAACACAGTCATATCCCACAAAAACAAGTTAAATGCGGATGTAAATATGTCCAAAGAAATTGGCACGCAAGATAAACTCTTTATGCCAAAAACTAACACCAAATTTAAGAAAACAATGAGCTTCCAACTCAGATTTTAAGCTAACTGGTTCAATTGGGAAACAAGGCTATTAGGAAAGAACTAAGCAAGACTAAGGCAAGAAATTGAGACTGAAATCAGAACTTGAGAAGTAAAAATTCAGAAACCGAATGGCTGAAATTACAGATGCAGAATTTAAAGGATTAGCTACAGATTTTTTCGCAATAGATCAAAGGCTGAGCTAGCTAATGCAAACTAATTGCAAGTAACTAATCTAGGCACAAGGAAACTCAAACTAGCAATTACTTGACAGAAACTAGTGTAATGGAATTGAAACTACTAATGTGCAGAAACTCAGCTTGGCACGCAGCAAAGAAGTTGGCACACAATCAAGGATTCGATATGCAGTAAGTAAAGCATGAAATAAGCTGAAATGAAGTGTAACTACTCACTAACAAGTAACTTAACTAATTAGACTGAAGAATTAAAACAAATTTCAGCAGAAACACATCTCAAAACTACTTAAATAATCTGAAAATTGCAGAAACTGCTGATACGCAGTTGCAGAAAACAGGGGATCTGATACGCAAGGAATCAAGCAGGAAATGACTTAAATTAAGAGCAATTATCCACTAGACAAGCTTCCTAAACTACTTGACTTGAAAGATATAAACCTAATTGAGCAGAAACAATTAAGATTCGGAATCTAAATGCTGATACGGAAATTCAGAAACAAAGTTCGTGCAGAAATGAAAACTATAGCTGAATACAATAAAAATTAACTAACTAAACTACTCCTCAACCCTTCCCGAGCTCAAGAACTTCTTGGTCGTCAAGCAAGAGCTGGTTTCGAACCCATAGGCTCAGCAAATCAGTGGAAAATCATTTCTGAAGTCGATTCTGCTCAAATCTGCGCTTAGCTGGAATTTACAATCCGATCCACTCTATCTCAACTGGTGGAGCTGCGATGGTGATTTGAGAATCGTCTAAGCTCACCTGAGAACCCCTACAAGTGGCTCAGACGCTTGGAAATGGATTGTAGATGAGAAGAAAGTGGTCGGACTGAGGAATTGCCGAAACCCTCAAACAATCCCTGTTCCGGCGCAAATGGAGCTGAATTCTTCAAGGAAACTATCACCAAAGATTCAATTCTTGATCTAGGATGGAAGTTGAGGTGGTCACGCCTTCTTGGAAGAAAAATCTGAAGAAGCGATGAAGAACAAAACGAAGAATGCGAAGACGCGACAAGGGAAGACTGGGGCGCGTTTCTGATTAAATAGCTAGCCATGGACGGTCCAGATTGATCGGATGAAATCCAATGGCTGATCTTGCTCTGATTTGAGCCAAACTTTGAGGATGTTGATCAGGGGTCAGGATCTACCTCGTGGTAGCTCGGATTCTCCAGATGTGCAACGGATGGTCCAGATCAACTTAGTCTTTGAATGGACGATCTAGAGCCCTCCGAGCTTGATCCAACGGTTGATTTAGCTCTGATTTAGATGAAACTTTCAGATCATGATCAGAATGCTTGATCAACCCTAACCCTAGCTTGGATTGCTTCAGATAGTCCCGGATGGCTCAGATCTGGCCGCTTTTGAATCGGACGGCCCAGATTTAATCCTAATCTTGATAACTCGATCCGGGTCACTTCCGACTCAAGTTTGACCCAATATGCCCTAAGTCCATGAACCTTTCATGCCTACAAAAATAGATCAAGAATTTAGTGGCCAAATAATCCAAATATGTGTAAATTTGTAATTAAGTCCAAAATAAGAGTAAGTTCTAAAACCTAGGGCAATTTCACAATTAAGCAATAAAAACATAGGTCAAACATGGATTTAAGCAACTCAAATAATCACTAAAATGGTACTTATCAATGGGTCTTTAGGAACAAACTAGATGACCAAGGTAAAATCACTAGGAACAAGGCTAGATTGGTAGCTAGGGGGTTTAACCAAGTTGAGGGACTAGACTATGATGAGACTTATGCCCCCGTAGCTAGGTTAGAATCAATTAGAATTCTACTAGCTTATGCCGCTCACATGGGTTTCACACTCCACCAAATGGATGTGAAGTCGGCATTTCTTAATGGGATCATTAAGGAAGAGGTCTATGTAGAACAACCCCCAAGGTTTGAAGACCCTAACTTTCCAAGACACGTGTTCAAATTAAGAAAAGCCCTATATGGATTGAAACAAGCTCCCCGGGCTTGGTATGAAAGGCTTTCTTCATTTCTAGTGTCTAAGGGGTTTAGGAGAGGAACAATTGACCCTACATTGTTCCTAAAATCTAAGGATAAGGACATATTTGTTGCCCAAGTCTATGTAGATGATATCATTTTTGGGTCAACAAATAATGACTTCCTACAAGAATTCATCAAGTGTATGGAAGATGAATTTGAGATGAGTCTTGTAGGAGAGTTAACCTTCTTCTTAGGCCTTCAAGTTAAGCAAACTAATGAAGGTACACATGTCTTTCAAACCAAATATGCTAAGGAAATGTTAAAGAAATTTGGTTTAGAAAATGCTAAGGTAGCATCTACACCCATAGGAACCAATGTGAAAATGGATAGTGACATTGAAGGGAAAATGATAGACTCTAAACAATATAGGAGCATGATTGGTAGCCTCCTATACCTAACCGCTAGTAGACCCGATATATATTTTGTGGTAGGTATATGTGCAAGGTACCAATCTTGTGCAAAAGAGTCTCATTTGGTTGTAGTTAAGAGGATCTTAAGGTATGTGAAAGGGACCCTCAATGTCGGACTTTGCTATCCTAGAACCCCTAGTGTTGACCTAATTGGATACACCGACTCGGACTATGCGGGTTGCAAGTTAGATAGGAAGAGTACAAGTGGAGGGTGTCAATTCCTTGGGTCTTCCTTAGTTAGTTGGAGTAGTAGGAAACAACCATGCATTGCCCTATCAACAACGGAGGCAAAATATGTGGCAATGGGTGGGTGTGTTTCCCAACTCCTTTGGATCATGCACACCTTAGAGGATTATGAGTTGCATTACACCAAGGTCAAAGTCTTGTGCGATAATGTAAGTACAATCAACTTAACCAAAAATCCGGTTCACTATTCTAGGACAAAACACATTGAAGTGAAACATCACTTCATTAGAGACCATGTGGCAAGAGGAGACATACAATTACACTATGTTGAATCAAAGTCTAACCTAGCTAGGGGTGTCAAAAATCAACACGACCCGACGACCCAACCCGAATCGACCCGAAAAAATCGGGTTCGGGTTGAAAATTTTCGGGTTCGAGTCGGGTTCGGGTTGGGGGGTTCGGGTTGAAAAAATTTCGGGTTGGGTTCGGGTCAGGTCGGGTCGGGTTCGGGTTGACCCGAAATTTAATATTTTGTGGATTTTTTGGGGTTAAATCAAATTTTATTTTGAAAATTAAGATATTTTTATGTATATTAATATCAATATAGTATGATCATGATGAAGTATTGAGATAAAAGTGAAGAATTATAGGGAAAATGGCGAAAAAAGATGTTTTGAATCGGTTTTTTCAGGTTATTCGGGTCGGGTCGGGTTGGTCGGGTTGGTCGGGTTCGGGTTCGGGTTTGGGGGTTTCGGGTTGAAATCGGGTTCGGGTCGGGTTCGGGTTGGGACTTAAAAAAAAAAATTTTCTCAACCCGACCCGAACCCGACCCGACCCACCCGAATTGACACCCCTAAACCTAGCCAACATCTTTACCAAGCCTCTTCCCGAATCGGAGTTCACATCCTTAAGAAGAGGCCTTGGAATGTGTTTTGTGGAAGTGTAGGATGAACTTGGAGATATTAGCTTTGAAAAAGGGTGCTTGATCCATTAGGGTGATACATTTGGCTCACTTGTGCTTGTGACACATTGTTGAACCATTGAGAGTATCAAAATATGAAAACTATACCAACTATGGGGAAGGCAAGTGTTTAATCAATGGACACTTTGCCCGAAGATCATAGTTGGACATTTTAAACATTGGAAAATCATTTCATGCTTTATATACTTTGTCATGTTTTTAAAAGTCATATGATTGCAAAATTGGTTTCAAAGTTTGATACAAAATGTAGTGGTTTTCAAAACTTTTGGATTTTTATCAAAGTCATGCATGGTTGAAATTTTATATGGATTAATATTTTTCCCTGATAAAGTATAACATTTCAAACATGTATGCAAAATTTTACAATTTTTGAAATTTTTTGAAATTTTCTGGGAGTTTCTGAAATTCGGCAGAAAAGCTGAAAAATCAGACTGATGGGGCAGTCGACTGGCACGCAGGTTTTCAGCCACTGTGAGAAATTTCAGAAATTGAAAATTCTCTCATTTGATGCCATGGGTTTTGGTTGCTTGAGGCAATCATTTTGATGGTGTCAAAGGGGGAGAATGGGTGGTTTAAGTTATATTTTTAACTTGAAATGGTTGGTTTTAGGTTTCCTTTCTAACTTAGACCTTGAATGTTTAAAAATGGGGAGAAGACATGGATTAAGGGGAGGTACCTCTTAGATTCTGATATGTCTTATATTTTTAACATATTGCTGTTGTTAAGTGGAAACATAACTTGGATTGTGACTAGAATTGAAAATGGGGGAAGACATAGGTTAAGGGAGAGGTTACCTCTTAGGGATACTATGTCTTATGATTTTTCAATTGCTATGTTTTGCTAATGCTATTGTGGTTGTTGTTTATCTCTAACTTAAACATATTGCCACAGATCAAAAAGGGGGAGATTGTTGAGGCAATCGGCCCTTAAATGATTGGAAGATCATGGTTTTGATGTGTGTGTGTGTGAATATGTTTAAGGTTAGAATGTTATGTTGTATTTGATGTGTGTTATTGAGTTTGCAGGACTTGGAGAATCACACATGGTGGACTTATCCGAGGGACGAGAGCCGAGGGAGGAGAGCTCCAAGGGCAAGCCAGGAAGTGGACTTCAAGGGCACACGTGAAGGGTGGCATGGAGGCAAGCCAAGGGAAGGCTCGTGCGCATCCGAGGGGCGATAGCCAGAGGAAGAGGACATCAAGAGGCGAGCCAAGAGAGCAGACCTGAAGGCGCACATGAAGGAGAAGATCCTGAGTGGCTGGAGCTGAGCTGGGAGGCAGGGCAGTCGACTGGCCCAGAGGCAGTCGACTGCCAAAACCCACAGAAAGTTTGCGGCCTCGGACCAGTCGACTGGCAATTGGGCAGTCGACTGGTATACCCCCCCCCCCCCCGAAACTAGCCGTTGGCTATCCGTTGGCTAGCAATTAATGCTAGGCCAGTTGACTGCCCCAGGGGCAGTTGACTGGTGCGAGCTGGACAGATTGCGAATCTGTCCTGTTCACCTATAAAAGGAGCACTTTTTGCACGTGCACGGTACGGTTTCGTACAGTGTCGAAGTGCTGCTCGTGTGTAGAGTGATTTTTGCTTCATCTCTCATATTTCTGCATCTGTAAAGAGGAAGATCTTGCTGTAAAGGTTTCTCCACCTCAAGGAGACTTTTCGATAGTGAAAAGTGGTGCTCGCGGCGTGGATCCTTGGACTAGTCACCCATCTGGGTGGATACCAAGTAAACGATAAGTGTTAGCATTGTTCTTAATTCTTTTGCATATTATTTCTGCTGCACTAACAACTCTGTAGAGTTCAAAGATCCAAAAAAGTGCATTCACCCCCCTCTACATGCCTTATACGATCCTTCAATATCTTCCCATTTCCATTCTGGAATCTGAATTGGCTACAGAACTCCTCCGGGTCTCTGGTGTTCTGCTTTAACTCTCTGGCAGGTTAGGCAGGTACTGGCATGCTGAGCCACATCTCTTTTCATACCGAAGCACCAGAATTTCACTTTCAGGTCTTGATACATCTTTGTGGATCCCGGATGCATCGAATATGGGGTTCCGTGAGCTTCCTCTAATATCTTCTTTTGTAGTTCTGGATCGTTGGGAATGCATAGACGATCCCTAAGGTATAGTACCCCACTATCGACGATACGAAATCCATCATCCTTCCCTTCTTAGATCTCTTGCTTGATCCTCTGTATGCTTGGATCACCCTCTTGCTTTTCTAATATATTGTCAAACAGTGTCGGTGCTATCGTCATGGTAGAAAGCTGTCCGGAAATGATCTCAACCCCGTAGCTCATAATTTCTCTTTCTAGTGGTTGAGAGAATACTGATAAAAACATCAAGGTGGCACTGGACTTCCTGCTGAGTGCATCAGCGACTTTGTTTTCTTTTCCAGGATGTAGAAGATCTCGCAGTCATAGTCCTTGACTAGCTCGAGCCATCTACGCTGTCTCATATTTAGGTCTTTCTGAGTGAAGAAATATCTCAGACTCTGATGATCTGTATAAATCTTATACTGAGCTCCATATAAATAATGCCTCCATATTTTGAGAGTGAAGACCACGACTGCTAGTTCCAGATCGTGAGTGGGATAGTTCTTTTCATGTTCTTTGAGTTGCCTAGAGGCATAGGCGACAACTTTGCCACTCTGCATAAGTACAGCTCCGAGTCCCAATTTGGAGGCGTCGCTGTACATATCGAAGCTTTTGTTACTTTTCGGAAGAGTAAGGATTGGAGCACTTGTCAGTCTTCTTTTCAACTCTATGAAACTCTTTTCACAGTCCTCTGTCCATTCGTACTTTCTGTTCTTTCTAGTAAGAATTGTCATAGGGGTTACAATTCTTGAGAAGTCCTCTACAAATTTTCTGTAATAGCCTGCTAGCCCGAGAAAGCTTCTGATTTCACTGGCATTCATTAGCCTGTTCCAGTTACTCACAGCTTCAATCTTTATTGGGTCTACCATCACTCCATCCTTGGAGATAACATGACCCAAAAGGGATACTTGATCGAGCCAGAATTCGCATTTGGAGAACTTTGCATACAATTGCTTTTCCCGAAGAATCTGTAATACTATCTTCAGGTGTTCGGCATGCTCTTCTTGATTTCTCGAATAAATGAGGATATCATCGATGAAGACGATCACAAATTTGTCGAGAAATGTCGAGAATACCCGATTCATCAGGTCCATAAACATAAGGAGCATTCGTCACTCCGAAGGGAATAACGACGAACTCATAATGTCCGTATCTTGTTCAGAAAGTCGTCTTCGGTATATCATCCTGTTTCACTTTTACTTGATGATAGCCAGACCTCAGATCAATCTTAGAGAAGATGGTGGCTCCCTTCAACTGGTCGAACAGGTCATCTATCCTCGGGAGGGGGTACCTATTCTTGATCATCACATTATTTAGCTCTCGGTAATCTATGCACATTCGCATAGACCCATCTTTCTTCTTCACAAACAGTACTGGAGCTCCCTATGGAGAGTGACTAGGGCGAATAAATCCCTTGTCGAGTAACTCCTGTAGTTGTCCTTGAAGTTCTTTTAATTCAGCCGGTGCCATACGGTAAGGAGCTTTAGAGATCGAGTTAGTACCCGGAATCAGTTCGATCTCAAATTCAATCTCCCTATCAGGGGCTAACCCTGGTAATTCATCGGGGAATACCTCTGGGTAGTTGCATACAACTCTGACCTCTTCTAGCTTCTGGTCCTTTGCTTGGCACCTAGCGAAGGGCTGCTAGGAGTCGAAGACCTAGCGAAGGAATGCTAGGCACCAGGCGAAGGACTACTTGGTACTGAAGACCTAGCGAAGGATAGGTAGGCACCTAGCGAAGGACTACTGGGCAAAAGTCCAACCGGAGGAGCCGGTTGGCATCAGGTAAACTCTCCTGAGAGGAGTAGGTGAGGACGCGTTCCCCGTCGAGGGAACAGTAGGCATCGGTTCGACCTAGGGCTCCATTTTGGAGACCCAAAGTCAGAACCAAGATAGCTAATGTTGTATAAAACTAATAATTGATTGCTCTATGTTGTTTTGGACTAACCCTGGATGCAGGACCGAAGGAATGAGTGTCTGCAGCTCAGAACGCCTCAAAGGAGAGAGGCAGCATGTAACGACCCGGAAAATCTTCTCAATATTTTATTTAAAATATTGATCATGTTTGAATAGTTTTGAAGAAATTTAGAGATATTAGTACGAACTTTAGCCTAATTATCCATAATTTCTCATTTAAATTGAGAAGCTAAGTACTAATGGGTTTTTCCAAGACCATGGTTATTAGTGGATTTTAGGTGAAATTTAATATAAATATAAATAGGTTTTAAATAGGAATATTAGTATGATCATGGGTGAATTTTTAGGGAATTTTCGAAAATAAAATAAAAATAAAATAAAATAAAATAGAAAAATAAAGTGCATGCACCAAGGATTGAACCTTGGACCTATGGTACCACCATGCATGTACTAACCAATTCACCTAGCAAGGGAGTACTAGTAGAGAATGAAATGGATTTTGGTTAAGGCTTAGGGAAAATGAAGAGTCACCAAGGGAAGAGACACTATGACTCTTCACTTGCCCACTTCATGGTGAATAAAGGAGAGGAGTAGTAACTTACCAATTAAGATTTCTCTTCTTCTCATCCACCAAGCCTTCTCTCCTTCTTCTTCCCTCTCCTAGCCGAAACTCACAAGCCCCATTTTCCTTTGGAAAAGTTTCACAAGAAGGCTTCATCTCCAAGATCTAAGGGTTATCTACTAGACTACAAGGGCTAAGAAGAGGATTAGAGTCAAGAAGGTTCTTTCTATTTTTTCTATTCAAGGATTAGATCCAAGATAAGGGAAGGTAAGACCCCCTCACCTGTGGTATGATAGCTTCCAAGTTATTTGTCATGATCTAAGTTCTTATTGGCATGATATATTGAAAAAAATCCATGGTTAGGGCTCATGAAGGTTTCGGCCAAGCCATGCTTTGGGCTAGAAATCATATTAAAGACTTCCTTTATATTTTCAAATGTTTACCCATGATAGGTGAAGTATAAAAGCATGATTTTGGAAGTTTTGTATCATCCTAACAACCCTCTAGGGTTTCGGCCACATCAAGGTAAAGGGGCTAGGGTAAACTCCAACCTTTCCAAGCATGATTAGTGTGCTTCCTATGATGTCTTATGGGTAATAATGGTTGTTTACATGAATTTTCCTACGGGCTTGTTACCCTTCTAGGGTTTCGGCCATCTCATGGATTAGGCCTAGGACTTAGGATTAAGTCCAATCAAGGGTCCAAATGGTTTTCCATGGCATGATATGTAAGGTATGGGATGTTAATCATGACCTAGGCACATTTCCTATGGAACCATGTCCCCTTAGAGTTTCGACCAAGACCCCACCCTAGGGTTTGGTTTGGGTTAAGGTCTCAAGAATGCATGTTTATAAGTTACCATGATGCTAGTACATAGTTAAGCATGATGTAAAGATCTTATGTTAATAAAATCTTAGTTTATGTATTATATAACATGACCTTGTATGTTAGATTTTATGTTATGCTTTACCCATGAATATTTAGATCATATACCATGAACATATGTAATTAATGTAGGAGTAGGCCATGATAAATAAAAATGATGCATGTATGTTGATAAATGCTTATAATAGACTTATGGTTTTATGATGAATGCCATGAACCCTAGTAGTATGTGCCATGTTATATGTAGCTTACCATCCATGCTTTATGACGAATACTAAGATTATGTATGCTAGATGAAATGTATCATGTATGAAGTGCGTGTTTATTTATGTATCATGATCATGCAAGCTTTATGAACCAAGATAATGTTTATGACTAGAAACATGATTATGCATGTACGTTCTATTTTATGAACAAAGAATGATAAGTATGAATGAAGATGATGGTTATGCCTTAAGTATGAATGATAAGTATGAATGATAAGTATGAATGATGAAGGCATAACGATGTTATGAAATAAGTATGAATGATGAAGCATGCATAGTATTTTATTTTTATGAATGGGCTTGTACCGGACCGAAGTAAGGGTCCAAGGGATGGGCACCTTAAGAATGCCCCGGTTCTGGACTACCGAAGCTGTCCACGGTTCTAGGACTACCGAAGCTGTCCAACAGGGATGGGCACCTTAAGAACGCCCCGGTTTTTGGAACTACCGACTATGCTGTTCCTACCCTAGTAGGTCGGGGCTCGCTACCTCGTATTTACTTAGGGATACGCGCTTATGATGTATGTATGTGGGACAAGCCGGGGACCCCAATGATGTTATGTTTATGTTAAGCATTTAAAAGTATGATTTCAAAACTAAGCATCCTTATGTAGTAAATGCATTTTACTCATGCATTCATTCATGTCATGCATCCCGCCAGGGTAAGTGTATTTTATGCTTATGTTATGTTAAGACTATGCCCATGTATGCTAAGAATTATGCCATGAATAAGTAGGTCCCATGTTCATGTATGCTAAGAATTATGCCATGCAAAAGTAGGTTCCATGTTCATGTATGCTAATAAATATGCCATGATAAGTATGTTTCATGTTCATGTAGGCTAAGAAAGGTGCCATGATAAGTTTGTTTCATGCTCATGTATGTTAAGAATTATGCTATGCTAGGTATGTTGTAGATTTATGTTTATGTTATGAATCATGCTATGTTAGTTGCTCATATGGTTATGACTTACGCCAAGATTATGCTTATGCCTTATGTTCAGAATTATGTTATGTCAGATGCTTGATATGTTTATGTTTAAGTAACGTATGGTTTTAGTGAGTAGGAAAGGGTCTTACTAAGCCTGTGTGCTTATAGTCTTATTTTCCTCATACCGCAGATCAAGCAAGAAGTTACTAAGGGAAGCAGCAGGAGGGGCAAGAGCATGTGTGTGGGTGGCAGTGACTTGGCAAAGGATCCTTTTATTTGACATATTGCATGTCTTGGGTTTTGAAAATGCCTCCTTAGATTTTATGTTATGTTTATAATGGTTATGCCTACTAAATGACTTAAGACTCATGATGCTATGTTTACGGATAAGTTACTTGCTGCTTATGATGATGATGAATAAGTTATGGAATGGTTAGGTTATGATGTCATGCATGTCGTTAATATGCTAAGCCCAATGACCCTAGGTTCATGAATGACAAGTTTAGGCATGTATAGATGTTTCATGTATTAGTTGCATGGTTAAAAGCATGTGTAGAAGAAAAAAATTATTCCGCTGCATTGAGATGTTTTTATGCACATGTATGTTTAGCGTAACGACGCCTTTCTCGCCACACCACAAGGTGTGGGAAAAAGTCGGGCGTTACAGGTTGGTATCAGAGCCGTTGCCATCTCACTACACACACATCAAGCCTTCGTCCTGCCGCTTCTAAGTAAGTACCTCTCTGCATATTTTATGGTAGTAAGCATTTTAGGATACCTTATGGTTCTAGAATATGCAAGCATGAACGATGTTATGATGAAAAGTACTTTAGGATATGTAAATGCGAACGATATTTTATTTCTCCTTTAATTTAGAAGTTAATATAGAGGGTAGAAAAAAATGTATTATTGTAATTACTAAGGCGAAGGGAACTGAGTTTATCTTGTGTGCTTTTCTCTGTATATATTTGCGAATTGAAAAAAAAACTAGTTCTATACTGGTTTTTTGTCAGTTCTGTATGGACTGTGTTGTTTTTTTCAATTCCAGATGTTACATGAGATCGGCACCACGAGTCGTTACCATGGGCGGAGTCGTGAGCTGCTGGAACAAATAGAAGAGGTGGAGTATAGTCCGGTCCTTGGGATCCAAGGCAATATGGGGAAGTTGGACCGGCTATTTTGGAAACTTGAGCAGGAAGGGTTTCCAATCATGGATGATCATAGAATTGGAGCTCTGTTTCATTCATTGCCCAATCGTGCGAGAGAGGTTGCTTATCAGATCTGGGGGCAGCATGGATGTCGTATCTCCTATACGGAATTATGTAGGCAACTTCTTCATCATGAGTTTCCGGAGGATCTGGGGGACTCTGAGGAAGATCCCGAGATGTACGAGGAGGATCCCGAGATGTATGAGGAGGACCCCGAGATGTACGAGGAGGGTCCCGAGATGTATGAGGAGGATCCCGAGATGATTGAGGAAGATCCCGAGATGCTCGAGATGTTTGAGGAAGACCCGATGATCGAGGAAGATCCCGAGATGCTCGAGATGTTTGAGGAAGACCCCGGGATGTTCGAGGAAGACCCCGAAGTGGCCGAGGAGGTTCCCGAGGTAGAAGAAGAGGATCCGATGGAAACGATAGAAGATCCTGAGGCAGGCCAAGGGGAGATGAACGAGGGAGTGATAGCTACTGCCATGATATTCTTCATTATGGGCATGATGGCAACTCATCTATTTCATTGAGTTCGGTTAGTTTTGTGAACCAATAAGGTGTTAGTCATAATACAATTAGTCATGAGTGTGACTCACCCTTATGTTCATAACCATGGTACGAATTGAGTATTATCATAATGTTAGTAGTTAAGGTGAACCTAGTGTTAACGAAATGTTATATAACTTGTGCATTATATGAGTTACCAATCATATAATTGTATTATATCACATAAAGCAAACGATAATAATATGAGGGGTGTACTAATATAAGAACTAGTATAAATATGACTATACTAATTTACCGATCATATAGGTCCTTAGTATGAGCCTACATACAGGTTAACCTGTATCCTTCCAACCTATAAGTTATCACCTACGCATATTACCCCATAAGCAAATATAGGTATTATATCTATAATTTATATATATATAAAAAAAAATTTATAACCTATAATATAGTCACACGTAGGAAATTTTCTGATAGCCTACATACATAAGATTATGACACCCTCACCTATGTTAGCATATAGCATTAGTTCCATGATACTAATACTGATATAATTAATGGTGTAAGTCATACGGTATAACTTAGGTTGGGACGCATAGGGTAGGGTCCTAATTATATTAACATTTATTATAGATTATGGGTCCATTATATATTCATACTAATTAAAAATGTTAGTATTATCACCAAATATTTTGCTGTTATCTTATATGTAATATATAAGATTACCTTAGGTTATTTTATGGTAATACAATAAATAGGATCTCACCTATTTTATAATCACCATACAACTAATATAATTCATAACTCAGGTTGAGAACTAATATGTCGGAAGCCTGCTAGTGTTAGGTGTAACCATAATTAAATATAAGTATATAATCATGACATATGCATATAATTATATCATGGAGTTATTGATGACACTAGCCAATTATATGTTAAGGAGATAATCAGACTTCATGGAGTTCCCAAGACCATTATCTCAGATAGGGATGGTTGCTTTACTTCACATTTTTGGGAGTGTGTCCAGCAGTCCCTCGGCACTAAATTACGATTCAGTACAGCTTTTCATCCTCAGACTGACGGGCAAACTGAACGAGTGAATCAAGTGCTGGAGGACATGTTAAGGGCTTGTGCTCTGGATTTCAAGGGGAGTTGGTGTCGATATCTATGTTTAGCGGAATTTGCTTACAATAATAGCTACCAAGCTACTATCGGAATGGCACCTTATGAAGCTTTGGTATGGGAGGAGATGTAGGTCTCCAATCTGTTGGTACGAAGGTGGTGAAAAGAAGGCGATGGGGCTCACGACGGATCTTATCGACGACACCACCCGAACTATACAGAACATTCGACGATGGATAGAAACTGCACAGAGTCGGCAGAAGAGTTATGCAGATGTCCGGCGTCGGCCACTGGAATTCAATGTTGGAGATCTGGTATTCCTCAAAGTGGCTCCGATGAAAGGGGTGACAAGATTTGGGAAGAGAGGAAAACTGAGCCCGCGATATGTGGGACCGTACCTGATTCGAAAAAGAGTTGGCAAGGTGGCATATGAGCTAGAGCTGCCTCAGGAGATGGCAGCTATTCATAATGTGTTCCATGTGTCAATGCTTAAGAAGTGTATTCCCAATATGGACCAAGTGATCGAGCCACAGACAGTACAAGTTCAGGATGACCTAAGTTTCGAAAGCCGACCTATTCAGATCTTGGATCGAGAGATCAAGAAGCTAAGGATCAAGGAGGTACCCTTAGTCAAGGTCCTATGGCAAAGTCAACGGTTTGAGGAAGCTACCTGGGAACGTGAGGACGAGATGAGACGCAAGTACCCGGAGCTATTCTAAGTTCGAGGACGAACTTTCAAGAGGTATGGGGGATTGTAACGACCCGGAAAATCTTCTCAATATTTTATTTAAAATATTGATCATGTCTGAATAGTTTTGAAGAAATTTAGAGATATTAGTATGAACTTTAGCCTAATTATCCATAATTTCTCATTTAAATTGAGAAGTTAAGTACTAATGGGTTTTTCCAAGACCATGGTTATTAGTGGATTTTAGGTGAAATTTAATATAAATATAAATAGGTTTTAAATAGGAATATTAGTATGATCATGGGTGAATTTTTAGGGAATTTTCAAAAATAAAATAAAAATAAAATAAAATAAAATAGAAAAATAAAGTGCATGCACCAAGGATTGAACTTGAACCTATGGTACCACCATGCATGTACTAACCAATTCACCTAGCAAGGGAGTGCTAGTAGAGAATGAAGTGGATTTTGGTTAAGGCTTAGGGAAAATAAAGAGTCACCAAGGGAAGAGACACTATGACTCTTCACTTGCCCACTTCATGGTGAATAAAGGAGAGGAGTAGTAACTTACCAATTAAGATTTCTCTTCTTCTCATCCACCAAGCCTTCTCTCCTTCTTCTTCCCTCTCCTAGCCGAAACTCACAAGCCCCATTTTCCTTTGGAAAAGTTTCACAAGAAGGCTTCATCTCCAAGATCTAAGGGTTATCTACTAGACTACAAGGGCTAAGAAGTGGATTAGAGTCAAGAAGGTTCTTTCTATTTTTTCTATTCAAGGATTAGATTCAAGATAAGGGAAGGTAAGACCCCCTCACCTGTGGTATGATAGCTTCCAAGTTATTTGTCATGATCTAAGTTCTTATTGGCATGATATGTTGAAAAAAATCTATGGTTAGGGCTCATGAAGGTTTCGGCCAAGCCATGCTTTGGGCTAGAAATCATGTTAAAGACTTCCTTTATATTTTCAAATGTTTACCCATGATAGGTGAAGTATAAAAGCATGATTTTGGAAGTTTTGTATCATCCTAACAACCCTCTAGGGTTTCGGCCACATCAAGGTAAAGGGGCTAGGGTAAACTCCAACCTTTCCAAGCATGATTAGTGTGCTTCCTATGATGTCTTATGGGTAATAATGGTTGTTTACATGAATTTTCCTACGGGCTTGTTACCCTTCTAGGGTTTCGGCAAACTCATGGATTAGGCCTAGGACTTAGGATTAAGTCCAATCAGGGGTCCAAATGGTTTTCCATGGCATGATATGTAAGGTATGGGATGTTAATCATGACCTAGGCACATTTCCTATGGAACCATGTCCCCTTAGAGTTTCGGCCAAGACCCCACCCTAGGGTTTGGTTTGGGTTAAGGTCTCAAGAATGCATGTTTATAAGTTACCATGATGCTAGTATATAGTTAAGCATGATGTAAAGATCTTATGTTAATAAAATCTTAGTTTATGTATTATATAACATGACCTTGTATGTTAGATTTTATGTTATGCTTTACCCATGAATATTTAGATCATATATCATGAACATATGTAATTAATGTAGGAGTAGGCCATGATAAATAAAAATGATGCATGTATGTTGATAAATGCTTATAATAGACTTATGGTTTTATGATGAATGTCATGAACCCTAGTAGTATGTGCCATGTTATATGTAGCTTACCATCCATGCTTTATGACGAATACTAAGATTATGTATGCTAGATGAAATGTATCATGTATGAAGTGTGTGTTTATTTATGTATCATGATCATGCAAGCTTTATGAACCAAGATAATGTTTATGACTAGAAACATGATTATGCATGTACGTTCTATTTTATGAACAAAGAATGATAAGTATGAATGAAGATGATGGTTATGCCTTAAGTATGAATGATAAGTATGAATAATAAGTATGAATGATAAGTATGAATGATGAAGGCATAACGATGTTATGAAATAAGTATGAATGATAAAGCTTGCATAGTATTTTATTTTTATGAATGGGCTTGTACCGGACCGAAGTAAGGGTCCAAGGGATGGGCACCTTAGGAACGCCCCGGTTCTGGACTACCGAAGCTATCCACGGTTCTGGGACTACCGAAGCTGTCCAACAGGGATGGGCACCTTAAGAACGCCCCGGTTTTTGGAACTACCAACTATGCTGTTCCTACCCTAGTAGGTCGGGGCTGTCACGACCCAACTTTTATCTACTAACTTAAGCTTTAAGTTACTACTACTTGGCTTCCCTTAACTTGCTCTAAATTTTTTTTTTCTTCCTTCTCTTTTTTTTCAAAAAAAAAACAAAACAACTTTCATTTTATTTGCTTTGCCAGGATTTGACCCCTAGACCTCTTAGTTGTAACACTAAAGCACTAACCAGCTGCTCTACACAGTTTCTCTTTAATGGTACCAGTCGACTGCTATTATACCAGTCGACTGGTGTCAGTCGACTGGTATATGGTCAGTCGACTGCCATATCGAACAGAAGGTTTTGTTCGATATAGCAGTCGACTGGTATCTGAGCCAGTCGACTGGCACGCCTGAAAACCTGCAATTTCAGAGCTGATAACCACTTTCAAACATCCACAAATCACATACTATCACTTCACATTAGAATATAACTTCAAATCTATATTCTACCCTAGTTTATTAAGCATATTAGCAACTCAAAACCAATACCACAACTTGAAATTGAAACTTTGCGGAGTTTAACAAAACTAACAAAACACTTGCATAAATATACTAAAGTTTGTACCAAACTTTGTCTCTAGGCATAGTTTAAACACACTGATCACTTTCTATGAACCCAAAACCATAACCAAATGTTTCTATAATACTTATTCCCAAAGATCTCTTCCACGGTTCCGCCGCCACTGAACACCAATGCAAGTCCTGTCGCCTCCTAACTTACGCTTTCTCTTTTCCTTTATCTGCAATAGAAGGAAAATGTAACTAATAAGCACAATGCTTAGTAAGTAAATCCCTACTCACAAAATCATGATGTCAATACTAAACATGCTCATTTCAAAGAATGATTTAAAACTTTACTTACTTCAAAACTTACAACTAAACATGCTTACAACTTGAAACACTTTATCATGCTTGTTAATGTATCAATGTACACAACTAACCATGCTTACTACTTGAACTACTTTATCATGCTTGCATTGTATCAAGGTACACATATAATAATTAAACACTTTCTCAAAAAAGAAACTACTTGATCATACTTATATACTTGAAAATAGTAATCAACTTTCTCTTTAGGCCTTGACATTGTACCATGGTATCGGTGTACCAATTGCGCGCTTTTCTAATAGGTTGCGAGGTAGCTAGCCACCGCACCCTATTAGAACTTTACTTTCTAACTTTCAATGGGCCTTACATTTGCCCGGTACATGTCTCTTTCTCAAAGTAAAATACTTTTCTTACTTACCATACTTAAACTTATCACTTTACTTATTTTTGCATATATTTTGCATGCTAAAAAAAAACCTTTACTTTTCTCACTTTAACTTTCCATCGAGCACCTTGTGTGCTCCTTAACTCAAATTCACTTTTAGGTCTTTTCATAAGTATGAATACTCATCATGCTTGGCCTACATACATTCAATACAAACAAATTGAATTTCTAACATGATAAAACATGCAACTTTAATAGCTAAAACATAGAATAGCAAAACTCTCTTAACCATGCTTCTACTTTTCGAAAACTCGGGTTCTACAATGAGAATTTCGAAACGAAACTACTCCTATTGCAGGTGAGCGATTTACTTACATCGGTCTTGAAGAAAACTCACAAAAACAGGGAGAAAAACTCCATACGAAATCCTTTCCCCTCCTTCTTGTGAAAAGCTTCCACCTTTAGCCCTAGGAAGGAACCCTAGATGCTTCTACTCAAGGGGAAAGAAGAAGAAGAAGAAGAGCTCCCTTGAAAATCCCTTGTTTCGCAGCCCTCCCTTCTCCTCTCTCTCACGCGCGGCTACGGCTCCAACTTGGGGTTTCACGCAACCTAAGCGAGGTTTATATACCTCTTAATGAAAAGGCTTAACTACACTACAACATTATTTCTCTCCATAATTTTCTGTGCTTGATACCCTAGCCCAGCTGGTTGCTTGGCTTCCCTTCCTCCCTGTGGTCGCGGGATCAATCCCCACCCGACCCCTTTAAAGTTTTTCTTTTTTTTTTTCTAATTTCATTCCGAAAAAATGCTATAATATTCCGAAAAATACTAGAAAAATTCCTAAAAATCCCTAATATTACCAGGAAATTATTGGGTGTTACAATCCTCCCTACCTTATAAAAAGTTCGTCCTCGAACTTAGAACAGCTCTGGATATCTTTGTCTCATGCTATCTTCTGATTCCCAAGTTGCCTCTTCATACTTCTGATTCAGCCATAAGACTTTCACTAATGGTACCACTTTATTCCTCAGCTTCTTATTTGCTCGATCTATTATCTGAATAGGTCGACTTTATAACTGAGATCTTCTTGCACTTGTACCATCTGTGGCTCAATCACTTGGTTGGCATCTGGGATATGCTTCTTTAACATTGAAACATGAAATACGTTATGTATTGCTGACATTTCTGAAGGTAGCTCCAACTCATAAGCTACTTTACCAACTCTCTTTATCACTGGGTAAGGTCCTACGTATCGAGGACTTAGCTTGCCTTTCTTACCAAATCTCATCACTCCCTTCATAGGTGCTACTTTGAGGAAAACTGTATCCCCAACTTCAAACTCTAACGGCCTACGACGTACATCTGCATAACTCTTCTGCCTACTCTGAGCAGTCTCTATCCTCTGGCGGATGCTCCTGATTGCTTCTGTGGTATCCTCTATAAGATCAGTCTGAGATCCCATTTCTTTCTTCTCACTACCTTCATACCAACAGAGGGGAGATCTGCACTTCCTACCATAAAGAGCTTCATAGGGTGTCATACCAATAGTGGCTTGGTAACTGTTGTTGTAGGCAAACTCAGCTAAACATAAATACTTGCACCAACTGCCCTTGAAGTCCAATGCACAAGCTCTGAGCATATCTTCTAGTACCTGATTCACTCTCTCTGTCTGTCCATCGGTCTAGGGATGGAATGTTGTGCTGAATTTCAGTTTGGTGCCTAACGCTGTCTGTACACACTCCCAAAAGTGTGATGTGAAACGACCATCCCTATCAGAGATAATGGTCTTCGGGACTCCGTGTAGTCGGATCACTTCCTGCACATATAATTGGGCTAACTTCTCAATTGAGTAAGACACTCTGATTGCCAAAAAGTGGGCAGACTTGGTCAATCTGTCTACTATCACCCAAATAGCATCATAGCCATTAGTTGTCTTTGGTAGACCAACTATGAAATCCATGGCTATGTCTTCCCATTTCCACTCTGGAATCTGAATGGGCTGTAGGATACCTCCTGGTCTCTGGTGTTCTGCTTTAACTCTCTGACATGTCAGGCAGGTGCTGACATACTTAGCTATGTCTCTCTTCATCCCTGACCACCAAAATCTTCTTTTCAAATCCTGATACATCTTAGTGGAACCAGGATGCATTGAGTAGGGAGTTCCATGGGCTTCTTCAAGAATCTTCTTTCTTAGCTCTTCATGATTGGGGACACATAAACGGTCACCATAGTAGAGTATCCCACTGTCAGATACTCTAAACTCTTTACTCTCTTCTTCTTGCACCTCTTGCTTGATCCTTTGGATATCAGAATCCTCAGCTTGCTCTTTCTGTATCTCTTCAAGCAAAGTTAACTCTAGTGTCAATAGGGCTAGCTGTCCATCAATAATCTCCACTCCATAATCTACTATCTCCTTCTGTAATGGTGGTGCCAATGATGATAAGGACATCAAAGTGGCACAAGTCTTTCTACTCAGTGCATCTGCTACTCTATTTGCCTTACCAGGGTGGTAAAGAATCTCACAGTCATAGTCCTTCACTAACTCAAGCCACCTTCGCTGTCTCATATTGAGGTCTTTCTGAGTGAAGAAATATTTCAGACTCTGGTGATCTGTATAAATCTTACACTGCACTCCATACAAGTAATGCCTCCATATCTTTAGAGCAAAGACTACAGCTACCAACTCCAGATCATGAGTGGGGTAATTCTTTTCATAGTCCTTGAGTTGCCTGGAAGCATAAGCTATGACTTTGCCTTCTTGCATAAGGACTGCTCCTAGTCCTAGCTTTGATGCATCACTGTATATATCAAAGCTCTTATCACCTTCGGGTACTGTAAGGATAGGAGCGCTTGTTAGTCTCTTCTTCAACTCCAGAAAACTCTGCTCACAGTCTTCAGTCCACTCATACTTCTTATTCTTTCTGGTAAGGGATGTAAGTGGTGAAGCTATCTTTGAAAAGTCCTCCACAAACCTTCTGTAGTACCCTGCCAAACCCAGAAAACTTCTGATCTCACTAGCATTCTTTGGTTGACTCCAGTTACTAACTGCTTCAATCTTGGCTGGGTCTACCATAATACCTTCCTTGGAAATAATGTGGCCTAGGAAGGCCACCCGATCAAGCCAAAACTCACACTTTGAGAATTTGGCGTACAACTCCTTTTGGTGTAAGGTTTGCAACACTATCTTCAGGTGTTCTTCATGTTCTTGCTGAGTCTTTGAATACACTAGGATATCATCAATGAAGACAATAACGAACTTGTCCAGAAAATCCTTGAATACTCTATTCATTAGATCCATAAACGTCGCAGGGGCGTTTGTCACTCCAAAGGGCATAACCACAAACTCATAGTGCCCATATCTTGTACTGAAAGCAGTCCTTGGCACATCACTCTCCTTCACTCTGAGCTGATGGTAACCTGATCGCAGATCTATCTTGGAGAACACTATAGCTCCCTTCAACTGATCAAATAAATCATCTATCCTTGGCAAAGGATATCTGTTCTTGATGGTTACCTTGTTCAAAGCTCGATAATCTATGCACATTCGCATAGATCCATCTTTCTTCTTGACGAACAGTACAGGAGCTCCCCAAGGTGAATGACTAGGGCGGATGAAACCCTTGTCAAGCAGCTCTTGCAATTGTTCTTGCAATTCTTTCAGTTCTGCTGGCGCCATGCGATAAGGTGCTTTCGAAATTGGGTTGGTTCCTGGGGCCAACTCAATTTCAAACTCAATTTCCCGATTGGGAGGGAGTCCTGGTAACTCTTCAGGAAACACCTCAGGATAGTCACAGACTACTCTCACATCTTCCTTCTTTAATTCTTCTCTTTGACTTGCATCCACTATATGAGCTAGAAAACCAGAACATCCCTTTTCTAACATCCTCTGAGCTTGTAAGGTAGATAAGAACCTTTTTGTCTTTCTCTTCGGGTCTCCAATAAATTCAAATGGAGGTTCTGCTTCTGGTGTAAACTTGACCTTTCTCTTGCGGCAGTCTATAGAAGCACTGTACTTGCTCAAGAAATCCATCCCTAAAATGACATCGTAATCCCTCATCTCAAGGACTACCAAATCACTATAGAGCTCTCGGTTGGAAATCCAGATTGGTACTGCCCTTAACCTCTGAGTAGAGGTCATTACTTCCCCTGACGGTAAGGTTGTTAAAAATTTCTGACCCAAACTTTCTGGTGGGATCCCTAGCTTTTTAGAGAAAAGTATGGATACAAAAGAATGGGTTGCCCCAGTATCGAATAACACAATAGCATACTGAGATGAGATGAGTATTCGACCTGTGACCACAGTAGGAGCATTTGCCACATCTTCCTTGCTGATGGAGAAAATCCTGGCGTTGGTTGTGGCTGGTGGGGCTTCCATCCTCATCTGGCTGTAATAAGGTCCCTCCATAACTGGCTGCATCTGGTGCAGCTGAGCAGGTCCACCTCCGTACTGAAGAAACTGTGGTGGAGGTTGCTTTGCTTTAGGACAAGCCTTGGCCATGTGCCCTACTACTCCACATATATAGCAAGCTCCAACACTTGACTTGTTAGGGCAAGCCTTCATCATGTGTCCCTCTGCTCCACATATATGGCATCCACTCATGCCCTGACGACACACTCCAGGATGTGTCTTTCCACACTTTGGGCAAGGAGGATACTTAGGCTGCTTGCTTGAGGTGCCTCCTTTACTTCCCTCAGAAGTCTTCTGGTCCCCCTGCTTTCTCTTGCTTGAATTCCCTTTCCAGTTCTGTTGATTCTGTGTACTCCCTTGGGACTTCTGAGCTGAGGTCTGTTGTTGTTGCGCCCGTGTAACCCTTATACTGTTTAAGTAGTGCTCAGTGATCAAAGCACTACTTACTAACTCCTCTGAAGTTTGTGGTCTGTTACCACTGCCGGCCACGTTCAAAGCTATCTGGGGCCTCAGCATCTTGAGCATCAGCCTAACTCTCTCCTTCTCAGTACTAACTAGCTCTGGGCACAAGCGAGCTAGTCGATTGAATTTCTTCACTGCTTCATCTACAGTCAGATCTCCTTGACGGAACTCAGTAAATTCATCATAGTGCTTGTTTGTCACTTTCATGTGAAAGTACTCTTCCAGAAATTCTGCTTCAAATTCGGCCCAGGTCATCTGATTCACATTCCTCTTAGCTTTCACTCTTTCCCACCACATCCTAGCATCTCCAGTAAGGCAGAAGGATGTGCACTTTATCTTCTCCACCTCGGGCCAGTCCAGTAACTCCATTATACTTTCCACCGTTTTGAACCATGCCTGAGCATCCCATGGTTCACTTGTGCCAGAAAAATTCTCGGGCTTCAGTCTCTGCCACTGGATCAGATATGCTTCCTGTCTCACTTCTCTTGTCAGAGGTACTGGGGGAGTCTCTGTCACCGCTGGTGTCGCTACTTGTGCCACTGGCGCCACTGGCGTGGCAACAGGGGTGGCTTGCTGATTAGCCATCAAGGCAGCAATGACTTGCTGCTGCTCAGCAAGTTGCCTCTGAAGCTGGGCCACCACTCCTTGAAGATCTGTGGGTGGTACTGACTCAGTTGACTCCTGTTCTCTAGGAGCTTGCTCCTCGTTGCGGACAATTCTGGGACGTCCTCTTGCCATCTCTCTTGCTCTATGGTGTACAGAAAATAAATAAGAAATAAATGCTCATTATCTCTTACTAACTTACTTCACTATCTCTATGCACATATTAGTATATAATAATACTAACATACTTCCTTATCATCTTTCACTTTCTGATACTAGCAGTCAATAATGAAAAGTATACAAAACTACAACATATGAACTTCTTCATCATGCACATACTGATACTAGCAGTCAATAATAAAAAGCATGCAAAACTATAACATATGAACTTCTTACTTGGTAGGCGGCAGGATTGATACTTGATGTCAGTGTGGCGGAAGGATGGAACTTTGCTCTGATACCACTCTGTCACGACCCAACTTTTATCTACTAACTTAAGCTTTAAGTTACTACTACTTGGCTTCCCTTAACTTGCTCTAAATTTTTTTTTCTTCCTTCTCTTTTTTTTCAAAAAAAAAACAAAACAACTTTCATTTTATTTGCTTTGCCAGGATTTGACCCCTAGACCTCTTAGTTGTAACACTAAAGCACTAACCAGCTGCTCTACACAGTTTCTCTTTAATGGTACCAGTCGACTGCTATTATACCAGTCGACTGGTGTCAGTCGACTGGTATATGGTCAGTCGACTGCCATATCGAACAGAAGGTTCTGTTCGATATAGCAGTCGACTGGTATCTGAGCCAGTCGACTGGCACGCCTGAAAACCTGCAATTTCAGAGCTGATAACCACTTTCAAACATCCACAAATCACATACTATCACTTCACATTAGAATATAACTTCAAATCTATATTCTACCCTAGTTTATTAAGCATATTAGCAACTCAAAACCAATACCACAACTTGAAATTGAAACTTTGCGGAGTTTAACAAAACTAACAAAACACTTGCATAAATATACTAAAGTTTGTACCAAACTTTGTCTCTAGGCATAGTTTAAACACACTGATCACTTTCTATGAACCCAAAACCATAACCAAATGTTTCTATAATACTTATTCCCAAAGATCTCTTCCACGGTTCCGCCGCCACTGAACACCAATGCAAGTCCTGTCGCCTCCCAACTTACGCTTTCTCTTTTCCTTTATCTGCAATAGAAGGAAAATGTAACTAATAAGCACAATGCTTAGTAAGTAAATCCCTACTCACAAAATCATGATGTCAATACTAAACATGCTCATTTCAAAGAATGATTTAAAACTTTACTTACTTCAAAACTTACAACTAAACATGCTTACAACTTGAAACACTTTATCATGCTTGTTAATGTATCAATGTACACAACTAACCATGCTTACTACTTGAACTACTTTATCATGCTTGCATTGTATCAAGGTACACATATAATAATTAAACACTTTCTCAAAAAAAGAAACTACTTGATCATACTTATATACTTGAAAATAGTAATCAACTTTCTCTTTAGGCCTTGACATTGTACCATGGTATCGGTGTACCAATTGCGCGCTTTTCTAATAGGTTGCGAGGTAGCTAGCCACCGCACCCTATTAGAACTTTACTTTCTAACTTTCAATGGGCCTTACATTTGCCCGGTACATGTCTCTTTCTCAAAGTAAAATACTTTTCTTACTTACCATACTTAAACTTATCACTTTACTTATTTTTGCATATATTTTGCATGCTAAAAAAAAAACCTTTACTTTTCTCACTTTAACTTTCCATCGAGCACCTTGTGTGCTCCTTAACTCAAATTCACTTTTAGGTCTTTTCATAAGTATGAATACTCATCATGCTTGGCCTACATACATTCAATACAAACAAATTGAATTTCTAACATGATAAAACATGCAACTTTAATAGCTAAAACATAGAATAGCAAAACTCTCTTAACCATGCTTCTACTTTTCGAAAACTCGGGTTCTACAATGAGAATTTCGAAACGAAACTACTCCTATTGCAGGTGAGCGATTTACTTACATCGGTCTTGAAGAAAACTCACAAAAACAGGGAGAAAAACTCCCTACGAAATCCTTTCCCCTCCTTCTTGTGAAAAGCTTCCACCTTTAGCCCTAGGAAGGAACCCTAGATGCTTCTACTCAAGGGGAAAGAAGAAGAAGAAGAAGAGCTCCCTTGAAAATCCCTTGTTTCGCAGCCCTCCCTTCTCCTCTCTCTCACGCGCGGCTACGGCTCCAACTTGGGGTTTCACGCAACCTAAGCGAGGTTTATATACCTATTAATGAAAAGGCTTAACTACACTACAACATTATTTCTCTCCATAAATTTTTGTGCTTGATACCCTAGCCCAGCTGGTTGCTTGGCTTCCCTTCCTCCCTGTGGTCGCGGGATCAATCCCCACCCGACCCCTTTAAAGTTTTTCTTTTTTTTTTTCTTCTCTAATTTCATTCCGAAAAAATGCTATAATATTCCGAAAAATACTAGAAAAATTCCTAAAAATCCCTAATATTACCAGGAAATTATTGGGTGTTACAGGGGCTCGCTACCTCGTATTTACTTAGGGATGCGCGCTTATGATGTATGTATGTGGGACAAGCCGGGGACCCCAATGATGTTATGTTTATGTTAAGCATTTAAAAGTATGATTTCAAAACTAAGCATCCTTATGTAGTAAATGCATTTTACTCATGCATTCATTCATGACATGCATCCCGCCAGGGTAAGTGTATTTTATGCTTATGTTATGTTAAGACTATGTCCATGTATGCTAAGAATTATGCCATGAATAAGTAGGTCCCATGTTTATGTATGCTAAGAATTATGTCATGCAAAAGTAGGTTCCATGTTCATGTATGCTAATAAATATGCCATGATAAGTATGTTTCATGTTCATGTAGGCTAAGAAAGGTGCCATGATAAGTTTGTTTCATGCTCATGTATGTTAAGAATTATGCTATGCTAGGTATGTTGTAGATTTATGTTTATGTTATGAATCATGCTATGTTAGTTGCTCATATGGTTATGACTTACGCCAAGATTATGCTTATGCTTTATGTTCAGAATTATATTATGTCAGATACTTGATATATTTATGTTTAAGTGACGTATGGTTTTAGTGAGTAGGAAAGGGTCTTACTAAGCCTGTGTGCTTATAGTCTTATTTTCCTCATACCGCAGATCAAGCAAGAAGTTACTAAGGGAAGCATCAGGAGGGGCAAGAGCATGTGTGTGGGTGGCAGTGACTTGGCAAAGGATCCTTTTATTTGCACATATTGCATGTCTTGGGTTTTGGAAATGCCTCCTTAGATTTTATGTTATGTTTATAATGGTTATGCCTACTGAATGACTTAAGACTCATGATGTTATGTTTACGGATAAGTTACTTGCTGCTTATGATGATGATGAATAAGTTATGGAATGGTTAGGTTATGATGTCATGCATGTCGTTAATATGCTAAGCCCAATGACCCTAGGTTCATGAATGACAAGTTTAGGCATGTATAGATGTTTCATGTATTGGTTGCATGGTTAAAAGCATGTGTAGAAGAAAAAAATTATTCCGCTGCATTGAGATGTTTTTATGCACATGTATGTTTAGCGTAACGACGCCTTTCTCGCCACACCACAAGGTGTGGGAAAAAGTCGGGTGTTACACAGCAGCTGAGCAGGGCGCCCCCAAGGTCAAGGCAAAACAAGTTAAGCAATAGTTCTCTTCGGAAGTTTGCTGGGCGGGGCGCCCCTAGTGCCCAGGGCGCCCCGGGCTCAAGCCAACGAAGAGGCTAAACGTCATCCAGCCGAGAAGCCCGTTGAAAGGCTCTACCAGGGCGCCCCCAGCATCCCGGGCGCCCCCACAGTCAACCCTCAGCCCTATTCGAGTGGGATAAGAGCTGGCCGAGACTTGCTCTGATCGGGTGACACGTGGGGGGGCGCCCCCAACGTTCAGGGCGCCCCGAGAGGCTATAAAAAGCCCCTCGACCCCAAGGCTTCGAACATCAACTTCTTCCAACGCTATTACGCTCTTCTGCTCTAGCGCTCTGCTCCGGAAACCTCCCAACTCGAGATACAAGCGCCGACGACGTCCCCCTGCTCCAAAATACAATCCACACCGGACGTCGGTAACGAAGAGCTATTTTTTAAGTTTACTGTACTACTCTTGTAACATCTTTCTGTAAACTATTTTGCGCATATAGAATTGCCCGCAGTAAACGGTCAACGACCGTTGGCCTTGGAGTAGGAGCCGACCGTGACTCCGAACCAAGTAAAATATTGGTGTTCGTGTGTTGTTTTGTTTTTAATTTTTCCGCTGCATATTCTCTTTTTCAAACCGAAAACGTTTTACGATATTCACCCCCCCTCTATCGTTATTCTCGATCCAACAAGTGGTATCAGAGCGGGGAAGCTCAAAATTGGTGCAACCACCAATTTGAGAATTTTTCAGTTTTTTTTAAAATCTTTTTAATTTTTTTTCGTTCAAAATTTTTCTCGTTAATCGAGGTTGGTGCAACACCCCTCGATAAATATTTTTTTTCTTCCTTCCCGCACTACTAATCCAAGACCAAGTCTTGGGATATTTTTTCTTTTGTTTATTATTATTTCAGAAAAATCCTTAATGGTCATGCACGAAGGCTTCAGCACCGCAAGACCACCGCTCTTCAGTGGGGAGGACTTCTCCTACTGGAAGAGCAGAATGGAGGTCCACTTGAAAACTCAGTTGGACATGTGGATAATCATCCAGTCCGGACTGGAAATACCAAGGAATGCTGATGGAGTACAACAATCTTATACTGAATGGGACGCTGCACTCAAAAAGAAAATCAAAGTCGATGCCAAAGCGACCCAAACACTCCAATGCGGCCTAACAAAAGAGGAGCTAAACCGGGTGGGTCCATTCAACAGCGCCAAAGAACTCTGGGGTAAGCTGATCGAACTACACGAAGGAACCTCCGACACCCGAATCAGCAAGAGGGACCTTCTGCTGAACAAGCTGTACACCATAAAGATGAACGAACGTGAATCAGCCGCTCAGCTCCACACCAGAATTCAGGAGTAGATGAACGGTCTACACACCATAAGTCAAAAGGTAGAAAACCGTGACCTAATAAGGTATGCCCTTAACGCTTTCCCAAGAAACACCTTGTGGGCATCTATGGTAGATGCTTACAAAGTTTCCAGGGATCTTTCCAAAATCAAGTTAGATGAACTTTTTTCTGAACTAGAATTACATGAACAGACTAACTGCAATCTGGCCGAGAAAGGCATTGCTTTTGTTGCAGGTAAAGCTGGAAAGACAACCAAGAAGAAGCCCCAACCTGCACCCGAGTCTGATTCAGACTCAGACTCAGAAGATAGCGAGGGAAATCGACTGAAGTTGGTTCGGCTAGCCCGAGACTACTACAAAGAACTAAAGAACTAGACCAACAGAAAGAAAGCCAGCCGAAGAAAGGAAGAACCAGCTGAACCCTCAAACGTCAAGAACAAACCAAATGTGACCTGTTACGAGTGCAAGAAGAAAGGTCACTACAAGACGGAGTGTCCGAACCTAAAGGAGACCAAGAAGACAAGAAGGAAGAAAGCACTCCAAGCAACGTGGGACGAGTCCTCTTCCGAAGAAGAAGAAGAGGTCCTACAGTCAAACCTGCTCGCACTAACCACCTCAGAAGAAATCGAGACTGAGTCAGATTCGGAACCAGATGACGGCAACCTTACATTCTCAGAGGACGGCGAAATAACTGTAAGTGGTTTTCAAGAATTCAATTAAATGAATTAATTTCCTATCTTTCTCGAGATTTGACGAAAGCTAAACTCCGAGTCGAATCTCTCCGATAGGAAGTAAAACTCCTGAAAGAGAGAGCTGACTCTAGATCCTTAACTGAGAAGGTTCAAGAAGGAACCTCTACTCAAGTTGAAAAACTTGAGAAAGAGAACTCCTCCTTGAAAACTCAAGTTAAGGACCTTAGATCAGCTTTAGAACGATTCACTTCTGGTTCCAAGGGTCTTGACATGATTCTTGGAAAACAGAAGTCAATTCTAAATTGATCCGGACTAGGCTATAAAACCAAATCTAGACAAAGATCCTACTATGCTGTACTGAACCAGTCCAAACCTAAAGTTCAGGCATGGGTACTCAAACTGTGCCTGAACAAACAAACTGGATCAAATCAGTATTGGATCCCCAAGGACAAGATTCACATCTTGCCAAACCATTATCGTGACTTTAGTCCAGGGGGAGCCAAATTAAAAATAATATATATTGTTAGATAAAATTCAATCTTTGTTTACAAATTGCATGATTGCTTGTTTATTTAATTTCTGCAATTTACCATGTTTAGATTTAGGAATGGTTAGTTTAAGGACTGAACCAACTTAACTGAAATTTGAACAACATAGTATTGGGTGGCGGTGAGATGATAGTACGTTAGGGAAGCCAATTCTAATAAGGTCAAGTATACTCTACTTGGTCTCTTTAGACTGGTGAAACTAGCCGAAGCTACCGATCCAAGACCCAAACTAGTTAGACCAGAATTTTTCAAAAAATAATTTTGAAAATGATATTTCATTAAAAGGCTTTGTCAAGAAAAGGGTTGATGATCCAATAAGGCTATGGCCAAAGAAGGCCTAGTGCCTCGCCAAGACCTGGAAGCCAATTTTTGAAATTCAAATTATTCTTTGTAAAATTCGAATCTAACACAAATTTTTCAGTTAAGTGTAGATTCAAACACTTTTCTTAATAAACTCAAAATCAACTATTTTCAAAATTAATTCAATTTTTTCAAAATAAACCATAATTTTTCAAAATAATTCCATCTACCAAAACCTGTCTCACAAAACCCATAAGGCAAACATGATTGATAACCTGAGAATTGGGTGAGACAGCAAACTTAACTTAATTCATTTAATAACTGCATTGTTGTTTAGATACAAACATTTAGTTTAGAATGGCATTAACCTAACACTAATCAAACCATGGTTAAATCAGTCAAACCTAGTCAAATAGGTCAAATCTGTCAAAAGCAGACAAACAAGCCTATCAAAACAAAATTAGACAAAAAGCTATCACCGGGGCGCCCGGGACCCTTCGGGCGCCCCCCACCCCTCTCTTTTCATCCTTCAAGACAAAAAGCCTGCAAAAGTAGCTATTAAGGGCGCCCAAACCCTTGCGGGCGCCCCGAGGCTGACCAAATGGTAGAAAATCTGCCACTTCTAGCTGACCAGAGCGCCCGGGTCCTCACGGGCACCCCCGTATAAGTAGTCAAAGGCAGAAAGCTGCCAAAAGGCAGCTGCAACCCTGCGGGGGGCACCCTCGCTCGCCGGGGCGCCCTCACACTCCAGGGCGCCCGGGAATGCCCTATAAAAGGGCTCCATGTCCCCATCTTTCTCTCCACACCCAAACTTCTTCTTCTCTCCAACTCCCTTCCTTCCAAGAGACCTTGCAACCCTCTCGAGCTCTCATCCTCGACAATGCCTCCCCGAGCTGCCACCCGGTATAATTTTATTTGCTTTTAAGTTAATGTTAACTTTCTTTAATGCAATTCCTTCATACTTTCTTTAATGCAATTCCTTAGAAAACGCCGAGCAAACAAGCAAACCCCGGAACCGAACCTAGTCCCGATCCTAGGTTCCCAACTTTAGAACTTTGTAACAAGTTTGCTCAAACAACCTATAAGCCCATAAAAACTAGTTATCTCAATAGATAATTCTTCACCCAATCGTGTCCCTTGGCAATGAATGTTATAAACTTTTACCAACTCGATAACCTAGTATTCTGCACTCATCCTATTAATACAACCTTATGTGCAGAATTCTATAATAATATAGTTAGACAAGATCAACTTAGCTTTGTCACCACAGTCCAAGGGATGCCTTTATCCATCACACCCTCCTTACTTAACCGATTTCTTGGACTACGACTCTCTCAGTCCACCTTCTGTTGCTATCCTCCTAGGGATCCTCCATTTGATGCTCCCTACTCACATATTACCCTAGACACTCTCCACTCCTACTTCTATAGGGAAGCTAGAAATCCCGTAGCTAGACGATTTCAGTCCATTGACCTTCAGGTCCAGGACTACGCCCTGTATAGAGTTCTGGTCCGCTGCCTCCTACCTGTATCCACCCGGGACATCGCGACCATGCGACCCTTTCACACATTCTTATTGTATGCGTTGATCCACCACCTAGACATTGACATTAGCCTTCACATGTTCCACGCCATCCTACATGCCTCCAGTGTCACTACTCAGGGTCAGGTACGCACCCCCTTCTGCCACATCATCACCTCTATCCTTCATCACCACGGTCGTAACATTACCGTAGGTGAAATGACCGCGATGATCGATTTCGATGAGATAGGATTTAGGAACTTTTCCCTAGCCGGTATAGAGGTCTCGGCTATCGGGGTTTGTCGTGGAGACGCCAGCGAGCTGGACCACCGATCGACTCCGACGAGGAGGTTGAGGTCGATGTCAGAGATCTGGCAGCCGAGGTTCGTAAGCACATAGACGAGCCACCACCGCTGACCATCGACCAGCGCTTCACTTAGATGCAGACGGAGCTCCACAGCCTCCGAGAGGAGGTCGAGGCTTACCACTTCAAGCAGATGGACACTCGAAGAGCCGATCGAGAAGTAGATGACGCTCGATACACTGAGATGATGTCACTACTCAGAGCGTGGCAGCCCAGCTCTTCTAATCATCCTGGTCCCTCCTCCTAGATCTGATTAGCATTATACTAGTGACTTTTGACTGCCCCTACTCAGTAGGGTTGACTGATGTTTGACTTGTATGACTGTGCTGGTTCTCTTTCATACCAGCTGACTTATAGGGTTGACTACTTGCTTTTCATGATTATCTGATCTCAGTTAGGATTATGCTTAGTAGAATAGGTTTACTCTACTTTTGATTTTTAAAATGCTTTACTTAAGTTTAAAATTAGTTTATAAAATAATTTTAAAAATTGCTTTACTTAATTTTAAAATCAGCTGTTAATTAGTTTGAAAATTTTTTTTAGCAGTTTTTGACTTAGTTTTCTTTTCAAAAACTCCCCCCTTCAAAACTAGGGTCTTTTTCGCAAATGGACTTAGCTTAGGCCCTAACCCTAGAACTACATGCACCTATAGATCTAGAAGCCAGCATCTCACAAGCACCTTAGGGTACTTTTGATTGATAACCTAGAATGGGTTGAGATGCTTAGGTCTTTGCCTTAATTCAAGATGCTTTAAGTCAGTGCATCTGCAGTAATTGGGGCACTAAATACAACTTAAACAGTAATCAAGTTAAGTGTCAAGTTTAGAAAATCTAACTTGAACAGAACACTTAACTCGACTAACCCTAGCAAAAACTACTGTTTATAACAGTTAGTAAGTAGCTAAATGGGTTAGACAGCACCCTAAAGAGATAATTGAAATTGGTTTGATTCAGTTCATATCTTGAATTGTTCAGTACAGCACTTTATACAATTTATTCATCTTTTTTCTGCTATATTGCTTTGTTTTTGATATATGGCAAAGGGGGAGAGATAGGAAAGGAAGGTTTAAAATTTTTTAAAATTTTTAAAAACTTTATCCTTTCTTCAAAAACTTTATCCTTTCTTCAAAAAGTACTTAATCTATTTTTAAAAGTACTAAGGTGTTCTTCAAAATTTTACTAAGTTAAACTGTTTTCAAAAATCTTTAAAGTACAAATTTAAGCTGTGTTCAAAAGTCTTTTTAAGTACAAATTTAAGTTGTGTTCAAAAATCTTTCTAAGTACTTAAACTCAAGCAGATTGTCAAAATTTTTCTAAGTACTTAAACTTAAGCAGATTGTCAAAATTTTTTTAAGTACTTAAACTCAAGCTGTTTTTCAAAGTTTTTCTAAGTACTTAAAACTTAAGCTGTTGTAAATTTTGCTAAGTACTTATCTTAAACTTAAACTATGGTTCTAAGAACTTAAGATGTTTCTTTTCTAATGACTTGAAATTTTTTTTGTAAATCTTCAAAAGGGCACAACCAATTTTTTATGTTTCTAAAGCTTTTTTTTAAAATTGTTCTAAGTGTTTAATGCCATTATTTTGACTTAGAAATTTTTTCAAAACCCCACGAACTTTTGAAAACCCTAGGGGGAGATTCCTTCCAGGGGGAGGAAACTAAAATTTTATTTCATCTGTTATGATTAACTTAACTTTTTGAACCGGGTTGCCATAAATCAAAAAGGGGGAAATTGTTGGTGCAGACAGCACCCAAGTCGAACCTGTGTTTTGATCAATGGCAAAGGGTTCAAAAGTTAAGATGTTTTGTTTGTCTAACATGCTACTTAAGTGTGCAGACTGAAGACCTAGCGAAGGACTGCTAGGCACCATGCGAAGGACTACCTGGAATCGAAGACCTAGCGAAGGACTGCTAGGCACCAGGCGAAGGGCTGCCTAGAACCGAAGACCCAGCGAAGGGCAGCTGGGCACCTAGCGAAGGGCTACTAGGAGTCGAAGACCTAGCGAAGGAATGCTAGGCACCAGGCAAAGGATTGCTTGGTACTGAAGACCTGGCGAAGGACAGCTAGGCACCTGGCGAAGGACTACTGGGCAAAAGTCCAACCGGAGGAGCCGGTTGGCATCAGGTAAACTCTCCTGAGAGGAGTAGGTGAGGACGCGTTCCCCGTCGAGGGAACAGTAGGCGTCGGTTCGGCCTAGGGCTCCATTTTGGAGACCTAAAGTCAGAACCAAGACAGCTAAGGTTGTATAAAACTAATAATTGATTGCTCTATGTTGTTTTGGACTAACCCTGGATGCAGGACCGAAGGAATGAGTGTCTGCAGCTCAGAACATCTCAAAGGAGAGAGGCAGCAGCTGAGTAGGGTGCCCCCAGTGTCCCGGGCGCCCCCAAGGTCAAGGCAAAACAAGTTAAGCAAGAGTTCGCTTCGGAAGCTTGCTGGGCGGGGCGCCCCGTGCTCTCGGGCGGCCCGTGCTCCCGGGTGACCCTAGTGCCCAGGGCGCCCCGGGCTCAAGCCAACGAAGAGGATAAACGTCATCCAGCCGAGAAGCCCGCTGAAAGGGTCAACCAGGGTGCCCCCAGCGTCCCGGGCGCCCCCACAGTCAACCCTCAGCCCTATTCGAGTGGGATAAGAGCTGGCCGAGACTTGCTCTGATCGGGTGACACGTGGGGGGGCGCCCCCAACGTTCAGGGCGCCCCGAGAGGCTATAAAAAGCCCCTCGACCCCAAGGCTTCGAACATCAACTTCTTCCAACGCTATTACGCTCTTCTGCTCCAGCGCTCTGCTCCAGAAACCTCCCAACTCGAGATACAAGCGCCGACGACGTCCCCCTGCTCCAAAATACAATCCACACCGGACGTCGGTAATGAAGAGCTATTTTTTAAGTTTACTGTACTACTCTTGTAACATCTTTCTGTAAACTATTTTGCACATATAGAATTGCCTGCAGTAAACAGTCAACGACCGTGGGCCTTGGAGTAGGAGCTGACCGCGACTCCGAACCAAGTAAAATCTTGGTGTTCGTGTGTTGTTTTGTTTTTAATTTTTCCGCTGCATATTATCTTTTTCAAACCGAAAACGTTTTACGATATTCACCCCCCCCCTCTATCGTTATTCTCGATCCAACACCTATAAGGCCAAGTGGAATCTGCTCCATTTTGATCAGATTCGAAGTCCGTCCATTTCATTTGGTTCACTTGTCTTTTGGCCTTGACCCTTTCCCACCACATTCTGGCATCTCTAGAAAGGCAGAATGATGCACACTTAATCTTTTCATGTTCAGGCCAGTCTAGCAGCTCCACTATACTTTCCACCGTCTTGAACCAGGCTTGGGCATCCCATGGTTCACAAGCACCTGAGAAATTCTCTGACTTCAGCCTCTGCCACTAAATTAGATAAGCTTCATGTCATACTACAGTGGCAGGGCCTATCGGTGGTGCTGGTGTAACTGTAGGCGTGACCGGTATCACAGTCTGGTTCACTGGTGGAGTGGTAGGGTTCCTTGCTGATTCATTAAGGTGTTAATGGTCTGCTGCTGCTCAGTAACCTGACGCTGAAGTTCAGTCACTAGATGCATCAGGTCAGGCGGTGGTACGGTCTCACTGGTTTTGTTACTACCTCTTCTAGTCATGCTTTTCTTCATAAAACGACAAGTAAGGCTAGTATAAGATTATTGTCATTCCTTCTTACATTCACGCATATTCAATCTAGAAGCATTCTTTATCATAAAAAGAAAGTAAGGTATGCATAGAGTTTCATACTTGGAAGCGGCAGGAGGAAGGATTGATGTGTGTATAGTGGAAGGGAAAACTTTGCACTGATACCAACCTGTAACGCCCGCCCCTCCTAGACTTATAAAAAGGGAAAGGCGGCGCTACGCGAACATACATACATATATATATATATACCTTAACGCAATGGAATAATTTAAAACATGTAAACACATCTCACAACAAGGGAGCATGTGCGGTATTCATGTGCACAACTTGGCTCAAAATTTTAACTCAAGAAGTACATTATGCAATCATGCGAACTTACGGCATATAAGACTCTAGATGGGGAATGAGCTACTAAGCAGCATGACATTATATGAGAGGAACCCTATACTCACTACAACCTACGGCCTAACCTGTGGCATGTGAGAACGAACCCCCATAAAAATAGGGGAGCATTAACATAGGTTTTAGAGTTTACACATGGAATTTAAAGGTATGAATCGAACTGCATAGGCATCAAACTCTAACACCCTAGAGCATGTTACATACTCCATATTGAGTCTTTAAACAAGCAAGCTCTAAACATGAATTCCATGACATGTGCTAATTGTATAAATATCGTATTTTAGGAATGAACACAAAACATAGCATAGCATGTTGTACTATACGAACAAACATAAAACATAGTATGGCATATTAGTATGATAAACTAACATCAACAAGTGTAATAATGCGGAAACATAAGACATGGATAAATTCTTGATTCATAAGCAAGCATAAGTAACAGGATCTCTTCCACCATGCCACTGCCACACACATCTTTGCCCTCCTTCTGCTCCCTTTAGTTTAGCATGCCCTTACCCTTTTCTGCAGTATAAGGAAAACACTAAACTATAAGCACATAGGTTTAGTAAGATCCTTTCCTACTCATACAAACCATGCATCATGAATTGGACATAGAGAAAGTTAAACAACAACATATGGAAAGAAGATTCATATCACAAGAGTACTTCAACTTCAAGTATGGTAATTCAAGTAGGCACATAATATGAGATAAATGTCTTTATGCATAAGGGATGTTTCTTTGAAAACATATATGTATAAGTACTTGAACATAACTCTCAACATAAGGACCCGACATTATACCACATTCATAATTTACGCGCATCCCTTAAGTATATACGAGGTAGCTAATCCCGACCTACTAGAGAACTAGGCAACCTTCGACCTAGGGGCAACATAGTAGCCCATCCCAAGGACCTTTTTAGGGTTCAGTACAAGCCCATACAAAAGTAAAATAGCTTATCATGTTTCCTTTCTTTTCATAAAGAATGCTCTTAGCATCTTTTAAGCATTCCATCATTTATAAGACATGCATAACATAGGTATGCCCTAAAGGGCCTAAACATAATCATGATACATGAAGCATAACATAAAGCATACATGTATAAGGCCTAACATAATCATAAAGTAACATAGAAGCATGTCAACATTATTATGTCATTTGATGAATCATGGAAATATGTTCTTGATCTCTTAAGTCAATAGGAAGCATACTTAGGGTTTTTAGCCTCCTCCTAATCCTAAAACTAGGACTTGGCCGAAACCTTCAAGCTACCATATGTGATATAAAAATCATATAACCTTCATATAACACATATCATATCATAGGAAATCATTAGCAAGCATAGTTAGGGGTTTAACTTGATCCTAATCATAGTTTTAGGGCTTGGTCGAAAGCTTCAAGGGGCCTACTCTAAGATTTAAGAAACATAACACCCAAAGCAATTATACTACAGGTGAGGGGAGACTTACCTCTTTTGCTTGGTTACCACCAATCTATATACCCTTAAATTGAGAGCGATGAAGACCTCCTTGCTCTTAGGATCTCCTTTGTTCTTCTCGCCTTATAAGGGGTCTTAAGCCTTCAAGATATCTCCCTTGTGAATCTTTCTAGGGGAGAGACCCTCGATGAGATTTTTGGAAATGGGAGAGGGAGATGGAGTTTCAGTGGGGGTGGAAGAAGGAGGAAGAAGAGAACCATTTATAATGCCCTTTTGTCTCTTCACAAGTGCCTTTTCACCTTCTTCACATGGTGCCTCTTCACATCCCCTACCTTTAACCACAATTTTCCACTCCTCTCTAATAGCACACCCCTGCTGGGGCTACTGGTTATCCCATGCATCATAAGGCTTTGCTACAACCTAAGGTTCAAACCTTGGCAAATACTATTTTTTTGGTTCTTTCCCCTTTTATTTATTTTTTTTAAAAGCCCACATAAAGCCCATTAAGAATTATACTAGAATTCCACCTACAATCTATTAAGAATTGTACTAATATTCATATTAGTGTTCATGTAAAAATTGATAGGATTTTACAGGCGTTACAGTGCCCATCTTAACTCACTAGGTCTTAGTGCCTAGGTTAACTAGGACTTTTCTTCACTTTGTTCCAATTTTCTTGACTACCCTTCCCTTGTTCAATGTATCACTGACTTAAGCATATTGTCAAACATTGAAACAATTAGAGGAGGACATCACTGATGCAGCTTGCACCAACATAGACTTAGTTGGACGTCTTCGGATCCGGTGAAGGATGGCATGGGGAGATGAGCTGTGGGCTTGCATGCATCCGAGGGATTGTGGACAAAGCAGGGACAATGAGCCGAGGGAAGCGAACTTCGAGGCATACGTGAAGGATGGAATGGGGAGATGAGACGTGGGCTTGCATGCATCCGAGGGACGAGAGCCAAAGTCGAAGAAGACTTGAAGGCAACAGGTCGAGGCTGCTGGATGAAGAGTAAGCTAAGTCATGAGGATTCGAGTGCTGAGAGAATTATACTCAAGAAGGGAAATCCTAGAGTTCGAGTGCTGAGAGAATTGTACATGGGAAGGGAATCCTTATGTTTGGAAAGGTGGCAGTCGACTGATTCTTGGATCAGTCGACTGATGTAGAACACAGAAAGATCAGTCGATTGATCCTATGATCAGTCGACTAGTGTCGACCAGAATTCGAAACGTCAGGCTGTGACATTCGAATTGACAAGGACCAGTTGACTGCTGTTAGGACCAGTCGACTGGTTACGGTCAAAATAGTATCGAGCACTATTTAAGAGGGATCATTTTTCGCTGAGTTTTCTTGGCGAAACAAACTTGGGTAAAGCCTGTTAGTAGCCTATAAGTGCTCAGAAGTTGTCAAGAGATTGTGGCGAGGTTTCTCCACCCACAAGGTGTAGGGATCTCCTGGCATCATAAACACAAAACGTAGTGGAAACAAAATCCCTCGAGCGATCCATGCGAAAGAAAACTCATACAAAAGTTCATCTATCTAATAAATCTATCTAAAGTGTATACCTTTGGAGCGTGCTCTTTCGTTTATCCCGCTCGTCCAAGGTACGCCGGATCTCTTACACGTTCAAGCGCCCATACCTCTATGCGTATCCACACGAACACGATCTCTCAACCTCGGGAAGAACTACCTTAGTTATGCTAGCAACTTGAGGTAGTTTGCGGAAGCACCAAGAACCCCAAAGAAAGGGTTTCGACCAAGAGGGAGAAGAGAAGGAAGGGAAAGATGACAAGTCCCTCTTTTATACTCATCCCATGAATATGAAGAGGTTTTTGTCCCTTTAGCTTTCCTTCATTAAAGCCAATAAAGAGCACATCTTCTCATGTGACTCTTCAAGTTCTCTTCATTCAATGAAGAGAGACTTTTTCCTTTTTCTTTATTATTAATTCATTAATCACTTTAATGAATTAATATCTCATAAGTTCTCGACCATGACTCCCAAGCTCCCGACCAGGGCTCCCGACCAAGTCTCCCGAGCTCCCAACCAGGTCTCTCGAACTCTTGAAGCATTGTGTCCTTAGAGTGTGACCCAATAGGTTCTCGTAATGTTGGCAATGTGCCTAAACCGCTTTAGACACATAAGCAATGAGCGACATCTAGCAATGCATCATTGCTACCCAAGTAACAAGAAAAGTCGAGATCCGACTTAACCTCCGTGACTATGATCATGTATGACCTTGTCCTTCTATCCTCGATATCTAGATTGACTAATGAGGCATAGACCGTGTCTTCCTCGATCAATCATTGTGTTTCTTGATCCTCGAGTAGACTCTCTCAAACAAATGTGCTCAATATCTCATATTGATTCATTTGAGCATGATCATGTGTTTTAGTAGTCCTACTCGATCAAGGGGGCCCACAGATATCACTCCAGTCATATGGGAGGGATAGATCCCATCTACATCACTCACATCCCTCTGCATAATTTATTACATACCCAGTGATCGCCTTTATAGTCCACCCTGTTACGGGTGACGTTTGACGATACCAAAGTACATAACTCCTTATGTAGGGAACCGTAGTGACTTCAGGTCTAAGGACTATTCATACTAATAGTCACATGAGAAAGTTTATGACACTCATATGACAATCTATGAAACTTTCTCATGGCGGGTCAATTCAGTACACATTCTCTAATGTATATCCATGTGTCAACTTGATATCACAATCCATGACTTGTGAGCTCAAGTCATCAATTGACCTACATGCTAGTCTCCATGCATTAATATTGTCCTTGAATATTAATGCTTGACTAGGAATGGTTTAGTGTAGTGTTCTCTACATTATCTCACTATCGATTCAATCAATCGATATAATGTTGATAAGAACCTACTACTCAAGGACATTATTATACTTATTTATTTGGCACAAGTATAAAGTAAGTATAATAACCAAACATGTCTTTATTAATGATAGAATATGATACAAAATGTCCCTAGTCAATCATCATATAATTGGCTCTAGGGCTCCTACTAACACAAGGAGCGATAAGAGATAGCCGGAAGGCTTCCGGGGAGTCATCCACCGACGAATATGTTGGGACCGGGTGCATGTTGACATGGATGCGGGTTCGTAATTTTAAAATTAATTACGTGCAGCGGAAGGTTTAGCATAAATAATTTCTTAAATTATTTAACCACACATCTAAGCATGCAATTTTATCTTGTGTAGACATGATCATATATTTAAAATTTTGCAGAAACGTAAACTAATTTGCGTATTACCTCGCGTAACTCGAAGGAAGGGACGAGATCCAACCGTAAGCGTCCCTTGGAAGCTCCGCCTCTATTCGCGTCCACTCCGAGTATCTTCGGGATGACTTCGCAAAGCCACGAGTTTCGTGTTCTCGAGAACTGCTAGATTCTCCGAGAATGCAACAAGAAAAACCAAGAGAGAAGTCAAAAAACTAACCACAAATGGATGGTCGGAATCAAAATTCCGGCGAAGAAAAAGAAGAGGCTTGCGGCAAAAGGATCCTTGCGGCAAACTCTAATTCCGGCAGCACCTTCTTCTGGCCAAGAGATGGCCAGAGCTTCCTTCTCCGGCAGCAGGTGGTGGTCGGCAGGGAAAGGGCAGGGGCGGCCGGCTGGTGCTCCTTCTTGGGGCTGGTTGGCGCACGGCAAGAAGGGGAGAAGAGAAGGAGAGAAAGAGAGGGAGAGAGCCTATGCCTTCATCTCTATAATTATCACACCCAAGCCTTGCTGTCACGCCCCGAGACCCAGGAGCCGCTGTTCCAATATAAAATCGGACAGCACCTCCCCTGTCCGGCGGACAACTTACACATACATACGACATAATAGACAACACACGCAGTATATATTTGGCCTCAGGCCTCCAAAATAGATAAACACAACCTAAAAGCATCAGACAACTAAGTAAATCATACCTGACTGCGGACCGGTCCGACTTATGACGAAACAACAAATACAACAACCCCTTAGGGCTCACGACACATACGACATATACATATCGCCTAAAGAATTATGAAACAAATACACTGCCCAGTACAAACACTTAACCATGTCGTCACGATGGGTAGGGACTGGCTGCTGGGCTCTTCTGGCGACTCCAAGTATCTCAACCTGAAATAAAATCATAATGGCAACGGTGTGAGTCCATAAACTCAGCGAATACCCAACAGATATGCATAGGAGGTTATACCAACAATAAGAGTTCAGCTAATGCAGACTCATATCAACAGAAAGGAAAGACTGGTACTGAACATACTGAGGTAGATACATACCTGAATCCATCTAACCTGTACAGAGGTAAGAAATACCAGTGGAATACCAATAGACATATGATCACAGATAATAGGTCTCCAGAATATGCAATGTCAAACAAGTGCAGCAAATAAGTGCAGCAAAATAAGTGCAGCAATCAATGCACGATGCAAAATATGCACATGGTGCAATGTCATGGTCACCCCCTAACTCCAGTCAAGTCACCGAGACAGGCAATACTGTGTCGGCCGAGTGGGTAGAGCTGTGACACTGTCAGCACTCTGCCATCACTGCTCCTGAGTGACCGAGTGGACAGGATGCTGGTGGAGTAAACACTCCGCCCCATGTATATATGGGGGAGATATCTCTCTCATCTTCTCTGGTCTATGGTAAGAGAAGGGATCCCTGCCTGCTACCACGCTCCGAAACCACTACCCATGAGCGGACGAGCGGAGCAGTACAGAGCAAATGCACACACCCAGCGGTATCCACTAACCCATGAGTGGCTGTGTGTGCATATCATGTGCCGGAAGACGATTAGGCTCAACCACAAGGGAGTCGTTGATCGCCGGCATGCAACAGTGCAAGGATGGTGTATGATAGATACACATACCTCCCTCCCAAATCCTCAGTATACTAGGTCTCAGTGTGAAATCCTATAACAGGAAGTACAGTTAACCTACAAGGTATACTGGCCGAAAACTACAGATCCCTCAAGGTCAAAGGCAGGAGACACATCACGATCTCTAAGCATACATATAGATATGACACTACCTGATACTGTATGGAACTAACAGCATAATAACTCAGAGATAAACCACAGGTATCTAGGACAGGCATAATAAACAGGGATAACCAACAAGTATCCAGAATAGGCATAATAACCAGGGATAAATAACAAGTATCCAGAACAGACATGATAACTCAGGGATAACTAACAAGTATCCAGAACAGACATGATAACTCAGGGATAACTAACAAGTATCCAGAACAGACATGATAACTCAGGGATAACTAACAAGTATCCAGAACCGACCTGATAACTCAAGGATAACTAACAAGTATCCAGGACAGACATAATAACTCAGAGATAACTAATAAATATCCATCACAGACATAATAACTCAGGGATAGCTAACAAGTATCCAGGACAGGCATAATAACTCAGGGATAACTAACAAGTATCCATAACAGACATAATAACTCAGGGATAGCTAACAAGTATCCAGGACAGACATAATAACTCAGGGATAGCTAACAAGTATCCAGGACAGGCATAATAACTCAGGGATAACTAACAAGTATCCATAACAGACATAATAACTCAGGATAGCTAACAAGTATCCAGGACAGACATAATAACTCAGGGATAGCTAACAAGTATCCAGAACAGGCATAATAACTCAGGGATAACTAATAAGTATCCAGGACATGCATAATAACTCAGGGATGACTAACAAGTATCCAGGACAGACATAATAACTCAGGGATAACTAATAAGTATCCAGGACATGCATAATAACTCAGGGATGACTAACAAGTATCCAGGACAGACATGATAACTCAAGGATAACTAACAAGTATCCAGGACATGCATAATAACTCAGGGATGACTACAAGTATCCAAGACAGGCATAATAACTCAGGGATAACTAATAAGTATCCAGGACATGCATAATAACTCAGGGATGACTAACCAGTATCCAGGACAGGCATAATAACTCAGGGATAACTAACAAGTATCCAGAACAGGCATAATAACCAGGGATAACGGATAAGTATCCAGGACAGGCATAATAAACAAGGCTAGCGTATAATCTTACTGCTATTTATAACCAACCATGCATAGCAATATGACAATATCTAAAAGATAAGTCAAAGGGTACCCGCCTCAAAGTAGAAGTCTGTATACGAAGAGAACCTCCCATCTGAGAAGTCCAACGCAAGTCGATCAGTGTCCTGTATCAATACATATTATTTAGCTAGTTACATATAAAATGAATAGCTAAATCTAATTCTAACTTTACTGTAGATTGGATAATGCACCAATCCCTAACCATCTCAATCTTCCCCAAGACCTCCACCTCCTAGCTCCAAAAGAACTAAGTGGTCCTTTTATTCTAAACAACATTCCTACCTTTCACCATAGTTTTTACATGGTGCCACACCACAAGATTAATGGAACAACCCGATAGGCTAAATCCAATAACACAATCAACACTAGGACAACCTCAAAAATAGGACATCAAATCCAAAAACAAAGCTCTCACAATCCCTAGCAGATCCATGCAGCTTCACATTTTCAAAATAGAAACCACTACTCCATACTCAGTCCAATTGAAACCATAACAGATCTTTAAACCGATTCAAAGAAAAACACAATTTCCGGCTTAGCACACTCACGACAGCTCAACAGACCATAACACAAAAATCACCAAAACACACATACAGAACAGATCCAAAGAATAGGAAGGGAGCCACTAATATCCAAATCAGAATCACAATAGATCCATACTCCACACACTAACCCAAATTGGCGTAATTCATATTCAAGACAGAAGGAACTTCATCAAATCACTAAGCTTACGATGGCATTCTGTAAACACAGGAACCCAACTGAACTAATCTAACCATCCATACACAACACACTCTTTCAATATCAGAGAAAGCAAAAGCTAATTGCGGCAATTCCAAATCCAAAATCCAAACTAGGGTTCATCCAGCTCGACACTTACCTAGTTAACTGCCGGCACCGTATCCTGCTCCAGAACTGGCTGAATCAGGCGACAACCCCAGTGAGTTCCACAAGCGAGAGAGCTCCTCCTCCCGATCGCTATCCAGTCAGCCACAACCTTGCCCACAGGAACCCACGAACAGCTCAAACAGTTTGCCGGCAGCGACTCCACCCAGCTCCGACAGCACCCTCCGCCCAAATCTGGATCGGCACCTCAAATTGCTGTGGGAAAAAATCCCTAACTCACGCTCGCGAGTTGGTTTGAGAAGCAAGGCACCGGAGCTCGGATGCTTAGTAGATTCCCGAGGGTGGAGTTTGCCGGAGAGGTGGAAGGCGAAGGAGATGAGGGTGGCGCCGACTTCGTCGAGCGAGGAGAAAGGGTCGGCTGCGGCTAGGGCACGAGGAGAGGAAGAATAAAAGGGAGCGCGTCGGGCTGCTAGGGCACGAGGGAGAAGAAGGATTCCGGTGGCTGCGCGTGCATAAAGAGAGGAAAAAGGCTTATAAGGGATGGGCCTTTTTGCAAAAAGGTCCCTCACTTTTCTCAAATTCACCCTCGACCCTTGGGTTAAAGGTTTTAACCATTTAACCCTCCATTTATTATAATTTAACCTCAAATAACTTTTATGATTAAATTATTTACCTTCTCGTAATTTAGAATTTACCCAAAAGCCCCTGGGCTTCTCCCGTAGGGCCGGAAACCCTAGACTCAATTCAGAAAAATCTTGAAAAATTTTCTGATCTGGATTTTTGAATCGCCGTATTTTACACTTGCCTTGGGTCCTTTATATAGTGGCCTCTCAACCATCAAGCCTCTCAAATATGGAATAACTTATTCCATCATGCCAAGTTTGATTTTATATCATGGTTAAAATCATATTTTAATTCATAATAAAAAAATCAATCAAGTCTCTTCTCTCCTATGGAATAAATTTCCTTATCATGGTAAATCAATCAACAACAACAACAAAAACAACAACAAAGCCTTATCCCACTAGGTGGGGTCGGCTATATGGATCCTTTTACGCCATTGAGTTCTATCCCCTACTATATCATCATCTAGATTTAAATAAAATTTATCTTGTTTTATTGTTGCCAACCAAGTCTTTTTTGGTCTTCCTCTCCCTCTTTTAATGTGCGTATTTATCATAGTTTCACATCGTCTAACAGGGGCATTTATTGGTCTTCTAAGTACATGTCCGTACTACAATCTCAAACGTGTCTCCCGAAGTTTTTCTTCAATAGATGCAACTCCGACTTTCTCTCTAATACTCTCATTCCTTATTCTATCCATTCTCGTATGTCCACACATCCACCTTAACATCCTCATCTCTGCAACTTTCATCTTTTGCTCATGTGCTCGAGTCATAGCCCAACATTCAGCACCATATAACATAGCAGGTCTAACTGCCGTTTTGTAGAACTTCCCTTTAAGTTTTAGAGGTACTTTACGATCACATAAGACACCCGATGTTAATCTCCATTTCAACCATCCTGCTTGTATTCTATGTAAGACATCTCTCTCAATTCCTCCATCACTTTGCAAGAACGATCCTAAATACTTAAAATTCTCGATTTTAGACAACTCATCATCTCCTATCTTAACAATTGTTTCACTACGTCTAGCATTGCTAAACTTAAATTCCATATATTCAGTCTTTACTCTACTAAGCCTAAAACCTTTCATTTCTAGAGTTTCCCGCCAAGATTCTAGTTTAGCATTTACTCCTTCACGTGTCTCATCTATCAAAACAATATCATCTGCAAACAACATGCACCATGGCACTGTATCTTGAATGTGCCTAGTGAGTTCATCCATGATTAGTGTAAAAAGATAGGGACTTAAAGCTGATCCTTGATGTAACCCTATCCTTATTGGAAATGCTTCAGTCAATCCACCTGAAGTCTTCACTCTAGTCGTTACATCTTCATACATATCTTTAATTAGGTCAATATATGTTACGCTAACGCCTCTCTTTTCTAGAATTCTCCATATAATTTCTCTTGGTACCCTATCATAAGCTTTTTCTAAATCAATAAATACCATGTGTAGATCTTTCTTTTGCTCCCGATATTTTTCAATTAATTGCCTAAGAAGATGTATAAAATAAATCCATGATTGATTTTATAAAATAAACCAATCTATGGTTCATTTTAATTTCCATGAAAAATAAACCAAACCTTGGTTTATTATATAAAAAACTTATATCATCCATAATTTTTTAAAACAAACCACACTTGGTTTATTTTATAAATTGAACCAAAAACTTGGTTCTCTCCCTTTGTTGTGGCCGGCCAAGCAAAGAGGATGGAGGCCCTCTTTGGCCGGCCCATCCAAGCCAAGCCCCAATGAATTAAACTTATTTAATTCATCTATTAAGTCTTCAAAAGACTTAGCCATTTTACGCTTCCGATGCGTCTCTGAAAAATTCAGATTCGACTTATCGTTTGGCTCAACCAAACCTAATCTCTCTTGATTGGAAAATCTAATTTTCAACTTGTTTTAAATCCCTCGGATTACTCATAGTGTGTGTGACTAAATAGGCTTTCGATTTATGTTGGCCGTCTATAATTAATCAATTAATTATAGAACGATCATGAGTGGCACCTAGTAGTACATCATGATCCCCAATTAATCGAAAGATCAACGGTTGACCTCAGAAACAATTCTGAAATCCTTCAGCAGCTATAATGAATCGTGCCCCATTCCCTTCACCATCTTATACCCACTTGGTTCAGGACATGGTCTATGTGTGTCAGTCCCCACTAGGCTGACTACGTCACACCTAGCCCAAGTAATATTTTCTCGTCCTACGGATTCTAATTACTCTCATGTATTTAAGAGATTCATACTCTGAACATGTCATGCTCTGGCCAGAGGCTTCGAGTAACAATCTGACGATAGGCCTCGTGTATACATCTCCTCGCAAGGAGTGGTGAATCCTTTGTAGGCTGTTCAAACATCTTCGGGCACTTCGGCTTATACCCAATCATCCTGGGTCCACACCTCCTTGGAGATGCTTGCTTAAGATGTCAAAGTATAAGTCTCCATGACCAAGATGACTTGAACACCGCAAGTTAAAGAAACATCGCACTTAAGCTACAGTAAGAACTTCACTGACATATCTATGTGTAGACTATCATATGAAGTTTTACAGCCAGTCACTCCAATGAACTAGTTCCCTTAACTAGCATTCATGTTTATCTCCGGACATCCCAATGTCACCAGCCAGTGAGAATCAGCTGATTAGAGAATAACCCATGCTAGTCTCAACAGAATTGATAGTATCCATATTTATCAATTCATCGACTAGGGACAATTTCAATACTTCACAATTGCACATGTAGAGATAATCACTAGTTGTGAATTCATCACAAATTCTCTCATCCTGTGAATTGTATTGCGGACATTCAGTAAATGAGTTTAAGATCTCAATCAAATACACAAACATGTATACTCAAATAGTGAATATTCATTTATTAGAATAAATTATTACAATCATAAGGTGATTGCCTTAAGACACTTCTCTCATATCACTAATAGAATTGGGATTGTCTACCTTACGGGCAACCGTGGAGTAGGAGTATTATTTCCAAACCACATAAAGGTTTGGTGTTAGCATTGTTTTAGTTTATTGTTTTAGTTTTCCGCTTGCACTTGCTAACACGTGTAGGAAGAAAATCGAAAAGTAGCTATTCATCCCCCTCTAGCCAAACGTCAAGGTCCCAACATAATACTCAACCTATTTCTGAAGATAATGGTGAGGATAATAGTCAACTCTTAGTTAATTCTATCGATTTTGAATATAGTACTACAACATTAATTAATAACCTTGAAAATTATTCTACCTATTATGAAGATAATGATACAATTTCTGAATATAACTTTGAAGATGAGGATGAAGATGAAAATGAATTTATTAGAATTAAAGCTATATTTAATAAGATTTACAAAAATTCAAATAAAATAGAAGTATTAATCAAACTTGAAAATTTAAATGAAAAAGAAATAGTAGATGATTCAGATATTTTTGAATTAATGGAAATGATGCAACTAGACCCAAAATTGTTACCAATTTAAACTTTAATTAACAATTTCAACTTTAATTAATAATTTCAACTTTAATTAATTCTTAATAATTTTAACTTTAGTTTTTAATAATTTTTACCTTAATTAAATTAAACCTTAATTAATCTTTAATAATTCAAACCTTAATTAATTCTTAAATAATTAAACCTTAATTAATCTTTAATAATTTAAACTATAATTAATTCTTAAAATTTTAAACTCTAATTAATTCTTTAATAATTTAAACTCTAATTAATTCTTAATAATTTAAATACTAATTAATTCTTAATAATTTTAACCGTTAATTAATTCGTAACTAAACTAAACCTGAATTAATTCTTAACTAATTAAACGTTAATTAATTCATAACTAATTATTTCTTAATTATTATTAACTTAAATCATAATTTATTCTTAATAACTTAAATCTTAATTTATCCTTAATAACTTAAATCCTAATAACTCTTTACAACATAAATCCTTAATAAGTTCTTAAAAAACTTAAACTTTAATTCTTAACTTTTAAAATCATAATTAATTCTTAAATCTTAATTAATTAACAATTCAATCGTTAATTCAACAAAATTCACGAACTAAATTCCAATTAATTATCTTCAAATATGAAAGTAAATAAAATCCTACGCAACTGAAACCTCCAACTAAATAACAACAAATATGTCAAAGTGGGATGACATATTTGCGGGTTCACACGGTCTATATCAAATCGAGAATTTGATACTTTATTAGAAACATAATTAAAATGTTTTGACCTGATTGACTCATGCATAAATGTCATGCCCATGCATTTGCTTATCTTTTCTTATTTGCCATGTCATTCATGTTTACTTTTCTGCATAACTCAAAATGGATAGATAGGAAAAAGAATGGTTGATACTTGCCTAACCTAGTACCGGGGTGGGGCGAGATGATAGTACGTTAGGAAAGCTTGGTAGACCAGAGTTTTTCAAAGAGTAAATTAAGAGTATTATTTCTTTAAAATGTTTTGTCTAAGGAAAGCATTAATGATCCAATAAGGCTACGGCCAAAGAAGACCTCTCTGTCTCGCCAAGACCTGGAAGCCAATTATTGAAATCTACTTTTAAATTATAAATTGTTAAACTTGAACCTAACTCAAGGTCAAGCAATCTATAAAATTAAAATCAAAAAAAAATTATTCAAGCATCTCACAAACACCTATAAGGCAACCGGCTTGCTTGTACTACGACACTTAGAATGGGTGAGATGATAAGGTCTAATTAATTGACAAATGCTTTTGAAAATGTTTTCAAAATCTTTAGGATATTTTCTTAAAAATCAATTTTCAAAATAATATTTAAACATAATAATGTTTTAATGAATTTCATGCTTGATTGGGTGCTTATTTATAAATACATATTTCAAAAAACTATACATCTTTTTGAAAATTGTTTGACCTACACTTACACACAAACCTTTTAGGTCAACACTAAAGTCTCTTGAGACACATAGGTAAAGGTCCTTTTAGTTAATAAGGGTGGCCAAAAGGTATCAGGTTCAGGGGGAGTCTGTAATTTTGTGGATTTTTAATTTTAGAAAACTATTTTTCAAAAATTATTCTTTTCAATAATTCATATATTTCAAACTGCTTTGTGCTTTAAAAATTATTATCATTTCAAAATGTATTTCAAAAAATATTTTTCAAAAACCTATTATGTCATTCAAAATATTTTTCAAAAATTATTATTTTGAAAATTATCATATTCTTTCAAAAACACTCTTCAAAAATTACTTTAATTACTCTTTTGATTTGAATAAACTCTAAAGACACATAGGAAGTTTTCTTTATGATCTATAAGAATTCCTAAGATTGTGTCAGGTTTAGGGGGAGTCCCAATCAAAAGAAATTAATTTAGTTCTATTATTCCTGATTATTTCAAAATATTTTTTTATTCTTTTCATTTGAATCAAACCCTAAGACTCAGAGGAAGATCAACTTGTGGTCAACAAGCTACCTAGGATTGTGTCAGGTTTAAGGGGGAGGTTCAAATAAAAAGAATCATTAGAAATTTCAAAAATGTTATATTTTCAAAAACCGCAATCTTAAAATTATATTTTTGAAAATATTATACTCTCATTTTCCAAAACTTATTTTGAAAATCTTTTGTCTTTTGGAATACCTTTGAAAATAATTTTTACTTGAGTTTGGAAAATTTTAAAGACACTTAGGAAAATTTTCCTTATAGTTAATAAGGTTTCCTACGATTGTGTCAGACTAGAAAAGAAACTAAATTAAGAAGTTATTATCTTTTTCAAAACTAAAATGTTCAATTTTGGAAAATCCCTAAGACACATAGGAATATTCTTATGGTCAACAAGATTCCTAGGATTGTGTTAGACTTAGGGAAGTTTAAATTTTTTTTAAAAAAAATTAATTAAAATTTTTTTATTGTTGGTACAAAAAAATTCACATATTGGTTGTACAATATTTTCTAAGGTATTTAGTGCCCTTTAGAATATTTTCTAAACAAGTACTTAGTTTTTTCAAAAAACGACGGGGAAGAGTTTAAGAAAATCATTTCTTTTAAATATATATATATATATATATATCTTAAGCATTTTCAAAAGGAGAGAGATTATCTTTAAAACCAGAGAGAGACCAAAGTTAAATTTTTTTCTTATTGTTGGTGAATTTTTTTTCTTTATTTCCTTTTGATGTGTGACAAAGGGGGAGAGAGGCTTAAGTTAGATTTTTTTTTAGTTCTCCCAAGTGTTAAACCTAGAACTCATAGACCTAACCTAACTTAAGATTATTGTCAAACATATAAAAGGGGGAGATTGTTGGTGCAAAATGTATCAGTGATGAACAGTCATCCTCTAGCGTTTCGATGTTTGACAATATACTGTTGGTGCCGGAAGCACCAAGATCGATCATGTGTTTTGATAATGGCAAAGAGTTCATAAGTTAAGATTTTGTTGTAATCTAATGATGTTAGTCAAGTGTATAGGAAAAGGCCTATGTCAACTAGGCACGAAGTCCTGACATGAGGTTGGGCAATAAGTCCTGGCCGCGGGCTGGGCACCGAAGTTTTGGTGAGTGAAGCTGGGCAATAGTCATGGTCATGGACGGGGCACCAAAGACCTGGTGAGTGAAGCTAGGTAAGAAGTCCTGGTCGTGGACTAGGCACTGAAGACCTGGTGAGTGAAGCTGCGTAATAAGTCCTGGTCGCGGACTGGGCATGAAGACCTGATCTGTGGGATTGGGCAAAAGTCCAATCGGAGGAGCCGGTTGGCAAAAAGATAAACTCTCTTGAGAGAAGTAGGTGAGGACGTGTTCCTCGTACGAGGGAGCACTAGGTGTCGGTTCGACCTAGGGATCCATTTTGGAAGCCCAAAGTCAAAACCAAGATAGCTTAGGTTGTTAACTGTGCTTAAACTTTATTATTTATGTATTATTTGTGTTTTGGAACTAACCCTGGTTGCAGGAACAAAGAGTGAAGTTATTCTGCTCCCAGGCGCCTGAATGGAGTCAGGCGCCTATTTGAACAGGCGCCTGTGTTGATACAGGCGCCCCAGTTGAAGGGATAAGCACTGGCCAAGTCTGAGGATGGAGATTCCCGCAGGGAAGGCCACGTGTCAGGCGCCCCCTTCAACACAGGCGCCCAAGGACTTAGTATAAATAGGGGTTCACCCCCTTGCTTCAGAACACAACTGCTTCCAACGATTTCTCTCAAGCGCTCTGCTCCAAAAGCTCCATGCTCAAGACTCAAGCGCCAACGACAACCCGCGGCTCGGATTTTCAATCTTCTCCGTCCATCGGTATAAAGTTTTAATTACTGTATTTTCTTTAAATTCTGTATTCGATTTCAAATTTGTAACATTTTCTTGGAATATAGAATTGCCCATCATAAACGGTCAAGGACCATGGGCCTTGGAGTAGGAGCCGACCATGACTCCGAACCAAGTAAAAAATTGAAGTGTTAGCATTGAATTTTTCCTTGCGTAAGTGCTCTCATTTTTTCGAAAAATTGTCTATCGATATTCACCCCCCCCTCTATCGATTCTAAACGATCCCACAAGTGGTATCAGAGCGGGTGGCTCAAATCTAGTGCAACCACCAGTTGAGTGATTTTTTAAATTTTTCAAATTTTAAATATTTTTTTTCGTTCTTAATTTTCTCGTCAATCGAGGTTGGTGCAACACCACTCGATTTTTTCTGCCGCACTACTAATCCAAGACTTAATCTTGGGACAAGTTTTTTTATAAATTTTTCAGTTAAAAAATTAAATGGCCATGCAAAAAGGGTATAGCACCACCATACCACCTCTCTTCAGCGAAGAAGATTTCTCCTATTGAAAGAGTAGGATGCAAGTCCACCTGAAAACTCAGGTGGACATATGGATTATCATCCAGTACGGACTGGAGATCCCCAAGAATGCACAAGGCGTAGTGCAAGGCTACACTGAGTGGGACTGTCCATTCAAGAAGAAGATCGAGGCCGACGCAGAAGCTACACAGACATTATAATGCGGCATGACTAAAGAAGAGTTGATCCGCGTCGGACCCTTCAGCAGCGCGAAGGAGCTCTAGAACAAGCTGATTGAACTACACGAAGGTATGTCTGATACGCAGATCAGCAAAAGAGATATGTTACTCAACAGACTCTACACAATAATGATGCACGACGCGAATCAGCAGCACAACTCCACGCAAGGATCCAGGAGATAATGAACAGGCTGCACACCATAGGTCACAAGGTCGAAAATAGTGACCTAATAAGGTATAACCTAAACTCGTTCCCGAGGAACACACTGTGGGCTTCTATGATGGATGCCTACAAGGTTTCCAGGAATCTTTCAGAAATTAAATTAGACGAATTATTTTCTGAACTAGAATTACACAAACAAACTAATACTACATTAGTCGAGAAGAGTATTGCATTTGTTGCAGGTAAAACTCTAGGAAGAACTCAGAAAAAGAACAAAACACTAGTACCCGAGTCTGACTCAGACTCAGAATCAAACGACGATGAAGGGGATCGTCCAAAACTGGTCCGGTTAGCTCGCAACTACTACAAGGAGCTCAAAAACCAAACGAACAAGAAGAAATCAAATCGGGAAAAGGAAGATCCATCTAAACCCTTGACGAGCCAGAAGAGCAATGGTAACATCACCTACTATGAGTGCAGTAAGAAGGGACATTTCATATCAGAGTGCCCCAACCTAAAGGAGAACAAAAAGGCTAAGAAGAAGAAGGCTCTTCAAGCCACCTGGGATGAATCATCCTCGGAAGAGGAAGAAGAAGCTTTGCACTCAAACCTACTCGCCTTGACCGCCTCGGAAGACATCGACTTCGGAACTGAATCAGAACCAGACGAGGACGTCGACACCGAAAAGCTTTCGATGTCGGAGGACGGACAAATCATGGTAAGAGATTATCCAGAATCTGAACTTTATGATTTAATTTCTTACTTGTCTCGCAAATTGGCGAAAGCCAACATCCGGGTTGAAACCCTTTGACAGGAACTAAAACTCTTGAAAGAGGAAGTCAACTCAAGTTCCTTGACAGAACCAGTTCAAGAAGGAAACTCAACTCAAGTTCAAAAGCTTGACGAACAGAATTCCTTCTTGAAAAATCAACTCATGTTGCTTTGGAACGATTCACCTCGGGTTCCAAGAATCTTGACATGATTCTTAGAAAACAGAAATCTGTTCTCAATCGATTCGGACTAGGCTATCAAACCAAATCGTGACAACGGTCTTATTATTCGGTATTGAACCAACGTAGAACCTGAGTCCAAGCATGGGTCCCAAAGCTATGTTTGAATAAACAAGCTGGACCAAACCAATTTGGATCCCCAAGGACAAGTTTCACATCTTGCCTAATCCTTATCGAGGCTTCAGTCCAGGGGAGCTAATACAAAAACCATCTTTATAAGTAGATAATTTTTTTTAAATTGCTTGATTGCTTGTTTATTTTATTTTTGCAAATTTTATTATTCTGTTTTGACATAGGAATAGTTAGTTTAAGGACAAAAGACATACCTAAAACTTGAACAACATAGTATTAGGTGGAGGTGAGATGATAGTACGTTAGGAAAGCCCTTCTAATAAGGTCAAGTGAGGTAAGACATACCCTACTTGGTCTGTTTAGTCCAGTAGAACTAGCCGAAGCTATCAATCCAAAACCTAAGCTAGTTAGACCAAAATTTTTCAAGAAGTAATTTGAAAATGAACTTTCGGTAAAAGGCTTTGTTAAGGAAAGGGTTGTTGCTCCAATAAGGCTACAACCAAAGAAGGCCTCTGTGCCTCGCCAAAATCTAGAAGCCAATTATCGTAACTCAAATTCAATTTACTATTTGATAAATTTGAATCTAACATAAATTTTAATTAAATCTTAGATTTAACACTAATTCAGAGATAAAAATAATACATCTCACAAAATAGATAAGGAAACCTGTGTTGTCACTTAGAACTGGGTGAGATGTCTAGAACCTAATGATATAGTTCAATCCAACTATTCAACATGTTTCTTAAATTAATTCAATTTTTTAACATTTTTTTAAAAATTAATTCAACTTGTTTTCTAAAATTTATTCAACACTTTTTTTTAAAAAAAATTACTCATCAAACTAAGCCTTGAATGGAATTGTACTAAGATCTAGGACTTGATTGGGTCAATTAGTGATTGGTCAAACCTAGTCAACAAGATAAAACCTAGTCAACACGGGCGCCCGAGACCCTTACAGGCACCCCTTACTTTTTCGGACTTCAAGGCAGTCAAACCTGCCAAAAGGCTGACCACCCTGATTCAGGCGCCCGAGAAGCTCTCGAGCGCCTCAACTCTATCATGGGCGCCCAAGATCCCTCACGGGCGCCCGTTAACCCCCTTTTAAACACTTCACCACAAGCTCATTCACCACACCAAACCGAGCTACCCTCATATTCCTCTCCCTTCTAAGGCGCCCTAGAGCTCTTCACTCATCCTCGATCTCTCTATTTTCACAATGCCGCCCCGATATGATTTAATTATGCATTTACGGTTGATTTTTTAATTTAATTTCAGTAAATAAGTGCATAATTGTTTCTTACTTGTTTAGTAAACGTCGAATTACGCAAACCGACCCCGGGGCCGAGCCTAGCCCAAACCCTAGGTTCCCCACCCTAGCTTGTTCAATAAATTCACACAAACCACCTATAAATCCATTAAGACGGACTATCTAAATAGAAGATTTTTTATTCAGTCTTGCCCCTTAGCCATAGATGTTATTAACTTTTATCAGCTAGACCATCTAATTTATTGTACCCATTTAGTCAACACAACCTTATGTGCTGAATTCTATAACAACCTGGTCAAACTTGATGGCCTTTATTATACTACCACTGTACAGTCCATCCCACTTCCTATCACACCAACTCTATTTAACTGATTTCTTGGACTACGACCTTCTTGTAGGACCGGTGCCGACGATAGAGGGGGGGTGAATATCGACAATTAAAACTCTTCGAAAACTTCGTAAGACTTTCGTTCTAGACTCAGAGCGTTAGTGCAGTGGAAAATAAATAGAACAATAAAACAATACAGTAGACACACGGGATTTATTTACTTGGTTCCCGACCCCCTGGGTCAGTACGTCCAAGGCCTATGTACTCGGCGTGAGTCCACTATTGGTCTCCTTTCAGGAATTTCTAGAGGCGGAGAAAACCCATCTTACAGTTGATAATTACAAGCATGAATATTGAAAATTAAGTGCGGAATTAAATAAAAGCCAACCGAACAAAACAAAGTCTGAAGCTCAGCCGATCTGGACCTCCGAAGTGTCGCGCACTTCCTCCTGGAGCCTCCCGGTCGTAGAGCCTCGTCTTTAGCGCATTGTCATTGGTCAGAATGAACAGAATCACTCTGGAAAGTTGTGTCTGAAGCAGAGGGGTCGAAGCCCCTTATATAGGCTTCATACGGGCGCCTGTAATCACCGGGGCGCCCCTATCGGCTTGGTCAAACCTCATCCCTGCACCGAACTCGCTGCAGCTGATAAGATCTCTGACCAGGGTGCCTGGGACCTCCCAGGCACCTAAGTGAAGGCTTATCTATGTTTCAACCTCGAAACAGCAAATACAGCTATCAACATAGGCGCCCGTATCATCTCGGGCGCCTGAATGGAAGCCTATTCTGCTTACTTCACGAAACTACAACTTTTCTTCTTTGTCTTGGGCGCCCCCATCATACTGGGCACCTGGCTTCAAGGCTTTCAACCCAACACTGGGTTTTACCCTTTGATCTGGGCACCCCCATCAATAGGGGCGCCTGGCTTGGCTGTTTTCCAGCCTTTTGTCTGCTTTGTCTCCGATTCTTGGTACCTGCAAGATACACAAACACAAATCAAATATACATACAATATTAGCCTTAAGGACTTGGTTCGGACTTTGGATTTCCACAAAACCCTAGGTCAAACCGACGCAAGTTTCCACCCCCGAGAATGCGCCTTTCACCTACTCCATTCAGGAGATGGTTGCCACCCAGTCCTTCGGGTGGACTTTTGCTTAGCTTCCGATACTCCCGGATCTCGAGACATCCGAACCCTAACCCGTCTCTACTTCTATCCTTAGTCATTACTCAGCTAAGTTGCTCAATCCCTCGGACCAAGACTTCGTGCCCAAACCTTAAGTCCAGGACTTCGGTGTCCAACCCTCGGCCAGGTCTTCTTGCCCAATTCCTCGAACCAGGTCTTTGGTGTAGAACCGGTGCCGTCGATAGAGGGGGGGTGAATATCGACCGTTCGAAATCTTTCGGAAATCTTCATTCGTAAAACTATTCAGATCGTTAGTGCAGCGGAAGAATAAAAACAAAATGACCACAGGTACACAGCGGATTTTACTTGGTTCCCGACCCCCCAGGGTCAGTACATCCAAGGCATATGCACGGGAACGCCCGTCCACTATTGGTCTCCTTTCTGGACTTTCCGGAGGCGGAGAAACCCGACTTACAGTGCAATATTACAATCAAAAATATGGAAAGTTAAAGTACAGTAATTAAAAAGCAAACCAACGATAAAAAGTATGAAGCTCGGCCGATCTGGACCTCCGAAGTGCCGCGCACCTCCTCCTGTAGCCTCCCGGTCGTAGCGCCTCATTTCTAGCGTGTTGTCGTCGGTCGGAATGATCAAAATCGCTCTAGAATGTTGTGTTGGAAGTAGAGGGCTCGAGACCCCTTTTATAGCACTCCTGGGGGCGCCCTGGTCGACGGGGGCGCCCGAAAAACCCGGTCAAACCTTATCCCCGCGCCTACCTCGCCGCAGCTGATAAAACCTTTGACCAGGGCACCCTGGACATCCCGGGCACCCCCATACAGGTTTTTCTGTGTTTCGTACTCGAAACAGCAAAGACAGGCTTGATTCAGGGCGCCCCGGACCTTCCGGGCGCCCTCACGGACACCTGTTCTGCACACACACACAAGTGCACATCTTCTGCACTGGCTGGGGGCGCCCCCCATGCTAGGGGCGCCCTGGTTGGATGGGGGCACCCTGGCTGCTGGGGGCGCCCCCAACACTGGGGGCCCCCTGGCAGCCAGTTTTCAGCCTTCTTCATTTGCTTGCTTTGTCTTCTTCTCTTGGTACCTGCAAGATATATATATGCAAAGCAAGTATACATGAAATATTAATCTTACAAACTTGGTTCGGACTTCGGATTAGCACGCAATCCTAGGTCAAACCGACGCAAACTCTTACCCCCGAGAAAGCGCCTTTCACCTACTCCTTTCAGGAGACGGTTGCCGCCCGGTCCTTCGGGTGGACTTTTGCCTAGCCGCCCTTCGCTAGGTCTTGGATACCAAGCATCCCTTCGCTTGGTGCCTAGCAGCCCTTCGCTAGGTCTTGTTTCCCTGACAGCCCTTCGTCAGGTGCCCAGCAGCCCTTCGCTAGGACTTGTTCCCCTGACAACCCTTCGTCAGGTGCCTAGCAGCCCTTCGCTAGGACTTATTTTCCTGACAGCCCTTCGTCAGGTGCCTAGCAGCCCTTCGCTAGGTCTTTCTTTCTAGCAACCCTTCGCCAGAGCCTAGCAGCCCTTCGCTAGGTCTTTTTCGTTCTGGCAGCCCTTCGCCAGAGCTAGCAGCCCTTCGCTAGGTCTTAGGGTTTCCATGCCTAGCTTAACTAGGACTTTTCTCAGGCTTAGGTTACTTCTCCTTCGCTCCCCTTTGTCTGTTCAACATATTACTGACTTAAGTACATTGTCAAACATTAAAACACATAAAGGAGAACATCATTGATGCAACTTGCACCAACAATCTCCCCCTTTTTGATGTTTGACAATAACTTAAGTTAGATTGGTTTAAGGGGCTAAATTACTATCCTTGGGATAGAAAAACTAAAAGGTATAGGTTTTGGGAGAGTAAAAAATTTTCTAACTGAAAAAAAATTTTCTAACTTAAGCACACCTCTCCCCCTTTGTCATACATCAAAAATCACCAGAAATACTTGCGCCAACAATGAGAACATTTGAAAATACTTAGTATAAGTTTTTGAAAGCATAGCTTAAAACTAAGTACTTAAGTATTTTAAACTCAGAAAACTTAAACAATCTTGTTTTTTTTGAGAAAATCCCGTATTTTGAAAGAATACTATGAGCTTTGAAAAGTACAAATACTTTTGAAACATGCACGTACTTTAAAAGATATAATGAATTTTGAGAAGCATAAGTACTTTTGAAAAAAAAATATTATGCATTTTTGAAAATCTAACTACTTTTGAAAAGAATGAATTTTGAGAAGTATAAGTACTTTTGAAAAGGATTAGACTTTGAAAAATATAAGTACTTTTTAAAGCAGTATTAGAATTTTTGAGAAGTATAAGTACTTGACATGGTTCCTTTTCCAGTCTGACACAATCCTAGGAAATCTTGTTGTCTACAAGGATATTTTCCTAAGTGTCCTAGAAAATTCTCTAAATTCAAGTAAGTACTATTTCTAAACAGAATTTTGATAAAACAAATGATAGTATTTTGAAAATATATGTAAGTACATTTTGAAAAATGTATGAATTTTTGAAGACATAATATTTTACTTGACTTGGTTTATCTTCCAGTCTGACACAATCATAGGAAACCTTGTTGACTACAAGGACATTTTCCTAAGTGTCCTAGAAAATTTTTCAAACTCAAGAAAAATATTATTTCAAATTGATTAAAACCATATGAATTTTTGAAAATAATAGTAGTTTTAAAGAAAAATTATTAAAATGATAATCTTTGAAAGGATACTTATGTTTTCAAAAGGATTTAAGAGTGTAGTGCATGAAAACATATAATTTTGAAATATTCAATAATTCTTTTAATTTGATCTCCCCCTAAACTTGACGTAGTCCTAGGAAGCTTGTTGACCACAAGTACTCTTCCTCTAAGTCATTAGGGTTTAGTTCAGATCAAAAGGAATTATCTAATAATTTCAACACAAATAATAAAAAAAATTCAGAAGTTTGACTCAGACTCCCCCTTAATCTGACACATCCTAGGAGACCTTTTAGATCATGAAGTGGACCTTCCTCTGTGTCTTTAGGATTTATCAAAGCAACAGGTAATTTTTGAAAATATAAATTTTCGGAATCACAAGTGATAATGATTTAAAGCACAGTTTTCGAAAAGTATTTTCAAAAAAATAAGAAAAACTCCCACTGTACCCGACACCGTTTGACTCTATCTAAGTGCCCTAAGTAACTTTAGTGTTGTCCTAAGAGGCTTGTGTCTATTTGTGTGAGTCAAACAATTTTCAAAAGGATATAATTTTTGAAAACATATACTATATTGGCAATCAGTCAAGCATGAAATTCATAAAAATATTATTATGTTGAGGCACTATTTTGAAAATATATTTTTAGAAAGTATTCTAACAATTTTGAAAAACTATTTTGAAAACTATTTTTCAATTTATTAGTCCTTAATATCTCACCCATTTTAGATGTCTCAATACAGCAAGCATGGTTACCTTATGGGTGCGTTGTGAGATGCTTGAATCATTTTTCTTAATTTATTATTAACTCTAAGATTTAATTGAAGCTTGTGTTAGATTCAAATCTGACAATAGTAAAATGAATTTGATTTTCAGTAATTGGCTTCCAGGTCTTGGCAAGGCACTAGGCCTTCTTTGGTCGTAGCCTTATTGGATCATCAACCCTTTCCTTGACAAAGCCTTTTATAGAAAATTCATCTTCAAGTTACTTCTTGAAAGATTTTGGTCTAACTAGTTTGAGTCTTGGATCGGTAGCTTCGGCTAGTTCCGCCAAGATGGCTTCCCTAACGTACTATCATCTCACCTCCACCCAATACTAGGTTGTTCAAGTTTCAAATAATCTTTTTCCTATAACCATTCTAAATTATGCATAAAATTAAACGTGAATGACATGACATATATTTTAAAAGAAAATAGCAGATGCATGCCCATGGCATTGATGATTCAAACAAGTCCAAAGCATTTTAATTACGTTTCTAAAGATGTATCAAATTTCCGATTTGATACATGTCGTGTGAACCCGCGAATATGTCAACCCACTTTGACATATTTAATTTTATTAAATTAATTGTTGCGGTTTGGGTAAGATTTTATTTTAGTTCGAGTTTAAGTTATTTAAGATTTAGTTGGATTCAAGTTAATTAAGAATTAATTGAAGTAGAACTAATTAGAAATTAATTGAATTAATTAAGATTTAATTGAATTAAATAAAATTTAGATTTAATTGAATTAATTTAAGTTTGAATTAATTAAGATTTAATTGAATTAATTTAAGTTTGAATTAATTATGATTTGAATTGAAGTTAATTTATGTTTGAATTAATTAAGATTTGAATTGAAGTTAATTTAAGTTTGAATTAATTAAGATTTGAATTGACATTAATTTAAGTTTGAATTAATTAAGATTTGAATTGAATTAATTGAATTTGATTTTGAATTGAATTGAATTGAATTAATTTAATTTAATTAAATTTGATTTAATTTGAATATAATTGAATTTGATTTAATTGAATTTAATTGAATTTGATTTAATTTGAATTTAATTGAATTGAATAATTTTAATTTAATTGGATTGAATTTGATTTAATTAAGATTTAATTGATTTAATTGAATTGAATTTAATTGGATTGAATTTGATTTAATTTGAATTTAATTGAATTGAATTAATTTGAATTTAATTGGATTGAATTTGATTTAATTAAGATTTAATTGAATTTGAATTTGATTTAATTTGAATTTAATTGGATTTGATTTAATTTGAATTTAATTGAATTTGATTTAACTTGAATTTAATTGAATTTGATTTAATTTGAATTTAATTGAATTTGATTTAATTAAGATTTAATGGAATTTGATTTAATTTAAATTTAATTGAATTTGATTTAATTATGATTTAATTGAATTTGATTTAATTAAGATTTAATTGAATTTGAGTTAAGATTTGAATAATTATGGTTGAAATGATTGATTAATAGTTGTGGGTTTAAGTTCAGAATTTTCATTATTTCAAAAATTTCTGACTCATCCACTATTTCTTCTCTGTTTATCCTTTCAAGTTTTTCTAATAATTCTAATTTATTTGAGTTTTGTGATTTTTATTAACTACGGTCTTGATCTTAGAAAATTCCATCTCCTCCACAAAATTAGATCTTTCAATATCCTCAACATAGGTGGAGTAATATGGGCCATTAGTTAATATTTCAGGATTATTCAGGAAAATAATTAAATTGTTATCTAAGGAGATTTTATCTCCACTATCTTCAAAATTATCCTCAGAAATATTTTTGGAAAAATCATCTTTATCCTCAAGATTTTCAAATTTTAATTCAGAATTATCCTCAAGGTTTTCAAATTTGAATTCAGGATTATCTTTAGGATTTTTAAATTTGAATTCAGAATTATCTTTAGGATTTTCAAATTTGAATTCGAAATTATCCTTAAGGTTTTCAAATTTGAATTCTGAATTATCTTTAGGATTTTCAAATTTGAATTCGGAATTATCCTTAAGGTTTTCAAATTTTAATTCAGAATTATCCTTAGGATTTTCAAATTTGAATTCAGAATTATCCGAATTATTGTTCAGATTAATTCCAGAATTAATTTCAGAATTAACTTTGGAAATTATTGAGTTAACATTAAGAATTAAAGTGTTGATTTCTGATATTTTAGAATTATTTACTTTTTCTAACTGATCATGCAAGATATCTATTTGACTGTGTAATATTTCTAATTTATCAGAAAAATTGTCTACATTATTTACATAAACTAGTGCAGGAATTTTGAAATTTTCAGAACGTAAATTCTGCGTACCTTTGCCGGGCATTTGTTCTAGTAGTGATCGTATTTCTCGCATTTGAAGCATCTGATGTGGTCCTTGTTTTTCCGGACTTCTGGTGCTGGTGTCTCCTTTGCCGTCGGTGGTGTAGACCGAGACTTACGAGTAGGACACTGATTTTTATAGTGCCCTCTCTCCCTACACGTGAAGCATATAATATGGAATTTAAAATTTGACATCTAAAATTAAAATGTACCAGATTCACCCCTGGGCTCCCCCTCAACTCCTAGTGTCGTTGCTCCGTCGGCGGTTAGTCCGGTGAAGAGCGGCCTGGCTCTGATACCACTTGTAGGACCGGTGCCGTCGATAGAGGGGGGGTGAATATCGACAGTTAAAACTCTTTGAAAACTTCGTAAGACTTTCGTTCTAGACTCAGAGCGTTAGTGCAGTGGAAAATAAATAGAACAATAAAACAATACAGCAGACACGCGGGATTTATTTACTTGGTTCCCGACCCCCTGGGTCAGTATGTCCAAGGCCTATGTACTCGGCGTGAGTCCACTATTGGTCTCCTTTCGGGAATTTCCAGAGACGGAGAAAACCCATCTTACAGTTGATAATTACAAGCATGAATATTGAAAATTAAGTGCGGAATTAAATAAAAGACAACCGAACAAAACAAAGTCTGAAGCTCAGCCGATCTGGACCTCCGAAGTGTCGCGCACTTCCTCCAGGAGCCTCCCGGTCATAGAGCCTCGTCTTTAGCGCATTGTCATTGGTCAGAATGAACAGAATCACTCTGGAATGTTGTGTCTGAAGCAGAGGGGTCGAAGCCCCTTATATAGGCTTCATACGGGCGCCTGTGATCACCGGGGCGCCCCTATCGGCTTGGTCAAACCTCATCCCTGCACCGAACTCACTGCAGCTGATAAGATCTCTGACCAGGGCACCTGGGACCTCCCAAGTGCCTAAGTGAAGGCTTATCTGTGTTTTGACCTTGAAACAGCAAATACAGCTTTCAACATGGGCGCCCGTATCATCCCGGGCGCCTGAATGGAAGCCTATTCTGCTTACTTCACGAAACTACAACTTTTCTTCTTTGGCTTGGGCGCCCCCATCATACTGGGCACCTAACTTCAAGGCTTTCAACCCAACACTGGGTTTTAGCCTTTGATCTGGGCACCCCCATCAATAGGGGTGCCTGGCTTTGCTGATTTTCTAGCCTTTTGTCTGCTTTGTCTCCGGTTCTTGGTACCTGCAAGATACACAAACACAAAGCAAATATACATACAATATTAGCCTTAAGGACTTGGTTCAGACTTCGGATTTCCACGAAACCCTAGGTCGAACCGACGCAAGTTCCCACCCCCGAGAACGCGCCTTTCACCTACTCCAATCAGGTGACGGTGGCCACCCAGTCCTTCGGGTGGACTTTTGCTTAACTTCCGATACTCCCGGATCTCGAGACGTCTGAACCATGACCCATCTCTACTTCTGTCCTTAGTCATCGCTTAGCTAAGTTGCTCAGTCCCTCGGACCAAGACTTCGTGCCCAAACCCTAAGTCCAGGACTTCGGTTCCCAACCCTCTACCAGGTCTTCTTGCCCAATTCCTCGAACCAGTCATTGGTGCCCAACCCTCGGCCAGGTCTTCTTGCCCAGTCCTCGACCAGGACTTCGTGCCCACCTTCCGAGCAGGTCTTCGGTGCCCAGCCCTTTGCCAGGACTTTGTGTCCAATCCTCGATCAAGACTTAGTGCCAATTCCCCGAACCAGGACTTATTGCCTAGGTTTACTAGGACTTTCTTCCACTTTTGTTACTCCTCTCTTAACTCCCTTTGTCTGTTCAATGTATCACTGACTTAAGTAAATTTCAAACATTAAAACACTTAGAGGAGAACATCATTGATGCAACTTGCACCAACACTTCTCAGTCCACATTTTGCTGTTATCCTCTTACAAACTTGCCCTTCGATGCCCCCTATTCACATATCACCCTCTACACTCCCTATTCCTATTTTTTCGGAGATGCGCGAGATCCGGCGGTACAGAGATTTCAGTCCATCAATCTACGCATTCAGATTACGCCCTCTATAGAGTCCTAGCCCGCTGCGTTCTTCCATTAACAACTCAAGATGTTGCAGCCATGCGATCCTTCCACATTTTCCTTCTTTATGCGATGATCCACCATCTAGACATTGACATTGGTCTCCACATTTTCCAGACGATCATTTATGCGTCTAGTATATCCACCCATTCCCGAGTACGTACACCCTACTGTCACATTATCACTTCCCTCCTTCATCACCATAGTCGCGACATCCTTGTTGGGGAGGTCATTACTATGACCGAGTTCGATAAAATAGGGGCTAGGAACTTTTCTATAGCGGCCATAGATATCTCGGCCACCGAGGTTCTGTCGTGGAGATGACAAGGGGCTCGACAGTAGGTCGATTTGGACAATGAGGTAGATGTCGACGTAGCCGATCTCGCCGTCGAGATCGAGGAGCACCTACGAGAGCCTCCACCACCGACTACCGACCAGCGCTTGACACTATTACATACAGAGGTCTACATTCTCACGTCGAGTACATGGATGCCCTTCGGACTGAACGCGATGCAAACTAGGCCCGTCACGACGAGATAATGTCTATGTTCCGGTCGTGGAACCCTGGTCCATTCTGGCCTCCTGGCCCATCTTCCTAGACATGAGTGGTTTTCCTGATTACCTGACTGTATTTCTGTAGACTTGTTGTTGACTTGGCTTGTTCTTGTATTGACCGGTTGACTTTCACTACTGCTACTTATTTACCTATTTCATACTTGGCTATTTATCTGCTGATTTATCTACTTCATATTTGAATCAAATTTTTTTTGCGATTGTGTTTAGTAGAATAGGACTGTTATATTTCCTTTTCCCTTTCAAAAATCTTTTACATTTTCATTTTTCAAAAATTAGCATTTAATATCTTTTGAAAAATCATTTCTTTTATTAAGTCTTGAAAATTCAAACGATTTTCCAACTTAGATTTTTCAAAAATTACCCCCTTTAAAACTAGAGTTTTTGCGCAAATGGACTTAGCCTAGGATTTAACCCTAGAATTGCATGCACCTATAGATCTAGAAGCCAACATCTCACAAGCACCTTAAGGTACTTTTGATAGATAACCTAGACTGGGTTGAGATGCTTAGGTCTATGCCTTAACTCAAAATGCTTTAAGTCAGTGCATCTACAGTAGTTGGGGCGATAAATACAATTAAACAGCAATCAAGTTAAGTGTTTAAGCTTAGACAATCTAACTTGATCAGATCACTTAACTTGACTAACCCTAGTGAAAGCTACTGTTATATAACAGTTAGTAAGTAGCTAACTGGGTTAGACAAGATCCGAACAAGTTTAGTTTAATTGGTTTGGTCCTTTTTGTTACTTGAATTCACTAGAGTTGGTTCAACATGTAGTCAAAATTTCTTTTAATTGGCTCTAATTCGAAATTGACCTGCAATTAGTTTCTATTATTTTTTTGATATATGCCAAAGGGGAGAGAGAAGAAAAGAGAGTAAATTTTTTTTTAATTTTCATTTTTTTCAAAAAGTTAAAGCTTAGTGTATTAAATTTTCAAGTTAGATTTAAGTGCTGATTCTTTCAAAAATGTTTTTCTCAAGTGCACAAAATTTTTCTGAGCAAATTTCTCAAAGTAAAATAGGTTTTCAAGTGTGCAATTATTTTCTAAGTAAAAACATTCTTCCAAATGCACAACAATATTTGCTAAGTAATTTTGTTTGTCCACAAAATTTTTCTAAACAAATTTTTCTAAGCAAAATTTTTCTAAGTGCATTTTCTTTATGCAAAATTTTTCTAAGTGCATTTTTCTTAGCAAAAATTTCTAAGTGCATGTTTCTATGAAAATTTTTTTGAAATGCCCAAATTTTTAAGCAATACTTTTTAAGTGCTCAAAATCTTTTAAGTAAAATACTTTTTGAAGTGCACGAAATTTTTCTCTAAGCAGAATGTTTTCAAGTAAAATTTTTTTTGCAAAAATTGGGTTAAGTGAATTTTTTTTTCAAGTAATTTTTTTTTTGCAAAAATTGGTTTAAGTGAAAATTTTTCTAAGTAAGAATTTTGTACAAAAATTGGTTTAAGTGGAAATTTTTTCTAAGTGAAAAGTTTGTACAAAATCTGGTTTAATTGGGAAATCATTGTAAGTTGCAAATGCTCTACTTTGAAAAACACTTAATCAAAACATTTAGATATTTTTAAAACTGCATATCATTGAAAGCTTCAGGGGGAGAATGTTTATTTCAAGGGGAGCTTAGTAAATATTTTTTCAAAAAGTAATCTCTGTTATAAACATGCTTGTTATATGCTTTAACTGATTAAACTTAACTTTTTGAACTTGATTGCCATAAATCAAAAAGGGGAAGATTGTTGGTGCCGGAAGCACCAAGATCGAACCTGTATTTTGATAATGGAAACGGGTTCATAAGTTAAGATTTTATTGTGATCTAATGATGTTACTCAAGTGTACAGGAAAAGTCCTAGGACAACTAGGCACGAAGTCCTGACATAAGGTTGGGCAATAAGTCCTAGCTGCGGGCTAGGCACCGAAGACCTGGTGAGTGAAGCTGGGCAATAAGTCCTGGTCGTGGACTGGGCACCGAAGACTTGGTGAGTGAAGCTGGGCAATAAGTCCTAGTCGTGGACTGGGCACGAAGACTTGATACGGGGGATGGGCAAAAGTCCAACTAGAGGAGCCGGTTGGCAAAAAGGTAAACTCTCTTGAGAGGAGTAGATGAGGACGCATACCCTGTAGGAGGGAACACTAGGTGTCGGTTCGACCTAGGGATCCATTTTGGAAGCCCAAAGTCAGAACCAAGATAGCTCAAGCTGTTAACTGTGCTTAACCTTATATTATTAATGTATTAGTTGTATTTTGGAATTAACCCTGGTTGCAGGAACAAAGGGTGAAGATTTTCTGCTCCCAGGCGTCTGAATGGAGTCAGGCACCTGTTTGAACAGACGCCTGTGTTGATACAGGCACCCTAATCAGCTCGGGCGCCCCAGTTCAAGGGATAAGCGCTGGCCAAGTCTGCGGATGGAGATTCGCGCAGGGAAGGCCATGTGTCAGGCGTCCCCTTCAACACAGGCGCCCAAGGACTTAGTATAAATAGGGGTTCACCCCCTTGCTTCAGAACACAACTGCTTCCAACGATTTCTCTCAAGCGGTCTGCTCCAAACGCTCCGTGCTCAAGCCTCAAGTGCCAACGACGACCCGCGGCTCCGATTTTCAATCTTCTCCAGTCGTCGGTATAAAATTTTAATTGTTGTATTTTCTTTAAATTCTGTATTCGATTTTAAACTTGTAATATTTTCTTAGAATATAGAATTGCCCATCGTAAACGGTCAAGGACCGTGGGCCTTGGAGTAGGAGCCGACCGTGACTCCGAACCAAGTAAAAAATCAAACTGTTAGCTTTGAATTTTTCCGCTGCGCAAGTTCTCTCATTTTTCCAAAAAATTATCTATCGATATTCACACCTCTATCGATTCTAAACGATCCCACATATACTAAAGATAGTAACAATATATGTTGAACAATATAAGGTGTAGTTAAAGTGATCAAGGGTTAAACCTAACAGGACCTTATGTTTGGTAGGGTAAACCTAGATTTGATTAGTTTGACAAAGGGTTAGCCAAACAGGATCTGATGTTTGGCAGAATGAATAGAACCCAAGGTTGGTTAGTTTGACCAAGAGAATAAACCAAACTGGACTTGAGATTTGGGATTATATTTACCTGAAGATTAGAGGAAGTCTAGTCAAGATTATGATGACTAGCAAAGAAGTGATTATGGTGAAAGAAACCTTGGTGAGTGAAGCTGGGTCCTAGCAAGGGAAGCTAGGTGAAAGAAATCCTAGTGAGTGAAGCTAGGTAAACTTAATCATGGTGAGTGAAGTTGGGTCATAGCAAGGGAAGCTAGGTGGAAGAAATCAAAGTGAGTGAAGCTAGGTGAACTAAATCCTGGTGAGTGAAGTTGGGTCCTAGCAAGGGAAGCTAGGTGAACTAAATCCTGGTGAGTGAAGTTGGGTCCTAGCAAGGGAATCTAGGTGGATGAAAATCTAGTGAGTGAAGCTAGGTGAACTAAATCCTGGTGAGTGAAGTTGGGTCCTAGCTAGGGAAGCTAGGTGGAAAAAATCCTAGTGAGTGAAGCTAGGTGAACTAAATTCTGGTGAGTGAAGCTGGGTCTTAGTGAGTGAAGCTAGGAGGACTACGACCTAGTGAGTGAAGCTGGCACGAAGTCTTAGTCTAGGGGACTGAGCACTAAGTCATGGTCGGGGATCGAGCAATAGAATCTTTGCCGAGCGAGGATTGAGGACAGAAGTAGAGATGGGTCGAGGTCAGACGTCTCGAGAACTGAATTCTCGAAGGTCGAGCAAAAGTCCAGCCGGAGGTCCCAGTTGGGAAAAGCTTTAGTCGAGCGGGAATTGCTAACAGATGTAGAGATGGGTTGAGGTCGGACGTCTCAGGATTCGGGTTCTCAGAGGCTAAGCAAAAGTCCAATCGGAGGTTTTGGTTGGCAAAAGTAACTTCTCCAGGGTAGAGTAGGTGAGGACGCGTTCGTCGAGAAAGGGAACATTAGGCGTCGGTTCGACCTAGTGTTTCGGGTCCAAAGTCAGAACAAATAAGTTAAGGCTAAAATTATTTATGTTTTTGTCTTGTGTCTGTTGTCTAGTAGGTACCTGGAGTTGGAGGTAAGATAGGGAAGCAAACACAGGAGAAACGGGCCTGGGAAAACCCTTCCTGGGCGCCTAACTTGAATCAGGCACCCAAGAAGAGTTGGGTGCCCCAGATTGGGGCAACCCATCCCAGGCGCCTGGCAAGCTAGGTGCTTGAAGCTTCTCAAGTGCCTGGGAAGGGCAGATCTATCCCTCCTGCGATTTCGGTGGTTTGGATGTGTTGGGTATGGCTTGGCGGGTTTCCTAAGGGAATACTCGGTCAATCCGAGAGACCTCTCCATGTCTACGGATTAAAAATTAATCAAAATGGAGACCCATCTCCCTACGACCATCTGTGCCGTATCGAACGATCCAAATTACAACTCGGCCAATTACCAAAATCAGCCTTGTAATTTGCTCGATCGTTCGACCGTGGAAAAGGCGACGAGTGGATCACCGGCTTTTGTGTTTGTAGTCGGGGTCCAGTTAAATAATTATTGACTATTATTCACAATCAAAATATTTAAATAACAAACATAAAATGACGAGGTAAATGAATAAGGCACAAATAAGAATGAAGAAGCCAAGGAAGAATTATACCTTCCGTTACCTTACGATCTTCTACTGGATGACCCTCCCCTCTTGGACGTCGTGTGGGTGATGATCTACCAAGAACCATGGTCACCAAGTCGATCCCTTCTCCTTGTGCCAACCAATCCCTATCCAAAAGAATGTCGTCGACCACTACAAGGAAAATAATCCAAACACAAACCCTACTACTCTTTTCCTCCACCATCGGCGCCCGAACGTCAAGTATCTTGGAGTTCCTGTGTTCTGAGCGACTCCAAGTTGCATGAGCAACTTGTGTTCTGAGCAACTCCACAACTCCAACTTGCGTTCTCTCCACCGTGAGTACGAATTTTGCTTCATTAGGCAAAGTTACGCTTTGCCACTTTAAGCCAAATCGCAATCTTGAGAAAGCCTTGGAAAAGATGGCGTGAGCCATCTTCTCGCTGCCACTTCTCATTGCCCCGGCTCTCCAATCCATGGAGAAGGTAGCGCTCACGGCCTTGGCTTGGAGAAAGCCATCGAGAAGATTGCTTCTCACTCCAAGTCATGAAGTAGCTCACTGCCTTGCATGGAGAAAGCCACCGTGGCTTTCTCTCTCCAAGACAGCCGCCTTCTCACTACCTTGGCTTGGAGAAAGCCATCATCTTTCTCCACCGAGAATGTGGCTTCTTTCTCTAAGCCATGGCCACCTTCTCACTTCCTTGGCTTAGAGAAAGCCACAGAGAAGGTGGCGTGGTGCCTTCAGTTCGAGAAAAACATGGAATCTCACTGCCGCATTCTCCAGGTTTGTTGGCGCCGCACACCGTGAGGGAGAGAGAGAGAGGAGGAGAGGAGGGGCTAGGGATTTTTGTGATCTATTGGATTAATCCATTGGATCGATTAACCTCTTGGTTTCATGCTACCATGGGGTATATATAGGGCTACGATAGGGACCATAAGGAGGAGTTGGATCTTGGCCTGCTAATGGATCCAAACCCGATCCATTAATGAGGATCCATTCCACTAAAGGATCTCCATTGAACTTCCTCACCAACCCCTATATTTTCATATGAGCTCCACCTATTATGAGCACATCCATCTCCCCATGTTTAAGATATCGAATGCCCGTTGATTAATTTAAATTACTGACAATTTTAATTAATCAACCTCTTGATCCTTGACTAGTACCACTCAACCTTTTCATCATGTTGGACCATAGTCCACTTGCAAGATTTAACATGATGAACCTTATAAGCTCATGAAGAGGGCATCATCATCCCGACCCACAAGGACACGGATTCCGTCAATAATCAACAACACATCATATTATTAATATTATCTCCCAACTTAGCGGGCCTATCGATCTAACAGAATAGATCTCACCCATTGGTAAATCAAAGAAATAATAATTAATAATATATGCCCGTTATTATATCGGGATTAAGGGATCGTACTCCATAATAAAATCTTAAGGTCCTATCCAATTATTGAGTCTGTATAAATCGGATAACCTCTGGTTTTGGTCCTGCTCAATGTACTCAAAGCACACTAGTGTATTCTATGGTCAAGACCTACCACACCTAATTACACTACAACCATTCTGATGGTTTGTCCAATTCTATCTCGGTTGTGAGCCTCTACTTATACTAGGCAAGGGACAGATAACATGATCTTCCGTGTAACACCATATACCATGTTATCTACAATGCATAGTAATGGACTTCGTGCATGTACTAATATAAACAGACACCTAGTGTAGTTGTGATTCTCTTTTCAAAATGAAGATGTTCATATAAAGAAATCATGTCTTTCAGTATACACATCTTACAGGATGAAGTTTGACCACATGTGGCAGGCGCCCAAGAGACCTCAGGCACCCGAAAGCTTGTATATAAAGGGGTTAGACCCCTCATCTCAGTATAACATTTTGTACATCCGTTAAAGCATCTTGTGTGAAGAAAATACGCTCAAGTCGATGCTCTGCGACCAAGGAGTCTCCAGGAGGAAGTGTGCGGCACTTCGAACTTCCAGTGTTGGTAGAGTTATTTTTGGTTTGCTTTTTATTTACGAGTTGAATTTACTTATTCTTTCTTTGTAATACGAACTATAAGACGGGTTTCTCCACCTCTAGAAAGTCCGGAAACGTGACCATTAGTGGACTCACGATTGAGTGCTTAGGCCATGGATGTACTGACTGTTAAGGCAATCTGTGGTCCAGAGTGACCAAGTGTTTTGATGTTTGGGCAAAGGGTTTAAGTTAGGTTTATCCTTGTGTTCTTATATGTGTATGTTGAGTGTGCAGGTTGTACAGGTTACACATATGGACTTAGCTGGATGACCTCGGTACGGTGAAGGGTGGCATGGAGACAAGCTGGAGGCTTGTGTGCACCTGAGGGACCTTGGAGAACAGGGGCGATGAGCTGATGGGCGTGGACTTCGAGGCATGCGTGAAGAATGGCATGGAGGCAAGCTGGAGGCTTGCGTGCATCCGAGGGACAGGAGCCGAAGATAAAGAGGGCACGAAGGCAACAGTCAAGGCTGCGGAGGCGGAGTCAGTCGAGTCGTGAGTGTGCGAGTGTTGTGTCATTGTACTCGGGAAATCCTAGGGTTCGAGTGCGGAGTGGAATGTACTCGGGAAAGGTAACCTTAGGTGGGTGAGTAGACCAGTCGACTGGCCTGGGGGTAGTCGACTGATGAAACTCACAGAAGGGTTTCAGCTGGGGACCAGTCGACTGCTCTAGGAGTAGTCGACTGGTATGTGGCTGGTGAGTTGGCTGAAATTCGAACGTTGGGAGTTGCACCGGTCAAATTTCAGTGGCACCAGTCGACTACCCTGGGAGCAGTCGACTGGTGGCGAGGGTTTCAGCCCGAGTCCTATTTAAAGAGGACTTCGTGGTGGCTGAGATTCTTGACGAATCTTGTCTTGGTTAAAGGCATGATAGTAGTCTTTGTGCTCAGGGATTGTCAAGGTGATTGTGGTGAGGTTTCTCCACCCACAAGGAGCGACAAGATCTAGCCGGAGGTTATCCGGGGAGTGATCCACCGACGGATTCTTGGATTAGTCACCCGTCCAGGGTGGATACCAAGTAAATCGATTTGTTAGCATTGTTCTTATTGTTAGTTTATTGTTTTATTGTATTTCCGCTGCGCAAACTAACAACGTAGGTGAAAAGAATCGAAGAAACGCTATTCACCCCCCCCCTCTAGCGTACGGAATCGATCCTACACTGACCCTGGGGGGTTGGGAACCAAGAAAATCCCGCGTGTTCTGTTGTCTTTCTTTTACTTTATTTTCTGCTGCGTACTAACCCTGATAGAAAGACAATCAAACGAAGTTCGAACGACAAAATTCCGGCTAAAAGTCTAGTCGATATTCACCCCCCCCCCTCTATCGACTGGCATCGATCCTACATATTCATGTTCTTGGGGGAGTCATCTGACTTGGTCCCTGGTGAACATGAACCTGATCCTTGGACCTACGACAAAGCACTCCAAGATAAAAATGTGGTATCTTGTCAAAAGGTGATGAATTCTGAGATAGAATCTATGGATTCTAATCAAGTCTGGGAGCTAGTAGAACCACCTGACGGTGTAAAAGCCATTGAATGTAAGTGGATCTACAAATGAAAGAGAGGATCAGACGGGAAGGTGGAAACCTTTAAAGCAAGGCTTGTTGTGATAGGGTGTACTCAGAAAGAGGGGATCGATTATGAGGAAACCTTTTCGCTGTAGCCATGCTTAAGTCTATTCGAATTCTCTTGTCTATTGCCGCTCATATAGATTATGAGATTTGGCAAATGGATGTCAGACAGCTTTCCTTAATAGAAGTCCTGATGAAAACATCTATACGAAGCAACCAGAGGGATTCATTGCAAAGGGCAAAGAGCATCTTGTGTGTAAGCTTAATTGGTCCATTTATGGATTGAAGCAAGCTCCAAGATCTTGGAACATCCGGTTTGATGAGGTAATCTAGTCTTATGGATTTATTCAATGTCCGGATGAGTCTTGTGTATACTGATGGAACCGGGTATGGCTCGGCGGGTTTCCTAAGCGAACACGGGGTCGAACATGAGAAAGTTCTCCATATCTACGGATTAAAAATTTAATCTGAATGGGAGACCCATCTCCAATTAATTAAGAACACATGCAATAACCAAATATCACATGAAATATCAAAGAAAACAAAGAGGAGCCAAAGAGAGATATACCTCGTCTTTTACCTTGCAGTCTTCTACCGTATGATGCTCCCCTCTTGGGCATCGTGTGGACGACGATCTACCAAGATGTGGAATCACCAAGGCCTCCAATTAATCCTCCTTCTTCTTCCTTCCTTTGCGCCAATAAAAACCCTAGGGCTAGGGTTTTCCGCCAGCTACCCTTCAAGGAAGAAGGTGATCAAGTTGAGAAGAAGAAGAGTTCTTCTCCCTTGCAACCACTCTATCCGGCCTCCTCCACCACCTCCTATCCCGCAGCTCCAAGCACGCAAAGAAGATGGTAGCTTCTCCTCCCTTCTTCCTACTTGCACTGGCCAACCTCGTGCAAAACAAGCTGCCGCCGGCCAACCAAGGAAGAAGTCCTTCCTCTCTCGCCACCACCTACTTCTCCACCCTCCTGCAGCTGCCTGCCAATCAAGGGATGAAGAGAAGAAGGTTGGCTCCTCCTTAGGTTGCCGTCGGACCCCTTGCTTGAAGGGTTTCGACGCCACAACCCTATGGTGGACTTGGTGCCACCGCCAACCAGTTCTCCTCCCACTGGAGCTCGCTCTGGCCAAGAAGAACCATAGGAGACCCTCCCTCTTCCTACAACTGAGCCTCTGATGGAGAGGAAAAGAAGAGAAGAGAAGAGGAGCTCTTCTCCTTCTTCTTCAATGTCGCCGGCCACCCTAAGGGAGAGAAGGAGAGAGAGAGAAAGAGAGGGAGAGAGGCTTAGGGTTTTAATGTGGATTAATTCTTTTTGATTAATTAGCCTTGGTATCATAACTCCTATAGGGTATATATAGGGCTATGATAGGGACCATGAGGAGGAGTTGGGTCTTGGCCTGCTAATGGATCCAAATCCAATCCATTAATGAGGATTCATTCCACTAAAGGATCCCCATTGAACTTCCTCACCAACCCTCATATTTTCATATGGGCTCCACCTATTATGAGCACATCCATCTCCCCGTGTTTAAGATATCGAATGCCCGTTGATTAATTTAAATTACTGATAATTTTAATTAATCAACCTCTTGATCCTTGACTAGTACCACTCAACCTTTTCATCATGTTGGACCATATTTCACTTGCAAGATTTAACATGATGAACCTTATGAGCTTATGAAGGGGCATCATCATCCTGACTCACAAGGACACGGATTCCGTCAATAATCAACGGCACACCATGTAAATAACATTGTTTCCCAACTTACCGGGCCTATTGATTTAACAGAATAAATCTCACCCATTGGTAAATCAAAGAAATAATAATTAAATATACGTGTCCATTATTATATCGAGATTTAGAGATTGTACTCCATAATAAAATCAAGGTATATTCCAATTATAAAGTCAGTATAAATTGGATGACCTCTATTTTGGTCCTACTCAATGCACGCTAAGCACACTAGTGTAATTCTATGGTTAAGACAAACCACACCTAATTACACTACAACCATCCTAATAGTTTATCCAACTCCATCTCGGTTGTGAGCCTCTTACTTATACTCTGCAAGGAACTGATAACATGATCTTCTGCGCGTCACCACGCACCATGTTATCTACAATGCAAAATATCAGACATTTTGTGTATATACTAATATAAATATGCAACCTGTGATTATGTGATTCTCTTTCAAAATGTAGATGTTCTTATAGAAAAAACAAGGCTTTTAGTATACATCCTAATATATACAAGAGGTGTGACAAAACATAGTAGTATTTCTTGTGCTATATGTAAATGACATTTTGCTTATTGACAACAATGTCAACGTGCTATCAGACATAAGGGTATGGTTGTCCAAATAGTTTGATATGAAGGACTTGGGAGAAGTTAAACACATCCTTGGGATCAAAGTTAGAAGGGATCGCAAGAAAAGGATGTTGTGCTTATCTCAAGCTTCATACATTGACACTATCCTAGCTCGTTTTAGCATGCAAAACTCCAAGAAAGGTTTTCTACCTTTTCGTCATGGAGTACCTTTATCTAAGGAGATGTGTCCTAAAACATAAAGGAGATAGAGGAGATGAAGGTGATTCCTTATGCGTTGGCAGTAGGAAGCCTCATGTATATTATGTTATGTACGAGGTCGGATATCTGCTTTGCCATGGGCATGGTTAGCAGATATTAAAGTAATCCTGGACAAGGACATTGGATTACGGTAAAGCATATATTAAAGTACCTGAAAAGGACTAGGAATTATATGCTAGTTTACCAGGCGGATCAATTCCTCCCTGTGGGTGACACAGATTCTGGTGTGCCGTTGATTATAGAAGGAAACCGTGTCCTGATGAGTCATGTTAATGATGTCCCTTGAGGAGCTCATAAAGCTCATCATGTTAAATCCTGCAGGTAGACTTGATTCGACATGATAATAAGGTTGAGTGGTACTACTCATGGAGTTAGATATTAATTAAATAAATTATTAGTAATTTAATTAATTAATGGATATTCGATATCTTAAATACGGGGAGAATTTGTACTCATAATATGTGGAGCCCATATTTAAATATAGGAGTTGGTGATGTAGATCAATGGTGATCCTTTAGTGGATTGGATCATCATTAATGGATCGGGCCTTGATTCATTGGGTGGCCAAGACCCAACTCCTCCTCATGGTCCCTATTGTAGCCTATATATACCTCATGTGTCATGAGACCAAGATATACAACACAACCCTAGGGCCTCTCTTTTCTCTCCTCTCTTCCTCTCTCTCTCTCCTAGGTTATTGTGGTCGGCGGTGAGGTGAAGCAAAAGGAAGTGGCGTATGACTTAGGGAAGGAAGAAATTCATCCTTTCTCCATCTTCTCTACATCCTTCTCTTCCTTTCTTCCCTAAGGAGCACGATAGCAAGTGGAGAAGGGAGTAGGCGGCTCCACCTTGGCTTGATGGTGGTCGGTGGCAAGCAAAAGCAGAGGGTAAAGCTTCGGCGGCTAGGGTTTCAAGGAAGAAGAGGAGATCTTCCTCTTCTTCTTCATCTTCTTCCTTTTCCTCTTCATCTTCCTTTCCTCTCCCTCCTTGGCATGCGTGAGCTTGGAGCAAGGAAGAGGGGCGCCGGCGTAAGCAATCACAACTAGCAGCAACAAAAGGAGGTGAAGGATCCCTAGGGGTTCGGCCAAGCTAGGGAAAAGGAAGAAGGTGCCTTGGTGACGTTCGCCCACTCGACGTCCAAGAGGAGGTTGGGTCATATAATAGAAGATCACGAAGTAAACAAGAGGTATAACATCTTCTTCTTTGGTTCCTTTCCTTTGATTTTGCTTAATTATTATCATGTGTTTATATTTCATGTTGATAATTATTGTATGATATTTTTGTCATGGACCCCGATGATAAACACAAAAACCGGCGATCTAATCATCATCTATTCTGCGGCTAATCGGTTGGACGAGTTTGATTGCTAGAACAACATGTTTGTTCAAGCGGTCACTCGAATCGGTTAGCACGATGATGAGTCGGTTGTTTGGGAAATTATTCTCCATTCGAATTGAAGAAATTTTAATTTGGGGACATGGAGAGAATTCCCATGCGAGCAACTGACGGGGAAACCCAACAGCTTGGACCCAGCTTCACTCACTAGGGTTTCTTTCACCTAGCTTCACTCACTAGGATTTCTTTCACCATAATCACTCCTTTGCTAGTCATCATAATCCTGACTAGACTTCCTCCAATTTTCAGGTAAATATATTCCCAAACCTCAAGTCCAGTTTGGTTTAATCGCTTGGTCAAACTCACCAACCTTGGGCTTTATTCATTCTGCCAAACATCAGATCCTGTTTGGCTAACCCATTGTCAAACTGATCAAACCTGGGTTTACCCTACCAAACATAAGGTCCTATTTGATTTAACCCTTGATCACTTTAACTACACCTTATATTGTCTAACGTATACATTGTTACTAACTTTAGTATATTGTCAAACATCGAAACACTAGAGGATGATTGTTCATCATTGATGCATTTTGTACCAACAATATTTAATTATGGGGTTAGTGCGGTAGTTCAATAATAACCTATTATTGGAGTGGGTATTATTAACGGGTCAGGTTAAGGATCCGTTAGGAGACTAAAACCAACTCATCCTCATGGTCCTATTGTAGCTTATAAATACCTCATGAGCCATCATGAACCATAGACCTAAGCCTTGGTTTTCTTCCTCTCTCCCTCTCTCTCTCCTAGGGATGGTGGCGGCAAGAGGAAGGTGGAGGTGGCAGCAAGGGTTTAGGGAAGGGAGAAGATCTTTTGTTCCTCTCTTCTTCTCTTCTCCTCTTGGCTTTCTCTTCTCTCTTCTTTGGCGTGTGGCAACAAGGAGGCTTGGTGGTGTTTGGCGTCGCAAGCAAGCAAGGAGGACAAGGGGGGTTGGCTAGGATTCAAGGAAGGAGATTTCTTCATCTTCTTCTTCTCTTCTATCCTCTTCTTCCTTTAGGTGTGCGGCTAGGTCAAGCAAAAAGAAGGGTTTCTTCTTCCTTGTTGGGCGTGTGACACCAAGAGAGGAAGGTAGGGTTGCGCAAGCAAGAAGATCCATCTTCTTGTGGTCAGCACAAGCAAGAGGATGGAGAAAGAGGTCTTTGTTGGCTTCGTTTCTTAGAAGATCGTCACCCACACGACGTCCAAGAAGAGGATAGGAATACAATAGAAGATCAAGAGATAAAACAAGAGGTATAATCCTTTGTTTTCATGCTTGTATTAATTGTATTGCTTATTTACATGGACCCCGAAGATAAACACAAGAACTGGTGATCCAATCATCATCTATTTCACGGCCAATCGATATAAGAAGTTAGATTGCTTGAACAACAAGTTTGTTCAAGTGATCAGTCAATCGAAAAGCTCGATGATGAAAAAAGTCGTTCGAAAAGTTTTTTTTCCATCCAGATTAGTTTTAATCAATAGAATTTTTAATCCGGGGATATGGAGAGGAATCCTAACCGAACAAAACCAACAAGAAGATCATGTTACCAGTTCCTTGTGAAGTATAAGTAGTGGCTCACAACCGAGATGGATTTGGACAAACCATTGAATTGTTGTAGTGTAATTTTGTATTAGTTATCTTGACTATAGAATTACACTAGTGCACTTTGTGTGTATTGAGCAAGACCGATTTGGGGATGTTTGATTTATACTGACTACATAATCGAACAAGACCTTGGTTATTATGATGTACATGCTCTTAATCTCGATATAATAACGGACATGTATAATTAATATTTATTTCTTTATTTTACCAATGGGTGAGATTTATTCGTTAAATCAATAAGCCCGATAAATTAAAAAATAATATTATTTATATTGTGAGTTGTTGAATATAGAAGGAAACCATGTCCTAATTATTTTAGGATGATGATGTTCCCTTGAGGAGCTCATAAAGATTGTAATGTAAATCCTACAGGTGGACTTGGTTCGACATGATAATAAAGTTGAGTGGTACTACTCTTGGAGTTAGATATTAATTAATTAAATTGTCAGTAATTTAATTAATTAATGGACATGCGATATCTTAAACACGGAGAGATTATGTACACATAATATGGTGGAGCCCATATTTAATTAAGGGGTGGTGCGGTAGTTCAATAATAACCCATTAGTGGAGTGAGTTATTATTAACGGGTCGGGTTGAGGATCCGTTAGGAGACCAAAACCAACTTCTCCTCATGGTCCCTATTGTAGTCTATAAATACCCTCATAAGCCACCTATTGTTGGATGATCAATAACCTAAGCCTCTCTATTCTCTCCCTTTCTCTTCTCTTCTCTCCTCATGAGTGGCGTGCACAAGCAGGAAGAGGAGAGGGGGCGGCGGTGCAAGTTGGTGGTGGGTGGCGCCGACAATAAGTAAGAAAGGAAGGAGCTTACGGCAAGAGTTGAGGGGAAAGAAGAAGATTCTTTCTCCTTCTTCTCTTCACTTCTTCTCTTGTCCTTTGGGCATCGGCATCATCAACGTAAAGGGGAGGCGGCTAGTTCAAGCAAAGGAGGAATCTTCTTCCTGTTGGGGCAATCGACCCAAGGATGATCGGGAAGATCATGGTTTTGATGTGTGTGTCAACATGGTTAAGGTTAGGGTGTTATCTTGTTATTTGATATGTGTGATTGAATTTGCAGGACTTGGAGAATCACACATGGAGGACTTATCCGAGGGACGAGAGCCAAGAGAAGAGGACTCCATGGGCAAGCCGGGAAGTGGACTTCAAAGGGCACACGTGAAGGGTGGCATGGAGGCAAGCCAAGGAAAGGCTTGTGTGCGCATCCGAGGGACGATAGCCGGTGGAAAAAGACTTCAAGGGGAAAGCCAAGGGAGTGTACATAAAGGCACACATGAAGGAGGGTCTTCGGAGTGAGGAATAGAGGTTGTATAAGCTGGGCAGTCGACTGGTAAAAAGGCAGTTGACTGCCAGCAAGTTCTCAAATTCACAGAATATTTTCGACCCTGGACCAGTCGACTGCCCCAGGGGTAGTCAACTAATACCCCCAAAAACTAGCCGTTGGCTAGCAATTAAGGCTAGACCAATCGACTGCCCCACGGGCAGTCGACTAGTGTCATGCTAGATGACTCTAGGAGTTGTCCTTTACTCTTATTTAAAGGGTGAATTTTTGGCACGACAAAGGTACGGTTCTTAAGTGTACCAAAGTGTTGTTCGTGCAAAAAGTCATCGTTCTTCCTCTCGCTTTCAATTCTATCTTGTAAAGAGGAAGAAGACAACCTTGTAAAGGTTTTCTCCACCTTGAAGGAGGCTTTTCATAGTGGAGAGTGTGCTTGTGCGTGGATCCTTGGATTAGTCACCTCTCGGGGTGGATACCAAGTAAATTCTCTGTGTTAGCATTGGATTTCATATTTTTTCATTATATTTCTTGTATTGTGCTAACCATTTTGTAGAGAAAGTTCAAGAAAAGTGCTATTCACCCCCCCCCCTCTAGCAAGCGCCACGATCTAACAAGTGGTATCAGAGCCGCTTCGCTTCGGGAGAACTCACCATCGACCGGAGTATCAAGAAATGGCATTTCAAGAGGGCTATAGCACCGCAAGGCCACCATTCTTCGACGGAAATGACTTCGCCTATTGGAAAGGTAGAATGGAGTACTACTTAATGAAGGATATTGAAAATTGGATGAGTATTGTAGAGGGCTTCGATGCACCCGTCAATGAAAGAGGAGAGTCACTACCAATGAGAACTTGGACAAAGAAAATCATGAAGAAGGTTCAAGCAAACGTGAAGGCCACCACAACGCTTCAATGCGGATTATCAAAGGAGCAACTCAACAAAGTGGGGTCTTTCAAGAGCACGAAGGAACTTTGGGAGAAGCTCATCGAACTCAATGAAGGATCAAATGAGTCGAGGAGAGCAAAGAAGGACCTCTTGGTTGCCCAATTACAATCGCTCTCAATGAAGGCCAACGAGACGGTAAGCCAACTACATGGAAGGGTCAAAGAAATAATCAACGAGCTCCATGTAATTGGTGAAAAGGTTGAGAATCGAGATCTCGTGAGGTATGTTTTGCAATCATTTCCTAGGACTACATTGTGGGCATCAATGCTTGATGCCTACAAAGTATCAAGGGATCTCTCTACCGTAAAGTTAGACGATTTATTTTTTGAATTTGAGTTACATGAGCAAGCTAACATTTCTTCTAAAAAAAAAGGTGTAGCATTTATTGTAGAAAAGGAAAAGAAAATGAAGAAGGAGAAGAAGAAGATCATCTACTCCTCATCATCCGAGTCGGAGGAGTCTAGTGCTTCCATGGATAGTGACCAAGAAGCCTACTTGGTAAGGAAAATGAGAAGAGCTTTTAAAAGTTTTTCTAACAAGTCTTATTGTAGGAAAGGGTCAAGAAGCAAGAGCAAAGGGAAGGACAACATTTGCTATAATTACCACCAAGAGGGACACATGAAGAATGAGTGCCCACAACTAAAGAAAAGAAAGAAAAGAAGGAGGAGAAGAAGAAAGGTGACAAGAGGAAGTCAAAAGAAAAAGGGAAGAGTGCCACAAACCTAAAAGCTACTTGGGATGATTCATCATCTTCGGAGGAAGAAGAAGATCACGTGTCACACTTCACACTAATGGGAGTGGACAACTTGGAGACATCCGAAGATGAGAGTTCAAGTAGTGAAGATAAAAGTGAAGGCTCATCATCCGAATCTGATGTATCGGTAAGTGAGGTATATAGCTTACCCTCCTCTACTCTTGTCAAAATTATTACTAGTACAAATCATGATTTGGCTAAGGCTAGGAGAAAGGTTAGAGAATTAAAGAATAAAGATTGCATTCATAAATTAGAATCCATGAAACCTAAGGACAATTTGCATGTTCCCTCTACCATGTCAAATGATTCATGTTTGGAAAAAGAAAATAGGGAACTAAGGGAAAAGGTAGAAAACCTAACCAAGGCACTTAGGAAATTTCAAGTTGTCTCTAATAACCTTGATATGATCATAAATAGCCAAAGAACCATGTACAACAAAGCCGGGATAGGTTATAGGCCAAAAAATAAGGAGGTAGCTTTTGTTTCACTTATGGATAGAAAGGGTGCCTCTAGGAGACAAGGTGTTAAGGGAAATGCAAAGAAAGCTTGGGTACCAAAGAAGTATTTAAATTATTCTTGTGGAACTAGTATTTGGGTACCAAAAGCTCGTGTTTTTCATGTTGCATAGGTGAAGGTGAAGGAAGCCTCAAATATGTGGATAGTAGATAGCAGGTGTTCAAGACATATGACCGAAGATGTGAGCAAATTCACCACCCTTAGCTATCTAAGAGAAGGAACCGTATCTTTCGGAAATAGTGGGAAACTCAAAATAATTGGTAGGGGTACCATTGAGGTATCTCCTACAATCACTATCCATAAAGTTCTTTTAATCAAAGATATGGAGTTTAATTTACTTAGTGTGAGTCAACTTTATGTTGCGGGATATAGGGTTGAGTTTCATGCTAGAAAGTGTCTAATTAAACAAAACGGTTCCGAAAATATTATGCTAGAAGGATATAAAAAGGCTAATCTTTATTACCTTAATCTTGCTTATGCTTCTAATAATTTTCCTAAGTGTCTCATATCTAAAGAAGAAGAAGGATGGTTGTGGTATTGGCGACTTGGGCACATCAACATGAAGAATATTGCAAGAGTTGCCAAGAAGAGTTGGTGAAGGGGCTTCCCATGATCAAGTATGAAAAGACTAAGGTGTGTGATGCATGCCAAGAGGGTAAGCAATCAAAATCATCACACAAAGGTAAAACTTTAACTAGCACTACTTTACCTTTAGAGTTATTGCATTTGGACCTATTTGATTGTCATAGCACTCCCTCACTAGTAGGGATAAAACATAAGGATGATACCTTAGAAATTTTCATAGGTTTTAGTAAAAGGGTTGAAAATGAGAAACACCTCAAGATCAACCGAATTAGGAGTGACCATGGTGGGGAGTTTGAAAACTCAAACTTCTCACAATTTTGTTTAGAAAATAGGTACAAGCATGAATTTTCATGCCCAATGACCCCTCAACAAAATGGTGTAGTAGAAAGGAGAAGTAGAGCCTTACAAGAAGCCGCTAGGACTATGCTTAATGCATATTCTCTACCTAGCTACTTTTGGGCCGAAGCGGTAAATACCGCTTGTTACATCCAAAATCGGGTCTTAATCCATAGGTTTTTAGGAAAAACCCCCATTTTAGTTGTGGAATGGGAGAATTCCACAAGTTCACTATTTTAGGATTTTTGGGTGTAAGGTTTACATTTTGAACACCAAGGATGATTTGAGGAAGTTTGAATCTAAAGCGGATGAGGGGATTTTGGTTGGGTATTCATCCGCTAGTAGGCGATATAGGGTATATAACAAAAGGACCAAGGTAATTGAGGAGTCATCCAATGTGAAATTCGATGAGTCTACCAATACCTACCCTAGGAAATCTTCTAGGCATAGAAGAAAGTCAACCCCTTGCCCAAGAAGTTCAAGACTTACATTTGGAGGGCAATGATCAAGGGGGAGGGAGAAGTGCACTAGAGGACGAGCATCATGTAGCCAATGAACTCATAACATCTAGGCCCTTAAGGCATCACCAAGATCACTCCATTGACCAAATAGTAGGTGATGTCACTCAAGGGGTGAGGACTAGGTCTTACTTTAGGGAACAAAGTAGTCAAATTGCCTTGATTTCTCAATTAGAACTGAAATCCATTGATGAGGCATTAGGTGATGTGGATTGGGTCCTAGCTATGCAAGAGGAGTTGAATCAATTTGAAAGAAGTGAGGTATGGGAGTTAGTTCCTAGGCCCAATGATTGTACTATTGCCACCACTAGGTGGGTCTTTAGGAACAAGCTAGATGATCAAGGGAAGATAACTAGAAACAAGGCTAGGTTGGTTGCTAGGGGGTTTAATCAAGTAGAGGGCCTTGACTATGATGTGGCATATGCCCCCGTAGCTAGATTAGAGTCTATTAGAATTTTATTAGCATATGCCGCTCACATGGGTTTCACACTTCACCAAATGGATGTGAAGTCGGCATTCCTTAATGAGGTCATTAAGGAAGAGGTATATGTAGAGCAACCACCCGGCTTTGAGAACCCAAATTACCCTAGACATGTCTACAAACTAAGAAAAGCCTTGTATGGATTGAAACAAGATCCACGGGCTTGATATGAAAGACTTTCATCATTCTTAGTATCCAAGGGTTTTAGGAGAGGCACAATTGACCCAACTCTTTTCTTAAAATCTAAGGATAAGGACATCTTTGTGGCCCAAGTGTATGTTGATGATATTATTTTTGGGTCCACAAATAGTGAATTTCTCCATGAGTTTAGTAAATGTATGGAAAATGAATTTGAGATGAGTCTTGTGGGAAAGTTGACATTCTTTTTAGGCCTACAAGTTAAACAAGCAAATGAAGGGACTCATGTGTATCATACTAAATATGCTAGGGAAATCATTAAGAAATTTGGCCTAGAAAATGCTAAGGTAGCATCCACCCCTATAGGAACAAATGTCAAAATGGATAATGATCTTAAAGGTAAAATGGTAGACTCAAAACAATATAGGAGCATGATTGGTAGTTTATTGTACCTAACTGCTAGTAGGCCCGATATATTATTTACGGTAGGTATATGTGCAAGGTACCAATCATGTGCCAAAGAGTCTCATCTAGTGGTAGTCAAGAGAATCTTAAGATACATTAAAGGTACTCTTAATGTCGGGATTTGGTATCCTAGAACCCCAAATGTTGAACTTTTTGGATACACCGATTCAGACTATGTGGGTCGTAAACTAGATAGGAAGAGTACTAGTGGAGAATGTCAATTTATTGGGTCATCTTTAGTTAGTTGGAGTAGTAGGAAATAACCATGTGTTGCCCTATCAACAACGGAGGTCGAGTATGTGGCAATGGGTGGTTGAGTATCTCAACTACTTTGGATCATGCACACCTTAGAGGATTATGAGTTACATTACTCCAAGGTCAAGGTTTTGTGTGATAATATAAGTACAATTACCTTGACTAAAAATCCGGTTCACCATTCTAGAACAAAACACATTGAAGTGAAGCATCACTTCATTAGGGATCATGTGGCAAGGGGTGACATAGACTTGCACTATGTTGAGTCAAAGTCAAAGCTTGCCGATATATTTACCAAGCCTCTTTCCGAAAAGGAGTTCACATCCTTAAGAATGAGCCTTGGTATGTGTTTAGTAGGATATTATGTACTTCAAAATATCCTTCGAAAAATACTTCTAAAAATATTCTTTCAAAAATATTTCAAAAATTGATTTAATTGTTCATTTGATTTGGATAAACTCTAAAAACACATAGGAAGCTTTCTTTATGATCTACAAGAATTTCTAAGATTGTGTCGATTTAGGGGGAGTCCTAATCAAAAGAAATTAAAGTATTTTTATTTCTTATTATTTCAAAATATCTCTTAAAATTTCTATTGTAATTATTTTCATTTGAATGAAACCCTAAGACTCAGAGGAAGATTAACTTGTAGTCAACAAGCTTCTATGACTATGCAGGTTTGGGGGGAGGTTTAAATTAAAAGAACCATTAAGTTTCAAACATATTATATTTTCAAAAACACTATCTTTTGAAGAACACCTTAGTTTTGAAAATACAATCTTGAAAACCTTTGTCTTTTGATTTTTTTTTGAAAATCTTTGAAACTTTATCTTGAGTTTGGAAAAATCTCCAAGACACATAAGAAATTTTCCTTGTAGTTAACAAGATTTCTTAGGACTGTGTCAGATTGGGAAGGAATCCAAATCAAATAATCTATTACTTTTCAAAAATCAAAATACATTGAAAATACTTTATTTTGATTGAAAATCTCGAAGACACATAGGAAATTTTCTTGTAGTCAACAAGATTCCTAGGACTGCGTTAGAATTAGGGAAATTCAAATCAATAAAGCAAGTATCCTTTCAAATTTTAATCAAGTACATAGCATCTTTTAAAATATTTTCTAATAAGGTACTTGAATTTATTAATAAGAAAAAAGGATGTTTGAAAATTATATTTTCTTATATAAACTTAAATATTTTTAAAAATCGTATTATTGGTGTAAATCATTAACTTAAAATCTTTGTTATTATTCTTTATTTTCTTTTTGATGTGTGTCAAAGGGGGAGAGAGAGTACTTAAGTTAGATTTTTTGTTTATTTCTCCCAAGTTTTAAATCTAGAACCCTTAGACCTAACCTAACTTAAGATTATTGTCAAATATCAAAAAGGGGGAGATCGTTAATGCAAAGTGCATCAGTTATGAGCAGTCAATCTCTAGTGTTTTAATGTTTGACAATATAAGGTGCAGTCAAAGTGATCAAGGGATAAACCAAACAGGACCTTATGTTTGGTAGGGTAAACCCAAATTTGATCAGTTTGACAAATGGTTAGACAAACAGGATCTGATGTGTTGGCAAAGTGAATAGAACCTAGGTTTGGTCAGGTTGACCAAGGGATTAAACCAAACTGGACTTGAGGTTTGAGATTATACTTACCTAAGGTTGGAAGAAATCCAGTCAGAATTAAGATGACTAGAAAATAAGTGATTATGAAGGAAGAAATCCTAGTGAGTGAAGCTAGGTGGAAGAAATCCTGGTGAGTGAAGTTGGGTCCTAGTGAGTGAAGCTAGGTGGACGAAGTCCTGGTGAGTGAAGCTGGGCAAGAAGTCTTGGTCCGGGAGACTAAGCACGAAGTCCTGGTGGGGGATCGAGCAATGGAGTCTTAGCTGAGCGAGGACTACAGACAGATGTAGAGACGGTTCGAGGTCGAACGTCTCGAGATCTGGGAGTCTCGGAAGCCGAGCTCGAAGTCTTGGTCCGGGGGACGACCAAAATACTGAGCCGAGCGAGGATCATGGACAGAAGTAGAGACGGGTCAAGGTCGGACGTCTCAAGATTCGGGTTCTCGGAGGCTGAGTGAAAGTCCAACCGGAGGTCCCTATTGGCAAATGATAACTTCTCCAGTGTGGAATAGGTAAGGACGCGTTCCCCAGGAAAGGGAACAGTAGGCGTAGGTTCGACCTAGGATTTCGGGTGAATTCAAAGTCAGAACCAATCAATTAAGGCTTAAGATTATTTGTCTTATTTTTATGTTCTGTTGTCTTGCAGGTACCTGGAGTTGGAGACAAGATAGTAGAACAAACGCAGGAAAAACTAAACCTGGGAAGAAGATTCCTAGGTGCCTGATATGAATCAGGCGCCCAGTATAGGTGGGTGCCCTAGTTAAGGGTGGCCCTTCCCAGGCGCCTGAGGCTTCCCAAGCGCCTAGGAGGCTCCCAGGTGCCTAGGAAGGCATACTTATCCCTACGCCGATTCAGTTGCTACGGATGAAGTTTTGACCCATTGATAGGCACCCCAGAGGCTTATCAAGCGCCCAAGATGGTAGTATAAAAAGGAGTTCGACCCCTCACTTTAAACAATCAAGTTTTCCATCTGCTTAGTGATTCTGTGTGAGCCAAAGGTGCTATGATGAAGCTCTGCGATCAAGGAGGCTCCAGGAAGAAGTGCGCGGCGCTTCGGACTTCTAGAGTTAGCCAAGATTTCTTTTTTGGTTTGCTTTTATTTACGAGCTATATTTATTTATCATTTTGTGATTGTAATCAAACTGTAAGACGGGTATTCTCCGCCTTCAGAAATTCCAAAAAGGAGACCAATAGTGGACTCACGCCGAGTACATAGGCCTTGGACGTACTGACCCTGGGGGTTGGGAACCAAGTTAATAAATCTCGTGTGTCTGCTGCCTTTCTATTTTCTTTATTTTATTTTATATTCCGCTGCGTACTATCTTTGACAAAAAGGCAATCGAACGACAATGTTCTACAAATAAGTTCGAGTGGATATTCACCCCCTCTATCGGTCAGCACCGATCCCACAGTGTTGTCTGATCTTGACTTTAGGTTTCAATTGAAATCCTAGGTCAGACTGACGCCTACTATTCCCTCTTTCAGGGAATGCGTCCTCACCAACTCTACTCTGGAGAAGTTACCTCATGCAAATCGGTGCCTCCGGTTGGACATTTACTCGATCTATTAAGATTCTGGATCTCGAGATGTCCATACCTAGACCCGTCCCTACATCTGTCTGTTGTCCTTGCTCGGCTAAGACTCCTACCCGTTCTTCCAAATCATGACTTCAATGGTCAACCCTCGGTCAGGTCTTCGTGCCCAGCTTCACTCACCAAGACTTCGGTGCCCAACCCTCGGACATCGTGCCCAGCTTCACTCACTAAGTCTTCTGTGCCCAATTCTCGACCAAGACTTCGTGCTCAACCCTATACGTCAAGACTTCATGCCTAGTTACACTATGACTTTCCCACCACTTAATGCAACACATTAGATCCAAAGGCATACTTAACTATGAACCCTTTATAATTATCAGAACCAAGTTTGATCTGGTATTTTCGACACCAATAATAACAATAAAATTTTAATTAATAATTCCGAAGATAATTCTTAAAATCATGATAATTTTGAAGATAATTCTGAAAATTTAATTGATATTTATGAACTTATTCATCTTGAAAATTTAATTTAAAAATGTTATAATGAATCAAAGAAATCAGAAATATTAAAGATTAATGAAAATCTAAAATCAAAAGAATCAACTATTGGAATTAATTGAAAAGATAAAGTTGAAAAAGTCAACCAAAATCGAACGATTGGTTTTAATTAATTTTGAAAATTCAAACTTAATTGAATAAGATAAATTTCACGAAAACTAATTCAAATCTTAATTGATAATAATAATTAAAGTTTAATTGAAAATTCAATGATAAATAATAAATTTAATAATTCAAAATCAAATCTTAAAAGCACAAAAAATCAAAAATACAAATTCAATGAATACTAAATCAACATTAAAAATTCAAATTCGAATAATTATCAAATTATCATCCAAATTCAAAAACCTAATTGTTAATCAACAATTCAAAATTTGGTAATATAATATTTACAAACTAAATTTTAATTAAATTCCTTGAATTATGAAACTAATTAAATTCTACAAAATAAAACAATCAACATAATAATAAAAAAATATGAAAAAGTGAGTTAACACATTCACGGATTCACATGATTTGTATTAATTCGAGAATTTGATTCATTATTATAAATTAAATCAAAATGTTTTGGCTTGATTGATACATGCATAAGTACTATGTTCATGCATCTACTTATTTTTTATACTTATATCATATCATTCATGCTAGTTTACTTTTTGCTTAATCTAGAATGGCTAGATAGGAAAAGATTGTTTTATACTTAACCAATATAGTACTTGGGTGGGACGAGATGATAGTATATTAGGAAAGCTTAGGAAGTCAAGAAGGGTAAGGAGCACCCAACTTGGTTGGCTTAGCTAAGTGGAACTAACCAAAGCAACCTCGTCACATCCTAGACTAGCTGACTAGAATGTAGTTGTTTTTTTCAATACCTAAGAAGCCCCCTGTGCCTTGCTATGGCCTAGAAACTAATTATAGAAATGTACTTTTAATTGACTAGTTGTTAAACCTAAATCTAACTCAAGGTCAAACATTCTGCGAAAATAAATTGAGAAAAATTAACCAAACATCTCACAACACCCATAAGGTTACTATGCTTGATTGTATTGTGACATTTAGAATGGGTGAGATGATATAAATTAATTAATTGATAAATGTGTGGGATCAGTGGCGTCGATAGAGGGGCGTGAATATCGACTTATGTTCTTTCTCAAAATTTTGTCATTCATTCATTCGTTCTTTCTATCAAGAGTGTTAGTACGCAGCAAAATAATAAATAAAAGCAAACAACAAACACAGTAAACACACAGGATTTTACTTGGTTCCCAACCCCCCAGGGTCAATATGTTCAAGGCCTAATCACGGGAAGCGTCCATCCACTAGTAGTCTCCTTTCTAGAAGCTTTCCGGAGGTGGAGAAACCCGTCTTATAGTTTTGAGTACAAGCACAAATAAGTGAAATTAAGTACAATTTGTAGGTAAAAGCAAACCAACAAGAAATGACAATCCCGACCAATCCGTAAGTCTGAAGCGTCGCGCACTTCCTCCTGGATCCTCCTTGATTGTAGAGCTTTGCCTTAGTACATTAGCTTCATTGTGAATGAGTAGTAGGATGAAAAAATTGTTGTTTTGAAACAATGGCTCAAATCCCCTTATATATTAGTTATCTAGGTGCCCGTATGCCTATAGGGGCGCCCTCAATGTGATACAATCTAATCCACATCGATGAAATCGGCGCAGGGATAAAGGATGGGATCTCAGGCGCACCCAAGCCCATAGGGGTGCCCGAGATGATGGGGGTGCCCGAGAGCCTCTCGGGTGCCCGAGTCCTCTTGAATGCCTAGGATTGGTCTCAGGCTACAATTTTCCGCTTTGCTATTGCTCTCCTTTCTTGCCTCCAAATTCAAGTTCCTGCAAGACAAGCAAACATACAAAGCAAGCAAACATCTTGCCCTACTTATGTAAGTCTGCCTGACCTACTAGGCTCTGTTTAGAGTCAACTCTTCAAGACTTTACTACCTAAGGTCAACTGCTTAGGGTTTCCCAATGCCAAGCATCACTCACTAGGACTTTACCTTGTCTGGCTTCGCTCATCAAGACTTTTACCCAGCTTCACTCACCAAGATTTCATGCCCAATCCTCGACCAGGACTTCATGGCCAATTCCTAAAACTAGGACTTCGTGCCCAACCCTCGGCTAGGTCTTCGTGCCCAATTCCCCGAACTAGGACTTCGTGCCCAACCCTCAGCCAGGCCTTCATGCCCAATTCCCCGAACAAGGACTTCGTGCTCAACATTACTCACCAGGTCTTCGGTGGCTTAACAAGGACTTCTTTGCTAGTCATCTGATCGTGATTAGACTTCTCTCTGCCAAACATCAGGTCTTGTTTGGCTTAGTTCTTAGTCTAACCAACCAGATATTAGTTTAGTCACTCTACCAAACATCAAGTCTTATTTGTCTTATCCGTTGGTCAAACTGACCAAACCTTGATATATTGTCAAACATATCAATCTAGGTTTGATAACTTTGCCAAACATCAAGTTCTATTTGGCTAACCCTTTGGTCAAATTGATCAAACATGGGTTTATCCTACCAAATAGCAAGTCTTGTTTGGCTTAACCCTTGTTTAGATTGACCAGACCTTGGCATATTGTCAAACATAGAAATACTAGAGGTTGACTGTTCATGTTTGATGCTTTTTGGACCAACAATCTCTCCCTTTTTGGTGTTTGGCAATAATCTTAAGTTAGATTTTGGTCTAAGAGTTTTAGGTCAATACTTGAGAGAAAAAATTTGAATAAATCTAACTTTAGGTACTCTCTTCCCCTTTGACAGATATCAAAAAAAAAAGTAATAACAAAGATTTTAAGTTAAAAATTTGCATAAACAATGCCATTTTAAATATACTTAAGGATTTTGTTAAAAAAGCATGAATTTCAAAAAGCTTTTTTTAAAAAAAATAATAAAGTATATTGTTTTGGATTTCCCTATATCAGACACAATCCTAGGAATCTTATTGACCAGAAGACAATTTTCTATGTGTCTTATAGATTTTCCTAATCAAAATAAAATATTTTCAAAATGTATTAAAAAATAATTTTTCTTTAATTTGGATTCCTCCAAAATCTGACACAATCCTAGGAAACCTTGCTAACTATAAGGAAAACATTCCTATATGTCTTGGAGATTTTTCTAAACTAAAGTAATTTTCCAAAAATTTTGAAGAACTATTTAAAAGACTAAAAGGTGTTGGTGCCGGAAGCACCAGATCGAACCTGATTTTGATAATGGCAAAGGGTTCAATGTTAAGTTTGTATTGTGATCTAATAGATTTACCAAGTGTGCAGGAAAGTCCTAGTTCACCTAGGCACTACCTGCAGGGTTGAGCAAAAAGTCCTGGTCAAGAACTGGGCAAGAAGACCTAACCGAGGGTTTGGCAAGAAGTTCTGGTCGTGGACTGGGCAACGAAGTCCTAATCCGGAAGATTGTGTTGGTGTAGGAAGCACCTAAGTCAAACCTGAGTTTTGATAATGGCAAGGGGTTCAAAAGTTAACGTGTTATTGTGATCTAACATACTTACTGAGTGTGCAGGAAAAGTCCTAGGTACACTAGGCAAGAAGTCCTGGCAAAGGGCTGGGCAAAGAAGTCTGGTCGAGGACTGGGCAAGAAGACCTGACCGGAAGTTGGGCAAAAAGTCCTGGTCGAGGACTGGCCAAGAAGTCCTGGCAACGGGCTGGGCACCGAAGACCTGACCGAAAGTTGGGCAAGAAGACCTGACCGGAAGTTGGGCACGAAGACCTGGTCAGGTGGATTGGGCAAAAGTCCAACTGGAGGAGCCGGTTGGCAAAAGGTAAACTCTCCTGAGAGGAGTAGGTGAGGACGCGTTCCCCGTCGAGGGAACAGTAGGCGTCGGTTCGACCTAGGGTTCCATTTGGGAGACCCAAAGTCAGAACCAAGACAGCTTAGGCTGTAAATAAAGGCTAATATGTTTTGCTTCTTTGTTTTGGAACTAACCTTGGTTGCAGGGATCGAAGGACTGGTTTTCTACAGCTGAGGTGCCTCAATGGAGTGAGGCACCTTACTGGGGTTAGGCGCCCAAATGCATACAGGCGCCCCAGTGCAAAGGCAAAACAGAAGCAAGCGAAGCAAACAACCACGAAGCCACTGGACATACTCAGCTCAGGCGCCCGTGAGGTCACGGGTGCCCCCATCAGTTCAGGCGCCCCAATGAAGATGGATAAGCGCTGACCGAGCCTACAGATAAGAGATCGCGCAGGGGAGGCCACGTGTAGGAACCCATCGACACGGACGCCCCCATGGGTGCTATAAAAGGGGGTTCACCCCAAGGCTTCTAGACACGTCGCTCTCTACGCTCCAGACACTTTCTTTCAAGCGTTGCGCCCTGACAAACTTCGACTTCGAGATTCCAGCACCGACGATGACCCTCTGCTCCAAAATTCGATCCACCTCGGGCGTCGGTAAACTTAAATTACGAAAGTGTTGATAATTCAATTTCCAATTCTATATCTGTACTATCACTTTGTAAAAGATTTTCCGAATATAGAATTGCCCAAAGTAAACGGTCAAGGACTGTGGGCCTTGGTGTAGGAGCCAACCGCCACTCCGAACCAAGTAAAACCAACCTGTGTTCGCGATTGATTTGTGATTGATTTATTTTCCGCTGCGTATTTTCTCTAAGTGTTCCAAAAAATTTGATCTCGATATTCACCCCCCCCCCCTCTATCAAGTTTCTACGATCCAACAAGTGGTATCAGAGTGGGTGGCTCAAATTTGCTGCAACCACCAATTTTAGAGTTTTTTTTTGGATTTTACGAAAGAATTATAAATTTTTTTTCGAATCATTCTCGTTAATCGAGGTTGGTGCAACACCACTCGATCGGATTTCATTTCTATTAATTTTCTTCCCCACTACTAATCCAAGACTAAGTCTTGGAACAAGTTTTCCTTGTCTTTATTTTTTCAGAAAATATTATGGCCATGCAAGAGGGTTTCAGCACAGCCAGACCACCGCTTTTAAGTGGAGAAGATTTCTCCTACTGGAAAAGCAGGATGGAAGTCCACATGAAAACTCAGGTGGACATGTGGATAATAATCAATCTGGCCTAGAGATCCCCAAGAACGCAGAAGGAGTGGCATAGCACTGCTCTGAATGGGACGCCTCGCTGAAGAAAAAGATCGAGGCTGATGCAAAGGCAACCCAGATGTTGCAATGCAGATTGACCAAGGAAGAGCTGAACCGGGTGGGTCCTTTCAGCAGTGCCAAAGAGCTCTAGAGCAAGCAGATTGAGCTGCATGAAGGTACCTCCGACACCAGAATCAGCAAAAGGGATCTATTGCTGAACAAACTCTACACAATAAAAATGAACGAAGGTGAATCAGCAGCACAGCTCCACGCCAGAATCCAGGAGCAGTTGAATGGGCTGCATACAATAGGTCACAAGGTAGATAATCGTGATCTAATCAGGTATACCCTAAATGCGTTCCCTAGGAACACACTATGGGCATCTATGGTAGATGCTTACAAGGTTTCGAGGGACCTTTCAATAATTAAATTAGATGAACTTTTTTCAGAATTAGAATTGCATGAACAGACTAACTCCACAATGGTAGAAAAGTATTGCCTTTATTGAAGGTAAATCCAAAGGAAAAGTCGCTAAGAAAAAACCTCAACCTGCACCTGAGTCTGACTCGGACTCAGAAGATAGTGAAGGAGATCGACCCAGGTTGGTTTGGCTAGCTCGGAACTACTACAAGGAGCTGAAGCACCAAACCAACAGAAAGAAAGCAAGTCGAAGAAAGGAAGATCCAGCTGAACCTTCAACTTCAAAAGGCAAAACAAATGTCACCTGCTACGAATGCAACAAGAAGGGTCATTACAAATCAAAGTGGCCCAATTGAAGGAGACAAAGAAGACTCGAAGGAAGAAGGCTTTCCAAGCCACGTGGGATGAATCTTCCTCCGAAGAAGAAGAAGAGGCTCCGCAATCAAATCTTCTCGCTTTAACAACTTCAGAAGACATCGACACCGGATCAGAATCGGTGCCAGATGACGGAAGGCTCACAATCTCGGAAAATGGCCAAATAACGGTAAGAGGTTATTCTGAAATTGAATTATCGAAATTAATTACTTATTTATCTCGTAACTTGGCGAAAGCCAAAATTCGGGTCGAGTCCCTCCGACAGGAAGTAAAACTCGTGAAAGAGGAAGCCGACTCGAGATCCTTGACCAAGAAGGATCAAGAAGGAAACTCTACTCATGTTGAAAAGCTTGAGAAAGAAAATTCCTCCTTGAAAACTCAAGTCAAGGAGCTCAGAGTGGCTTTAGAATGATTTACTTCGGGTTCCAAGGGTCTTGACATGATCCTTGGAAAACAGAAGTCCGTTCTTAATCGATCTGGATTAGAGTATCGAACCAAGTTGAGACAACAGTCGTATTTTGCTGTATTGAACCAACCAAGAGCCAAAATTCAAGCATGAGTCCCCAAGCTTTGCTTGAACAACCAAGCTGGACCAAACTAGTATTGGATCCCCAATGACAAGATTCACATCTTGCCTAATCATTATCGAGGCTATAGTCCAGGGGGAGCTGACGGACCCGAAATACTAGATTAAATTGTCACGAAATGTGTGGATCCGTCAGAATTTAGAATTTTATAAATGTGCTGGAAACCCTTTTTGCAATCAAAATATGAAAACGTAGTAAAGGGGCCACAGGTCGTATTTTTCCTCGGGACTAGTTGATGTTGTGTGATTCGAGCTCGTGTTTATGTGTCGTTTGTGAATTTGGGTTTCGAATGTAATTTGGGTTTGGAATGCGATTAGGAATGAGAAGGAAATCACTTCACTGAATGAACTAAACAAGTGTGTTGCAATTAATAACTCAACCAATGAAAAGCTAACTTAACCAAGGCAATTTAACTAAATTTGGGAAACAAATCTGAATTTAATGGCAGCCCAAATACTAAGCAAGTGAATTAGAACAAGGCTGAAATTTTCGATTTAAACTAATGCCAAACACTTAAAGCCTAATTGTAGAGTTGAAACTTGCTATTAATGCCAAAATGGAAGTTGGAATTCAAACTCAAACCATGCATGAAACGAACTATCTCCCAGCTCACTACTCACTCAGAATTGCACTCAAATTGGCACCTATCACTGCCAAAACTCTTCTTGATACAAAATGGAAAAAAAATCGAGATAGACTTGATAAAGGTGGATGCAAAACACCTGGTTTCAATTGCAAAGGAACTGCAATTCCAAAACTCTACTGAAGCAAGCTGCAGAAATTCACAATTCTGATTTTCAAGAAAGACCAATGAATACAGAAATGAATTGCCATTCAAAACCGAATCTCCAATTGGTACAACAGGCAGCAATAAATAAAAGGGAACTTGATACACAAAGAGTGAAAGAATCTATGTGCCAAAACAGAAATATGATAAGTGGCAAATCTATCACTGACAGCTGGAATTACCCTGATCGGATCAGCTGGAAGGCTAGGCTATCAGAGAATAAACTTGCAAGACTGAATGAAGAATATTCAACCACAGCAAACTGCTCAATAAACTGCACACCAAGTGCAGAAATGAGATGCAGGAATTTATGCAGAGCTGTGTGCAGAGATTCAGTTTCAGACTAAATGCAAAACTATAACTGATATAAAGATGATAACTTTGAAGCAACCAGTTTAAATGCAGAATTCAGAGACAATTGGATGTGAACAACAATTCAAGCCCCATCCGAAATGCAGAATCGACCCATTTGCAGAAATGGAAGGTGCAGAATTGCATGTTCAGTTCAGATGCAGAAATGCATGTAACATGGATGCAGAGTTGATGCGGAGACTCATCAACAAACTAAATGCAGAAACCGATGGATCAAGTTGAGATCTGATACAATGGTTCATCAAACATGGAACCTCTGGATGAGCTGAAGTCGAAACTGCAGAAATAACATGGGAAAGTGCAGAATTGGGGTTGATACAAAATCTAAAAGTGGCACTGAACAAACTGAACAAGATTAGGGAAATGAGTTGGATTCAGAAAATGCTAATCTAAGTGCATTAGCACACTAACAGGTATCTCTAATTCAGGTATTAAACTGGGCACAGACTGAAATTGAAAGAAGCTGTAAAAATCAGAAATAAAACTTGGCACGCAGAAATAACTTGCTACGCAAAGGGCAAAAGCTGATACGCAAGTGCCGACTGTAAAACTAATTGAAACTAAGTTGCTTGTTCACTAAACACACTCCCTAACTAATTACTTGCAGAATTTAAAACCTAATTAAGGGTATAAAACTAATTCAGAAACTGAAACTAGGTGGCTGAATCGAAACTCAAAAACAGAGCAGTTGCAGAAAATTGAATTGCAGCTAATACAATGAAAATTAACTAATACTAAATCTCAATCTCTCATCTCAGCTCAAAACCCCTTGCTGTCACTCAAGGATGAACCTCAAATTGAGAAAGTAACAATCCATACAAGGAAATTACAGTAGCTAGAAAAAATTCAGAAATAAGGTTACGGCAGAATTGAAAATTACAGCTAGAAACATAAATTGACTAAGAAATCTAAACCCCAATCACTCCATTAGCTCAAGGTCTCCTTGTTCGTCACGCAAGGGCTGGCCTCGAACCCCTAAGCTCAGCAATTCACTGAGGAACTGAATCTGCGGTCGAATCGAGCTCAAATCTGTTCAAGAAGGAAATCCCAAGCGATTCCTTCAATTCAGCCTTGTCGGATTGAAATGAAGGTGCGGGAACGATCAAAGCTTATCCGAGAACCCCTCCAGATAGCTTGGACTGATGTAAAACCTGACAATACCGAAATCGAAACAACCAAATACAGAGCTACCGAAACCCTCAAACAGCCCTGTTCTTGCCCAATTCCGAGCTGAAACTCCACCGATTACTCTCCCCGGTGACCTCGAACTTGATCTAATGAAGGATGGAGGTGGTCGCGCCCCTTGGATTGAAGAAAATAGCTGAAAAAAACGAGGAAGAAACGAAGCAGGAGAACAGTGCGGCGGATACGCGACGAGAAGAAAGGCTGGGAAAATTTGATTAAATACATTAGCAACTGACGGCCCAGATTGGTCGGAGGAAATCCAACGGCTGATCTTGCTCTGATTTGAGCCAAACTTTGATGATGATGATCTGGGGTCAGGATCTGCCTCGTGGTAGCTCGGATCCTCCAGATGTGCAACGGATGGTCCAGATCAACCTAATCTTTGAATGGACGATCTAGAGCCCTCCGAGCTTGATCCAACGGTTGATTTAGCTCTGATTGGGATGAAACCTTCAGATCTTGATCAGAGTGCTTGATCAACCCTAACCCTAGCTCGGATTGCTTCAGATGGTCCCGGATGGTCCAGATCTAGCCGCTTTTGAATCGGACGGCCCATATTTAATCATAATCTTGATAACTCGATCCGGGTCACTTCCGACTCAAGTTCGACCCAATATGCCCTAGATCCATGAACCTTTCATGCCTACAAAAATAGATCAAGAATTTAGTGGCCAAATAATCCAAATATGTGTAAATTTACAATTAAGTCCAAAATAAAGGTAAGTTCTAAAACCTAGGGTAAAATCACAATTAAGCAATAAAAACATAGGTCAAACATGGATTTTAGCAATTAAAATAATCAACAAAAATGGTACTTATCAACTCCCCCACACTTAACCTTGAGCGTCTCGCGAAACCAGTAAGTATGTATCCCCTAGATTTTCTTAAGTATAATTAGAAGCAAATGAAAAGAAATTACCTAGGGTCGTCAATTCTCATAAATCTAAGCTCTATGGATTAGTATCTCGTCCTTAAATCAACAACTTAGCCTTTTCATCCATCATGATTCATTGAGATGAATTTAACTCACTAGCCTTTCAAGGAAAATTTTGGTGGCTCTCTCCTTAAGTTCTAAGTTGATGATGGAAGTGGAGCTCACTCAAACACACATGCTTCTTGCACTACCATAGGCTTGCTTATTATCTAATCTCCACCATTAATCATGATTAGGATTCACATCTACAAAAACAAATGAAAACATGGAAAATGGTAAGAAATGGAGTAGAAACCAAGAAAATGGAAAAATTGACAAAGTGGAAGACTTGAGTGCTCAAGTATGTTTCCAATGTGCTTTGCCCCTCTTGTCAGTCCTCTAGTGCTATAAAATTGTGGTGAAGTCAAACTTGAATAATTGCCTTTGATTTGGATGAGAAACCCTTCCTTGACCTCATTGTGCCAAGTTTTGTCTATGCGTGCCACTTGTTTTTCTTTTCCTCTTTTCATCATATTTTTTTTCTTCTTTCTTTCTCTCTTGTCAGGTCAGAATGTAGTGATGCAAGGCTGTAATTTGGATGAGAAAACTCCACTGAATTCAGGGTGCCGAAACTCAATGGTGTGCCATTTTGACTCTTTATTTTTTTCTCTTTTTTTTTCTTTTCCAAACTGTGATCAGCTGCTGAATTTCTTGATTTAAGTTGCAGCTGAGTCTTTACTCAGGTTTTTCTTCAGCTTGTTCGATCGTGTGGTGCCCAACTCCAGTTCCTTATCAGAACTAGCTTCCATCCAATTTTGTTGTGAGCTTCCACATGAATTCTAGCTGCTGTGCCTTTAATTTCCAGCTCACTGGAATGAATTTCAGATCCAAAATCCTTAAGTTCTTCATCCTTGCACTTCCCTGATTTCTTTACAGCAATTATATCTCATAGTAGTAGAGACTTTGAATGCTTCAACTGAAGATTTCAGATCAGCAGGTAAAATTCCAGCCACAGCACTGCACTGTTTTTTTTATATGTGCTAATCAGAGTTGCTAGCATCCATATTTCTTCCAGATTTGGTCAGCATTGGGTGTTCTCAATACTCTTTGATGCATTTCCGAATTTTGTTCCCTGATTAACAGCCCAGAAAAATCAAATTCAGCCTCAAGTTGACACAAGTTCTGCTCAAAAACTGCACTACCAATCTGATTTCTCCAATTCATCTTCACAAGCAATCCTTCAAGATATTCAATACTTCGCAGCCTACTCATTCCAGCAGCTATCCTTGAAATTCAGCTCAGAATTTCCAGTTTTTCAGCTCGCAATGCAGCTCAGCATTCAGCTCTATTTTTGTTCAGCCTTTGTTCCTTTTTGACTGTATACAACTGCAATTTTTTTTCTAGCAAATTGTGTTCTGATTCTTACAGCAAAGGACAGCTACAATCATCTTCTAACAGGGTGGCCGAACAGCTCTATCAGCTGCCAATTCAGCTGCAAATTCAGCATCCTTGCAAGTGGAGTTCTTTTGGGCACAGATTTTTCTACATTGATCTCAGATTTTTCTGATTTTTGGCTCAAATTCTGCACAGATTCGCTGCCTTGATCAGATCTGGCCAGCTTACAATTCAGAATCACAAATCTGGCATCAAATTATAGCGGAGAATGCTCTTCTTCCTTGGGAGTTACTGATCCATATCCATTTCCTACCCACAATAGCAGATTTCTTTCTTTTTCTTTTTGGCACAACTTCTTTTCTCTATTTTTTTTCTGTGCCATTTGTTTCCATTTCAAATTCTTAACCGAATTCAACTTGAGGTTAAACTTCCTTGGATCTTCAAATGATGATCAAGAATCTTCAATTATTTTCAATCTTTTACCACTTCCCTTTCTTGCAACTCAATTTGGCACATTGATCTCTTTTTCATCATTTTTTTTTCTTTTAGTCCACATAAATTTTCCTTCAACCGGATTCAATGATGGTTGCAATAAGAGAAACACTTCTCCTCTAATTCACAACTGAATTCCCACTTGTTCTTGGTACCAAGCTCCACTCAATTGGCAAAAAAAAAAATTTTCCGACATGAAGTGCATCCTTGATAAAAATTGCTTCCAAATCACTAATCACTCCCCCACACTTAAATCTTTGTCCGTCTCGGGCAAAATAACATTAATAAACATCCCAAACAAACAAATCCATAGAAAAATTGGGGTTAAGAGTAGGAATAAGGAAAGACAAATAGAATGAACATGATTTTTGCCAAAATTGATATGGAAAGGTAAACAAAGTGATTAGCTTCTATAGATGTGATCCAATCATTGAAATATGGTTTTGAAAGAACCTAAGCAAGTTCTAGAGCACAATAACATACGTGTGTCACAAAAATAAGGCTAATTCTCACTAGGCAAAAATAATTCATCTCAAGTCCTCAATCAAGAATTTAAAACCAAGTAGTACTCAAGCATCCAAGAATTCATCCATGAACTCAAACCCTAAGTTTTAACAACCAGATTTAATTTATTTTCAAGAGATTCTAAAATGCCATGGAGATAACCTAGAGGGATACATTTATTTCTACTCATACAAGAAAAAGTGACAAAAGAAATAACAAGGTATTTACAATGACTCCTATTCATTCTACTCTACTCATGCATTTATTAGCAAAGACTCAATTTAAAGGAAAATTCTACTTCTAGAAAGCATGAAAATGAAAAATGCAATAAAAGAAAATACGAGAAAGAACAATCTCCCCTTTATTTCTGGTGGATGGAGTCTATCCAGAAGTAGCCTCCATCGTGGTAGTGGAGGAACATGAGTGGCTGAGAGGATTAGGACTCCCCCACACTTGAACTTTACACAAAAATGCTCAGGTGGCCGAAGGCGATTTAGGTTCAAAATCTATTGAAGGAATTGAGTGCTTCGAATTAAAGTACAATCAACTCCTCCTTCTTGATGCCTTTTAGAAGTCCTTCCAGGAGGTTGAAGTCTGTTCAGTTGTAGCACCCACTCCTGAAGTCTTCTAGACCCTGCAAAACAATGTAATACCTCTCTCAAGCGTGCAGGGTAAGACAGAAATAAAATAATATCAGTCTCTGCATGAAATGTATCCAAAACTGCATCACATCCAATTAAATCAATTTGTGGTGCCTCAATAAATTTTTCACAATTATTTTCTACAAAATTTGCATCCAGGAACTCATCACAAATAATAAAATCAATCCTTGGCACTTCAATAGAAATTTCACAATTATTTTCTACCAAGGATGTATCAAGCAATGTATCACAACCTATGAAATCGACTTTAGGTGCCTCAATGAATTTTTCACAATTATTTTCAGCATAAGATATATCAAAAGACTCATCACAACAATCAACATCAATTTTAGGCACCTCTAAAAATTTTTCACATTCAGCATTTTCATGATATGTATCACCACATGCTTCAAATTCAGCAACTTTAACACTAGGTACCTCTAGGGATTTTTCACAATCAAATTCTACAAGAGATGCATCCCTAAGTATATCACAGACAATAAAATCAGTTTGAGGTACCTCTATGCAATTTTCAGAAAAATTAGGAGGAGTATTTACCTGATAGTGCTGAAAAATACCTGGAGGGTCTACAAAAGTAGGTGTAATTATTGGCTCCTCCTGGTAATGTGCAATCTCCTCTTCAGGTTCGGGTTCTGGTGGACACTCAACTGGAACGGGTGATCCTTGGGTTCTTGCTTCCACCAAGCAAGTCCCTACACTTTCTGGTTCATCCTCTAATTGTGGTGGTCCCTGGGGCTCAGTGCAATCCCCTACACCTGTAGATTCATCTGATTGTCCTGATCTTTGGGCTTTTATCTGATTCCATTGATCTACCAATTTTGCAAGGCGTTGTTGTTTGTTGTTGTTGTTGTTCAAAATTTTGCTGTTGTTGTAGTTGAAAATTTTGCTGTTGTTGTAGGACTTGTTGCAACATCTCCATCATCCTTTGTTGTTGAGCCTCACTCCAATCAGGATTCTCAAAACTTCCTTGGTTAGTGTGGAACTCTTGTTGGTCTTGAAATGTAACATAAGGTTGCTGAAGACCAAGAGTAGGCTGTGCATTCTGAAATGGAAACTGTGGGGGCTGATCAAATGGTTGAACAGGCTGATTAAACTGCTGAAAAGTTGGTTCACCACTTGGTGGAGATGGCTGAAAATTATGATTATGGAATTCTTGGATCTGAGGTTGAAATTGTGGTGGTGAAAACTCAAATTGAGTGGGCTGAAAATTCTGGTTGCAAGGCTGAAAATTTGGATCGTATGGCTATGAATATTGAAGAGGTTGTTGACAATTCTGTATAGGTGGAATTCTTGCTGCCATGGCTGAGGTTGAGGCTGAAATTGATTATTTCCTTGCTGAAAACTTACAAAAGGCTGCTGGAAATTTTGGTTAAAATGCTGAAATCCTTGATTTGGTTGAACTTGATGGAAGGGTGGTTGCTGAAAATTCTGATTATCTAAACACCCTTGCTGAATCCCTTGAGAAAGGGATTGATCTAGTTGATAAGGTTGCTGAAAGTTGGGCTGAAAATTCTGGAATTGTGGCTGCCCAATCTGAAAATTCTGACTTAGCTGAAATTCTTGCTGAAATTGTTGACATTGTGGCTGAAAAAATTGATTTGGTTGTTGATTAAAAGGTTGGTTCTGCTAAAATTGTGGACACGGCTGCTTGTAAGTAAATGAGAACATTTTGAACTGGCAGTCCTGTCACAAAACAAACAAGAAAAATGGCAGCAACCGTATACAAAAGATAAAGCAAAATAAAATAGAACCCAATGATATGTCCAAAAGCATACAAGCAAAAATCAAACAAATCAACTAGTTGCTTCCCCGGCAACGGCGCCAAAAATTTGATGGACCCGAAATACTAGATTAAATTGTCACGAAATGTGTGGATCCGTCAGAATTTAGAATTTTATAAATGTGCTGGAAACCCTTTTTGCAATCAAAATATGAAAACGTAGTAAAGGGGCCACAGGTCGTATTTTTCCTCGGGACTAGTTGATGTTGTGTGATTCGAGCTCGTGTTTATGTGTCGTTTGTGAATTTGGGTTTCGAATGTAATTTGGGTTTGGAATGCGATTAGGAATGAGAAGGAAATCACTTCACTGAATGAACTAAATAAGTGTGTTGCAATTAATAACTCAACCAATGAAAAGCTAACTTAACCAAGGCAATTTAACTAAATTTGGGAAACAAATCTGAATTTAATGGCAGCCCAAATACTAAGCAAGTGAATTAGAACAAGGCTGAAATTTTCGATTTAAACTAATGCCAAACACTTAAAGCCTAATTGTAGAGTTGAAACTTGCTATTAATGCCAAAATGGAAGTTGGAATTCAAACTCAAACCATGCATGAAACGAACTATCTCCCAGCTCACTACTCAATCAGAATTGCACTCAAATTGGCACCTATCACTGCCAAAACTCTTCTTGATACAAAATGGAAAAAAAATCGAGACAGACTTGATAAAGGTGGATGCAAAACACCTGGTTTCAATTGCAAAGGAACTGCAATTTCAAAACTCTACTGAAGCAAGCTGCAGAAATTCACAATTCTGATTTTCAAGAAAGACCAATGAATACAGAAATGAATTGCCATTCAAAACCGAATCTCCAATTGGTACAACAGGCAGCAATAAATAAAAGGGAACTTGATACAAAAGAGTGAAAGAATCTATGTGCCAAAACAGAAATATGATAAGTGGCAAATCTATCACTGACAGCTGGAATTACCCTGATCGGATCAGCTGGAAGGCTAGGCTATCAGTGAATAAACTTGCAAGACTGAATGAAGAATATTCAACTATAGCAAACTGCTCAATAAACTGCACACCAAGTGCAGAAATGAGATGCAGGAATTTATGCAGAGCTGTGTGCAGAGATTCAGTTTCAGACTAAATGCAAAACTATAACTAATATAAAGCTGATAACTTTGAAGCAACCAGTTTAAATGCAGAATTCAGAGACAATTGGATGTGAACAACAATTCAAGCCCCATCCGAAATGCAGAATCGACCCATTTGCAGAAATGGAAGGTGCAGAATTGCATGTTAAGTTCAGATGCAGAAATGCATGCAGCATGGATGCAGAGTTGATGCGGAGACTCATCAACAAACTAAATGCAGAAACCGATGGATCAAGTTGAGATCTGATACAATGGTTCATCAAACATGGAACCTCTGGATGAGCTGAAGTCGAAACTGCAGAAATAACATGGGAAAGTGCAGAATTGGGTTGATACAAAATCTGAAAGTGGCACTGAACAAACTGAACAAGATTAGGGAAATGAGTTGGATTCAGAAAATGCTAATCTAAGTGCATTAGCACACTAACAGGTATCTCTAATTCAGGTATTAAACTGGGCACAGACTGAAATTGAAAGAAGCTGTAAAAATCAGAAATAAAACTTGGCACGCAGAAATAACTTGCTACGCAAAGGGCAAAAGCTGATACGCAAGTGCCGACTGTAAAACTAATTGAAACTAAGTTGCTTGTTCACTAAACACACTCCCTAACTAATTACTTGCAGAATTTAAAACCTAATTAAGGGCATAAAACTAATTCAGAAACTGAAACTAGGTGGCTGAATTGAAACTCAAAAATAGAGCAGTTGCAGAAAATTGAATTGCAGCTAATACAATGAAAATTAACTAATACTAAATCTCAATCTCTCATCTCAGCTCAAAACCCCTTGCTGTCACTCAAGGATGAACCTCGAATTGAGAAAGTAACAATCCATACAAGGAAATTACAGTAGCTAGAAAAAATTCAGAAATAAGGTTACGGCAGAATTGAAAATTACAGCTAGAAACATAAATTGACTAAGAAATCTAAACCCCAATCACTCCATTAGCTCAAGGTCTCCTTGTTCGTCACGCAAGGGCTGGCCTCGAACCCCTAAACTCAGCAATTCACTGAGGAACTGAATCTGCGGTCGAATCGAGCTCAAATCTGTTCAAGAAGGAAATCCCAAGTGATTCCTTCAATTCAGCCTTGTCGGATTGAAATGAAGGTGCGGGAACGATCAAAGCTTATCCGAGAACCCCTCCAGATAGCTTGGACTGATGTAAAACCTGACAATACCAAAATCGAAACAACCAAATACAGAGCTATCGAAACCCTCAAATAGCCTGTTCTTGCCCAATTCCAAGCTGAAACTCCACCGATTACTCTCCCCGGTGACCTCGAACTTGATCTAATGAAGGATGGAGGTGGTCGTGCCCCTTGGATTGAAGAAAATAGCTGAAAAAAACGAGGAAGAAACGAAGCAGGAGAACAGTGCGGCGGATACGCGACGAGAAGAAAGGCTGGGAAAATTTGATTAAATACATTAGCAACGGACGGCCCAGATTGATCGGAGGAAATCCAACGACTGATCTTGCTCTGATTTGAGCCAAACTTTGATGATGATGATCTGGGGTCAGGATCTGCCTCGTGGTAGCTCGGATCCTCCAGATGTGCAACGGATGGTCCAGATCAACCTAATCTTTGAATGGACGATCTAGAGCCCTCCGAGCTTGATCCAACGGTTGATTTAGCTTTGATTGGGATGAAACCTTCAGATCTTGATCAGAGTGCTTGATCAACCCTAACCCTAGCTCGGATTGCTTCATATGGTCCCGGATGGTCCAGATCTAGCCGCTTTTGAATCGGACGTCCCAGATTTAATCATAATCTTGATAACTCGATCCGGGTCACTTCTGACTCAAGTTCGACCCAATATGCCCTAGATCCATGAACCTTTCATGCCTACAAAAATAGATCAAGAATTTAGTGGCCAAATAATCCAAATATGTGTAAATTTGCAATTAAGTCCAAAATAAAGGTAAGTTCTAAAACCTAGGGTAAAATCACAATTAAGCAATAAAAACATAGGTCAAACATGGATTTTAGCAATTAAAATAATCAACAAAAATGGTACTTATCAGGAGCCAATTTAAAAATAATTTTCATAATTAGATTTTTTTTTTTGCTTAATTCTTTAACTCTATTGCATGATTGCTTGTTTATTTCTTTCTGCAATTTATTATGTTTAGACCTAGGACTAGTTAGACTAAGGACTAAAATGACTTAATTAAAATTTGAACAACATAGTATTGGGTGGAGGTGAGATGATAGTACGTTAGGGAAGCCATTCTGGTGGAACTAGCCGAAGCTACCGATCCAAGACCCAAACTAGTTAGACCAAAATCTTTCAAGAAGTAACTTGAAGATGAATTTTCAATAAAAGGCTTTGTCAAGGAAAGGGTTGATGATCCAATAAGGCTACGGCCAAAGAAGGCCTAGTGCCTCGCCAAGACCTGGAAGCCAATTATTGAAAATCAAATTCACTTTACTATTGTCAGATTTGAATCTAACACAAATTTCAATCAATCTTAGATTCAACCACTTTTCAAAATAAACTTAAAACTTAATTAAATTTCCTTTCAAAATTAATTTAACCTTTTAAAATTAACCATGATTTCAAATTAAAATCTTCATTCGGTTTTAACCCGTCTCACAAAACTGATAAGGTTTACATGCTTAATCACGTAGAACTGGGTGAGATGTCTAGGATCTGATAGTATTTTAAAAATAAACCCGAACTATTATCAAAATATGTTCAAAATCAACTCTAATTTTATGTCAGTTTGAATATAAGCATGATTGGTTGAGTCAACTGAGTCAAACCTAGTGAATATAGTCAACCGTGGTCAATAGTCAAACTGGTCAATAGTCAAACCCTGGTCAACACGGGCACCCGTGACCTGTCGGGCGCCCCAGACTTTATCTTCGACCAAGACAGCCAAAGCTGTCAACCCCGACACACTTGATCCGGGTGCCCGTGACCTATCGGGTGCCTATCGCTTTGTCTTCATCCAAGGTAGTCAAGTCTGCCAAAAGCAGACTACTGACACAGGTGCCCGTGACCTTACGAGTGCCCCAATGAACACAGGCGCCCAACACTTTACAGGTGCCCGTATAACCCTATATAAGGGTCATGGCTCCCTCTTCATTCCCCATACCAAAACCGAAATCCTCCTTCACTTCTCTTCCTCTCAAGGTGCCCGGAAGCCCTTCTTGTGTCCTCCAACGCCCTACTTCGAAAATGCCGCCCGGTATCGATTTTATTATGCATTTTTTTAGTCAAATTCTTTTTATCTCGCTTATTAAATGCATAATTTTCCTTTACATGTTTAGAGAACGTCGCGTCACTCAACCTAACCCCGTGGCCGAACCTAGCCCCGACCCAAGGTTCCCTAACTTGGAATTGTTTAACAAATTTGCCCAAACTACCTATAAGCCTATAAAGACTAGTTTCCTAAATAGACAATTCTTTACCCAATCTTGCCCCTTAGCTATGGATGCGATCAACTTCTATCAACTAGACTATCTCATCTTCTGCACACATCCTATAAACTCGACATTGTGTGCCGAATTTTATAATAACCTAGTCAAAATTGATGACCTGCTCTACTCTACCACCGTACAAGGCACTCCTCTCACTATTTCTCCAACTTTGTTTAATCGATTTCTCGGACTGCGACAGTCACAATCAACCTTTTGCCGCTATCCTCCGATCGACTCTCCCTTCGCTCCCCCCTATTCGCACATCAACCTAGACACTCTTTACTCCTACTTATTTAGAGATGTGCGGAACCCGTTAGCACGGCGGTTTCAGTCTGTTGACCTCCAAGTCCATGATTATGCTCTCTACCGAGTTATAGTTTGGTGTGTTCTCCCACTCACTACCCGAGATGTTGCGACCATGTGACCTTTTCACACTTTTCTACTCTATGCCATGTTTCATCAGTTAGATATAGACATAGGCCTCCATATATTCCACACCATCATCTATGCATCGAGCGTATCTACTCACGGTCGAGTACGAACACCCTACTGTCATATTATCACCGCCCTCCTTCACCACCATGGTCACGACATCACTGCTGGGGAGATCATCTCGATGACTGAGTTTGATGAAATCGGGTTTAGAAACTTCGCTTTAGCAGGGATAGATGTTTCGGCCACCGGGGTCCTATCATGGAGACGAGAGAGGGCTCGACGACAGGACAACTCTGATGAGGAGGTGGAGGTAGACGTGGCCGATCTCGCAGCTGAGATCAACGAGCACTTACAGGAGCCTCCTCCACTGACCATCGACCAGCGCATTACACTATTGCAGATAGAGATGCACAACCTCAGGGAGGCGAACGAGGCCCATCACATTGAGTATATGGATACCCTCCAAGCCAATCGAGAGACAAACGAAGCGTGATACAATGAGATGATGTCCTTGTTTCGGTCTTGGCAGCCTGGCTCATTCGACCCTCCTAGCCCTTCTTCATAGATCAGAGTGACGTTTTCAGCTATCTCACTGTATTGTTGACTGTTTGACTGTCCCTACTGAGTAGGGTTGACTTGTGCTTGACTATGTTTGACTTTGTTGGTCCTCCTGTTGAACAGTTGACTCTTATGCATTTATCATATTTACTTGCTTGCTACGTGTTTGATAAGTTATTAGTTTTATGAAATTTTACTTCAACTACTCAGTCATGCACTTAATAATTGAATCTTATGCTTAGTAGAATAGGACTGCACTACATGTTTTTCAAAAATTATTTTATTTCTTAGCTGTTAATAAATGTTTTTTTGTGTCTTGAAATTTAAAAATGATTTTCAAACTTAGTTTTTTACAAAAACTTACCCCCTTCAAAACTAGGGCTTTTTCGCAAATGGACTTAGCTTAGGCCCTAACCCTAGAACTGCATGCACCTATAGATCTAGAAGTCAGTATCTCACAAGCACCTTAGGGTACTTTTGATTGACAACCTAGACTGAGTTGAGATCCTTAGGTCTATGCCTTGATTCAAGATGTTTTAAGTCAGTGCATCTGCAGTAATTTGGGCAATAAATACCAACTGAACAGTAATCAGGTTAAGTGTCAAGCTTAGAAAATCTAACTTGATCAAATCACTTAACTTGACTAACCTAACGAAAGCTACTGTTTATGATAGTTAGTAAGTAGCTAACTGGGTTAGACAGGACCCGAAAAAGAAGATTTAAATTGGTTTGGTCCAGCTTATGCGTAAATTTTTTTTAAGTTGGTTCAATACAGAACTTTACTTCCTTTACTCTAATTTTTTTTGCTATAATATTTTTTTATATATGGCAAAGGAGGAGAGAAAGGAAAGGAGAGAAAAGAAGTTTTTTTTCAAAATTTTAATTTTTCAAAGTTTTTATCTCCTTTTTCAAAAAGTAAAGTAAATAAATACTTAAAAATGGTTTCAAATCTAAGCATTTCAAAAATGAAATTTTTTCTAAGTATCTAACTTGAAAATTTTCTAAGTATCTAACTTGAAAATCTTTTGAAAAATTTTCTAAGTATCTAACTTGAAAGTCTTTAGGAAAATTTTCTAAGTATCTAACTTGAAAGTCTTTTTGGAAAATTTTCTAAGTGGTTTACTTGAAAAATCTTTTGGAAAATATTTTTTAGTTTCTATAAGAATAGTCAAGGACTTAGAAGTGTTTCAAAACCCCCACATATTTTTGAAAAACTCAGGGGGAGAATTTTCATTTCAGGGGAGGAAACTTAATACGTTGCATGTTATATGTTTCTTTAACTTAACTTTTTGAACCATGTTGTCATAAATCAAAAAGGTGGAGATTGTTAGTGCAGGAAGCACCTAAGTCAAACCTGGGTTTTGATAATGGCAAAGGGTTCAGAAGTTAAGGTATTATTGTGATCTAACATACTTACTGAGTGTGTAGGAAAAGTTCTAGGTACACTAGGCAAGAAGTCCTGAAAAAGGGCTGGGCAAAGAAGTCCTGGTCGAGGACTGGGCAAGAAGACCTAACCGGAAGTTGGGCAAAGAAGTCCTGGTCGAGGACTGGCCAAGAAGTCCTGGCAACGGGCTAGGCACCGAAGACCTGACCGGAAGTTGGGCAAGAAGACCTGACCGGAAGTTGTGCACGAAGACCTGGTCAGGTAGATTTGGCAAAAGTCCAACTGGAGGAGCCGGTTGGCAAAAGGTAAACTCTCCTGAGAGGAGTAGGTGAGGATGCGTTCCCTGTCAAGGGATCAGTAGGCGTCGGTTCGACCTAGGGTTCTAGTTGGGAGACCCAAAGTCAGAACCAAGACAGCTTAGGTTGTAAATAAAAGCTAATATGTTTTGCTTCTTTGTTTTGGAACTAACCTTGGTTGCAGGGATCGAAGGACTGGTTTTCTGCAGGTGAGGCGCCTCAATGGAGTGAGGCACCTTATTGGGGTTAGGCACCCGGATGCATACGGGCGTCCGGATGGATCGGGCGCCCCAGTGCAAAGGCAAAACAGAAGCAAACGAAGCAAACAGCCAAGAAGCCACTGGACATACTCAGCTCAGGCGCCCGTGAGGTCACGGGCGCCCCTATCAGCTCAGGCGCCCCAGTGAAGATGGATAAGTGCTGACCGAGCTTGCGGATAAGAGATCGCGCAGGGAGCCACGTGTAGGCGCCCCCATCGACACGGGCGTCCCCATGGGTGCTATAAAAGGGGGTTCACCCCCAAGGCTTTTAGACACATCGCTCTCTACGTTCCAGACACTTTCTTTCAAGCGCTGCGCCCTGACAAACATCGACTTCGAGATTCCAGCGTCGACGATGACCCTCTGCCCCGAAATTCGATCCACCTCGGGTGTCAGTAAACTTAAATTACGAAAGTGTTGCTAATTCAATTTCCAATTCTATATCTGTACTATCACTTTGTAAAAGATATCCCGAATATAGAATTGCCCAAAGTAAACGGTCAAGGACCATGGGCCTTGGAGTAGGAGCCGACCGCGACTCTGAACCAAGTAAAATGAATCTGTGTTCGCGATTGATTTGTGATAGATTTATTTTCCGCTGCGTATTTTCTCTAAGTGTTCCGAAAAATTTGATCTCGATATTCATCCCCCCCCCCTCTATCGAGTTTCTACGATCCAACAGATTGGGCAGGAGTCTTAGCCGAGCGAGGATTGCGGATAGAAGTATATGCAAGTCGAGGTACAGAGGTCTCGAGATCCAACAGTCTCGGAGGCCGAGTAAAAGTCCAACCGGAGGAGTCAGATGGCAAAAGATAACTTCTCCTGAGAGGAGTAGGTGAGGATGCATTCCCCGGAAGAGGGAACAGTAGGCGTCGATTTGACCTAGGATTTCATTTTGAAATCCAATGTCAGAACCAAGACAACTCTGACTGTGATTTATACACTTATTATTATATTATACTATTCTTGGACGAACCTTGTTTGCAAGAGTGAAAGGAGTTACTGCTGCATCCTAGGCGCCTGAGAGGGCTCAGGCGCCCAAGAGACCAGGCACCTGATAGGTAACAACCGCCTGTCTTGAGGTGTTTCCAACGGGTGAGTTCGGCTGAGCTGGCAGGTTGCCACGTCAGCAACTCAGGTGCCCGTGAGACATCAGGCACCTTAAGTGTCCCAGGCGCCCAAGACTGAAGGATATAGGTTTGGTCGAGTCTACGGATAAGCCTGCGCCCAATTCGCTACACGTTATAGGCACCCCATAAGCCTCAGGCGCTTGAGATCAGTGTATATAAGGGGCTTCACCCCTTTACTTTCGGAGATCAATTCACATCAACGTAGAAAAGCTTTCTTGCAACTCAAGCACTCCAAACCCGCTCCAACTCTCTTCCATGCTCGAGTTTTTCCACTCCGCCAATGATAAGATCGATGACACGCCGCCCAAGACGTTCTGCAACCTTTCTGGTGTCGTCGGTAAATTTAAATTGTTATCTAAAATTCTATATTCGACTTACATATTTGTAACATTTACTCGACTTATAGAATTGCCCAACGAAAATGTTCAAGGACCATGGGGCTTGGAATAGGAGTCGTTAAAGACTTCGAACCAAGTAAAAAGAAAAGTGTTTTATTTTTTTTCTTCCGTTGTGTTTTCTGATTATTCCAAAAATTTCAGTAATTACTATTCACCCCCCTCTATCGATTACAATGATCCCACAAGTGGTATCATAGTGGGTTGCTCAACCTTAGTGAAACCGCCAACTGAGCAATTTTTTTCATTCGTTTTGTTTTAAATTTTTCTCGTTCTTCAAGGTTGGTGTAGCACCACTCAAATTGTTTTTAGTTTATTCTTTTTTTATATCATACTACTAATCCAAGACAAAGTCTTGGAACAAGTTTGTTATTTTTTTATTTTTCAGGAATATTAAAGAGCCATGCAAGAAGTCTATAGCACCACTCGCACTCCTCTGTTCTCCGAAGAAGATTTCTCCTACTCGAAGAGCATAATAGAGGTCCACCTAAAAACTCAGGTGAAAATGTGGATCATCATCCAGTCTGGACTGGAGATCTCGAATAACACTCAAGGAGAAGTTCAAGGATACTCTGAGTGGAATGCTTCACTCAAGAAAAAGATAAAAGCAAATGCAAAAGCCACTCAGACCCTCTAGTGTGGACAGGCAAAGGAAGAACTCAACCACATCGGCCTGTTCAGCAATGCTAAGGAATTATGTAATAAATTGATCGAGTTACATGAAGGCACGTCGGGCACAAGGATCAATAAGTGAGATCTCATCCTCAGCAAGCTGTATACGATCAAAATACAAGACGGTGAAACAGATGCACAGCTTCATGCGAGGATCAAAGAACTAATGAACGATTTGCACATGATAGGTCACAAGGTAGAAAATTGTGATCTAATCAAGTATACCCTAAACTCATTCCCAAGAAAGCATCAATGGTAGATCCTTACAAGGTTTCTAGGAACTTTTCAGATATTAAGTTAGATGAACTTTTTTCTGAGTTAGAACTCCACGAACAGACTAATGCTTCACAGGTTGAGAAAGGGTTAGCTCTTTTTGCAGGAAAAGTCCCTGCAAAGCAAAAGAAGAAAAAGATGCAACCAATACCTAAGACAGACTCCGACTCAGTATCTGACGACGACGGAGTCGATTATCCAGAGCTGGTTCGGATGGCTCGGAGCTAGTACAAGATGATTAAGGGCTAAAAGAAGAAGAAGAAGGTGAACCAGCAAAAGGATGATCCAACCGAACCTTCTACCAGCCAAAAAGTCAAAAGTGAAGTAACTTGTTATGGGTGCAACAAGAAGGGCCACTACAAATCGGAGTGCCCCAACTTGAAGGAAAACAAGAAGAACCATAGGAAGAAGGTGCTCAAAGCTACATGGGACGAATCATCTTCGGAAGAAGAAGAAGAAGTACCACACACAACCGCCTCGCACTGACTACTTCGGAAAATCTCGACACCAAATTAGAATCGGAACCGGAAGAAAACGTCGGAATCGGAAGGCTTTCAATTTTGGAAGATGGGCAAATAACGGTAAGAGGTTATCCCGAATCTCAACTTTACAATTTAATTTCTTATCTATCTCGTAATTTGGCCAAAGCCAACGTTTGGGTTGAATCCCTCTAACAGGAATGCAAAATCCTAAAAGAGGGAGTCAACTCTAGCTCCTTAACTGAACCAGTTCAGGAAGGAACCTCCACTCAAGACCAAAAACATGAGGAGGAGAATTTCTCCTTGAAATCTCAGGTAAAGGAACTCATAGTTGCACTGGAATGATTTTCCTTGGGTTCCAAGAGTCTTGACATGATTCTTGGAAAACAAAAATCAGTTCTAAACTGATCCAGACTTGGTTATCGAACCAACTCACGATACAGATCTTACTACTCTATGTTGACTCAAGTAGAACACGAGTCCAAGCATGGGTCCCGAAAGTATGCTTGGTAAATCAAGCTGGACCAACCAATATTGGATTCCCAAGGACATGATTCATATCTTGCCTAACCCATACCGAGCTTTAGTCCAGGGGGAGCCAATATAAAAATTATTTTTATAGTTAAATAAATTTTTCTTCTGTTTGATACATGTTTATTTTATTTTCTGCAAGAATATTATGCTTAGACTTAGGAACGGTTAGGTAAGGATCTGACTTAATTGAAACTTGCACAACCTAGTATTAGGGTGAGGCGAGATGATAGTACGTTAGGGAAACTTGTCAAAAAAAGTCAAGTAGGGTAAGGCGTACACTATTTGGTACTATTTGTCAAGTGGAACTAACCAAAGCTACCTCGTCAAATCCTCAACTAGTTAGACCAGGGTTTCTCAATAAGTAATTTGAGAATAAAATTTCTTTAAAAGGCTTTGTCTAGGAAAGGGTTGATGATCCAATAAGCTACGGCCAAAGAAGGCCTCTGTGCCTCGCCAAGACCTAGAAGCTAATTATCAAAATTTATTTTCAACTTATTAATTGTTAAACCTAAATCTAACACAAGTTTCAATTAAATCATAGTGTTAACATAAAACCAAGATAAAATTAATGCATCTCACAAAATAGATAAGGATACCTGTTTTGTCACTTAGAAATGGGTGAGATGTTTAGGACCTAATAATGTAGTCCAACCCAACCAACTCAATCAATTTCACCCTTAATATACAATTAATCAAACTCAAAATTTTAACTTAATATTTTCAAAATTCAACATAATATTTTCAAAAATTAAATATAACATTTTCAAAAAATCAAATTAATGTTTTCAAAAATTAAATATAACATTTTCAAAAATTCAACTTAATGTTTTCAAAAATTTTAATTTAACATTTTTCAAAAATTTAACTTAATATTTTCAAAAATTAAATATAACATTTTTCAAAAATTCAACTTAATGTTACCAAAAATTAAATTTAACATTTTTCAAATATTCAACATAAACATTTTTTCAAATTCAAAAACTTAATGTTTTCAAAAGTAACCTATTTTTTTTAATCAAACTAAGTTTTGAATTTAACCACCTTGGAACTTGGGTCCTGATTGAACTAATTTAAACCCGGTCAAAGTTTGGTCAAACCGGGCGCCCGAGACCCTCATGTTAGGATATATACTAAAAGTCTAGCTTTTGTATGAACATTTATATTTTGAAATGAAAATCACATGATTATTGTTTGCATTTTATATTTGATATATACATACTATTGTCTAATACTTTACATTGTAGATAACATGGTGTGTGGTATCACATAGAATATCATATTATCAGTCCCTTATAGAGTATAAGTAGAGGCACACAACCTAGATGGTTTTAGACAAACCATTGGCATGGTTGTAATGTAATTTGGTATTGGTTTATCTTGACCATGGAATTATACTAGGACACTTTGTGTGTATTGAGCAGGACCAATATAGAGGTGATTTAATTTATACTGACTATATAATTGAATCAGGCCTCAGATATTATGATGTACATGCTCTTAATCCCGATATAATAACGGGTACATGTACTTAATATCTATTTCTTTGATTTACCAATGGACGAGATTTATTTGTTAAATCAATAGGCTCGAAAAATTAAGAAATAATATTATTTACATAGTGTGCCATTGATTATAGAAGGAAACTGTGTCCAGATGCATTAGGTTGATGATGTCCCCTTGAGGAGCTCATAAAGCTCATCATGGAAATCTTGCAGGTGGACTTGGTCGTACATGATGATAAGGTTGAGTGGTACTACTCATGGAGTTAGATATTAATTAATGGACATTCAAAATCTTAAACATGGGGAGAATTTGTATACATAATAGGTGGAGCCCATATTTATTTATGGGGGTTGATGAGGTAGTTCAATGATGATCCTTTAGTGGATTGCATCAACATGAATGGATCGGGCTTTGATCTATTAGGTGGCCAAGACCCAACTCCTCGTGATGGTCCCTATTGTAGCCTATAAATACCTCATGGAGTCATGAGACCAAGGGATCCAACACCATAACAACCCTAAGCCTCTCTTCCTCTTATCCTCTCTCCTAGGTCAAGGCCGCCGGTGGTAAGAGAGAAGAAGAAGAGTTTTCTTCTCTTCTCTTCTCATCTCTTCTCCTTCTCTCCTCTAGAGCAGGGGCACAAGGAAGCAAGAAGAGCATCTCTTCTTTGTTCTTGGCCGATGCAAGCTTGAGAAGGGAAGTGGTTGGCCAGCGGCAACCAAAGGGAGAAGTTGAAGCTTTCGGCGTCGCAAGGTGAAGAAGGGAAGAAGGAGATTAGGGTTTGGGTTTTTCTTCTCTTCTACTTCTTCTTCCTCTTTCACTCTTGTCACTCTTTAGCCGGCGATCCTTGGAGCAAGGCTAGGGCGGCGGTGGAAGAGAAAGCTGGGCTTTTGGTGACCGGCGGCGTAAAGGAGGAGGAGGAAACAAGTTGGCCGGCGGCAACCCTAACTCTAGGGTTTCGGAGCATCCTTGAAGGAAGAAGTTGGTGTCTTTGGTGACTTTGTTTCTTGGAAGATCGTCACCCACACGACGTCCAAGAAGAGGATAGGACATACGGTAGAAGACTAAGAGGTAAACAAGAGGTATACTTCTTGTTTGGTTCCTTTTTGTTCTTGCTTTATTATTGTATGTTGTTATTAACATGGACCCCGATGATAAACACAAAAACCAGCGATCCATTCATCATCTATTCCGTGGCTAATCGGTTAGACGAGTTAGATTGCTTGAACAACAAGTTTGTTCAAGCGGTCACTTGAATCGGTTAGTACGATGATGAGTCGGTTGCTTGGGTAATTACCCTCCATCCGGATTTGTTTTAGTTAATAAAATTTTAATCCGCGGACATGGAGAGGATTCCCATGAGCACAACCGAAACCCAACACCTCACGGGCACCCAACTCTTTCCCAGCATATGAGACAGTCAAAGGCTGCCACGCCTGAGCCAAGACCGAGCTCAGGCACTCGACTAAGATCTCGGGCTCCTCATCTCTGCCACAGACGCCTTAGGACCCTCATGGGCGACCAGGAGGGCTATATAAGCCCTCGCCCATGGCACCCTCTCCACACCAAACTCACACTACTTCCTCACTTCTAAGAGCTCTTCCAAGCATCCCAAGTCTTCCTCTCTTCTCCCTCTCCTACAATGCCTCCTCGGTATGATTTTTTTAAAGGTTGTTCTTCTTTTTCAACTTATTATTATTAATTATTTTTAATTGTTGATTATTATTAGCAAACTTTGTCCTATCGAGACCGACGCCGGTACCGAACCTAGCCCTGACCTTAGGTTTCCTACATTAGCCCTTTTTAATAAGTTTGCCACCACTACGTACAAACCCATAAAGACCAGCTATCTGAATAGGGGATTCTTTACCCAGTACTGTCCTACACTATTGATGTCATTACTTACTACCAACTAGAATGATTAGTATACTGTAATTATTCTATAAACGTGACATTGTGTGCCGAGTTTTATAATAACTTGGTCAAAGTCGATGACTTTTGCTACACCACTACTGTTCAGACCCTTCCATATACCATTTCTCCTTCTTTATTTACTAGATTTCTTGGACTACGACCCTCTCAGTCCACCTTCTTTTGTTATCCTCCTGTGGATCTTACCTTTCCCGCCCCTTACTCCCACATTACCCTTGACATTCTTTACTCATATTTTTTCAGACGTGAGAGAGATCCGACGGTTCAGAATTTTTGAGTCGTCGATCTACGCATCCAGGACTATGCCCTCTATCGAGTCCTGGTTCGCTGTATTCTTCCCCTATCTTCACGGGATGTAGCAGTTATGCATCTCTTTCACTCATTCTTACTTTACGCGATGATCCACCAGCTGGACATAGACATCGGTCTACACATGTTCCAAACGATCATTTATGCCTCTAACATCTCCACTCACTCTAGAGTACAGACCCCCTATTGTCACATCTTGACGGCACTTTTCCATCATTACGGTCGTGATGTTTCTGTTGGAGAGATCATCATGATAACTGAGTTTGACGAAATAGGAATTAGAAACTTTTCCCTAGCCGCTATAGATATCTCAGCCACCGGGGTCATATCTTGGAGATGACGAGGTGCTCCACCACAGGTTGACTCGGACGACGAGGTTGATGTTGGGTTCTCCCGACACCAAAATACAGAAAACGCAGCGGAAACAAGAACCCTCAAGCGATCCATGCGAAAGAAAACTCGTACAATGTACATCTATCTAATAAATCTATCTAAGTGTATACCTTTGGAGCGTGCCCTTTGCTTATCCCGCTCGTCCAAGATGCGCCGGATCTCTTGCACGTTTAAGTGTCCGTGCCTCTATTCGTATCCACACGGACACAATCTCTCAACTTCGGGAGAACTACCTTAGTTGTGCTAGCAACTTGAGGTAGCTCGCAGAACACCAAGAACCCTACAATAGGGTTTCGGCCAAAAGAGGAAGATGAGGGAGGGAGGAAGAAAAGGGAAGAAGAAGAAGGCAAGAAGACCTCATCCAAAGTCACAAGACCCTCTTTTATAATCATCACATGAATATGAAGAGGTTTGTGTCTCTTTGGCTTCCTTCATTAATACTAATAAAGAGCACATCTTTTCATGTGGCTCTTTATCTTTTCCCATGCAAGAAAAGAATCTTTTCATCCAATGAAGAGAGACTTTTCTCTTTCCTTCATGCAACTCCGACCGGGCCTCTCGGGCTTCCAACTCGATCTCCCAACCAAGTCTCCCGAGTGTCGAGCTCCCGACCCAGTCTGCCGAGCTCCGACCCAGTCTGTCGAGCACCGACCTAGTCTGCCGAGCTCCTGACTCGATCTGCCGAGCTCCGACTCAGTTTGCCGAGCTCCGACTCGGTCTACCGAGCTCCGACTCGGTCTGCCGAGCTCCGACTCGGTCTGCCGAGCTCCGACTCGGTCTGCCGAGCTCCGACTCAGTCTGCCGAGCTCCGACCCGCACTCTCGAGTTCCCAACTCGAGCTCCCGAACTGACCTCCCGAGTTCCTAACTCGGCTCAGATCTCCCGAGTTCCCAACTCGAGCTTAGGCCTCCCGAGTTCCCAACTCGGGCTCAGATCTGCCGATCAGATTTCCCGAAGCATTGTGTCCTTTGTGAGTGACCCAATAGGTTCTCGTGACGTTGGCAATGTGCCTAAACACTTTAGACATATAAGCAATGAGCGGCATCTAGCAATGCATCATTGCTACCCAAGTAACAAGAAAAGTCGAGATCCGACTAAACCTCCGTGACTATGATAGTGTATGACCTTGTCCTTCTATCCTTGATATCTAGATTGACCAATGAGGCATAGACCGTGTCATCCTCAGCCAATCTTGCGTTTCTTGATCCCCGAGTAGACTCACTCAAACAAATGAGCTCAATATCTCATATTGACTCATTCGAGCATGGCCATGCATTTTAGTAGTCCTACACGATCAAGGGGCCCACAGATATCACTCCCATCATATGGGAGGGATAGATCCCATATACATCACTCACATCCCTCCGCATAATTTATTACATACCCAGTGATCGCCTTTATAGTCCACCCTGTTACGGGTGACGTTTGACGATACCAAAGTACATAACTCCTTATGTAGGGAACCGTAGTGACTTCAGGTCTAAGGACTATTCATACTAATAGTCACATAAGAAAGTTTATGACACTCATATGACAATCTATGAAACTTTCTCATGGCGGGTCAATTCAGTACACATTCTCCAATGTATACCCATGTGTCAACTTGATATCACATATCCATGACTTGTGAGCTCAAGTCATCAGTTGACCTACATGCTAGTCTCCATGCATTAATATTGTCCTTGAATATTAATGCTCGACTAGCAATAGTTTAGTGTAGTGTTCTCTACATTATCTCACTATTGATTCAACCAATCGATATGATGTAGATAAGAACCTACTACACAAGGACATTATTATACTTAGTTATTTGGCATAAATACAAAGTAAGTATAATAACCAAACATGTCTTTACTAATGATAGAATATGATACAAAATGTCCCTAGTCAATCATCATATAATTGGCTCTAGGGCTCCTACTAACATTGTCTTTGTCCACTAGGCTTGTCTTAGAACTACAGGAGTGCTTTTATGTACCTGCACTAACTAACAACATAATTTCTGTATCTTGTTTGGATAAGAAAGGTTTTTTATTTATCATAAAGGACGAATATTGTTCTATAATGTTAAATGATATGTTCTATTATAGTGCACTACTTATGAATGAACTCTATATTCTAGAATTAGAGAACCCAATCTATAATATAAATACCAAACGATTCAAACCAAATGATTTGAACCAAACGTATCTCTGGCATTGTCGCTTAGGTCATATAAATGAGAGTCGCATATCCCAGCTCCATAAGGATGGATTACTGGACTCATTTAATTTTTGAATTATATGAGACATGTGAATCTTGTCTTCTAGGCAACATGACCAAGACTCCATTTAGTGGACACGGTGAAAGAGAGACAAACTTGTTAGAACTCATACATACTGATGTATGCGGCCCTTTCAATGTCATAGCTAGAGGAGGCTATTAGTACTTCATCACTTTCACTGATGATGTCAGTAGATATGGCTATATGTATCTCATGAAACACAAGTCAGAAATCCTTTGAAAAGTTCAAAGAATTCAACAGTGAAGTACAAAACCAACTTGGCAAGAATATTAAGATGCTTTGATCAGATCGAGGTGATGAATATCTTAGCCAAGAGTTTCGTGACCATCTAGCTGAGTGTGGGAACATATCCCAAATCACTCCACCTGGAACACCACAGTGGAATGGTGTGTCCGAGCGGAGAAATAGTACTCTATTAGATATGGTACGATCGATGATGAGTCTGACATATCTTTCTACTTCCTTCTGGGGATTCGCTCTAGAGACGGCTCTTTTCACACTTAACCGATCTTCATCAAAGGTCGGCATAAAGACACCACATATAATATGGACTGGGAAGAGTCCCACGATGTCTTTTATGAGGATTTGGGGTTGTGAGGCTTACGTTCGATGTCAAGTCTCAGATAAACTAGGACCCAAATCTGATAAGTGCTATTTTGTAGGATATCCCAAGGAAACGAATGGATATTACTTCTACAATCCAACTCTAGGCAAAGTGTTTTTCGCTAGAAATGATGTTTTTTAGAAAAAGAGTTTATTTTAGAAGAAATAGTAGGAGTAAAATCCATCCTGAAGAAGTTCAAGATGCAGATAGTACGGAGGTCTTGATGGACATTGAACAGGCACTACAAGATGTTGTGGATCATGAGATTGTTGCACAAGAAGTTGTGGAGCAACAACCTATTCAGGGTGGACTATAAAGACGATCACTAGGTATGTAATAAATTATGTAGAGGGATGTGAGTGATGTAGATGAGATATATCCCTCCCATATGACGGGAGTGATATCTGTGGACCCCTTGATCGAGTAGGACTACTAAAACGCATGACCATGCTCAAATGAGTCAATATGAGATATTGAGCTCATTTGTTTAAGTGAGTCTACTCGGGGATCAAGAAACACAAAGATTGATCGAGGATGACACGGTCTATGCCTCATTGGTCAATCTAGATATCAAAGATAGAAGGACAAGGTCATACATTGTCATAGTCACGGAGGTTAAGTCGGATCTCGACTTTCTCGTCACTTGGGTAGCAATGATGCATTGCTAGATGTCGCTCATTGCTTATGTGTCTAAAATGGTTTAGACACATTGTCAACGTTACGAGAACCTATTGGGTCATACACTAAGGACACGATGCTTTGGAGATTAATTGATCTTAGTTTGACTAAGATTTGATCCGAATTGGATTAATTGAGTTAGACTCAAGTGAATCTAATTGGATTATGGGATTGAGTCTAATTTGAGTTAGACTCATCTAGATTAGACTCAACCACTTAATTTGAGTCTAATTGGTAGGAAGTAGAAACCTTGTGTACAACCCCATACTTGCTAAGTAGGGCCTTCATGTGTTTATTGCAAAAATGAGATCCTTGATCACTTATGATAGCCCTGGGAATTCCAAACCTGCAAAATATGTGTGACCTGACAAAACTAACAACAACACAAGAGTCATTAGTCTTGGAGGGAATGACCTCCACCCATTTAGAAATATAATCTACAGCAAGTAAAATATACAGATAACCATAGGATGCAGGAAAAGGTCTCATAAAATCTATTCCCCAAACATCAAAAATCTCACAGAAAAGCATAGTCTGCTGGGGCATCTCATTTCTATCTCCTATGTTCCTAGTTCACTAAGATCTATCACAATTCTTATAAAACAAATATGCATCATGAAATAAGGTGGGTCAGTACAAACCACACTCTAAAACTCTCCTCGCTGTCCTTTGTGGTCCAAAGTGTCCCCCACAGGCTGATGAATGGCAAAAAGTAAGAACTGAACAAAACTCATGATCAGGTATGCATCTCCTAATTATTTGATCATTGCAAAATTTCCATAAATAAGGGTCATCCCACACATAGAATTTAGCATCACTTTTGAGTTTATCTTTTTGAACCTTAGAAAAATGTGTAGGAAAAACATGTGCTACTAAAAAGTTAACAAGGTCTGCATACCAAGGCGACTCACCATGTATCACAAGAAGGTGCTCATCTCTAAAGTCATCGTCAATAGTGGTAGGGGATCCATCTCCCTCAATTCTGCTCAAGTGATCTGCAACCAAATTTTCTTTGTCACTCCTATCTGTGATTTTCAAGTCAAATTCTTGGAATAGATGCATCCATCTGATTAGTCTAGGCTTAGCATCTGGCTTCTTCAAAAGGTACTTTAAAGCTGCATGATCAGAAAAAACAATGACATGTGAGCACAATAGATAAGATCTAAACATGTCTAAAGCAAAAACAATGGCAAGAAGCTCCTTTTCAGTGGTGGTGTAATTGGCTTGGGTGACATCTAGGGTCTTGGAGGCATAGCATATAACATGAGGTACTCCATCTACCCTCTGAGCAAGAACAGCTCCTACAGCAAAGTTAGATGCATCACACATTAGTTCAAACGGTAAATTCTAATCAGGTGGTCTAATAATAGGAGCTGAGGTAAGAGCCTCCCTTAGTCTTTAAAAAGATTCTTTGCATTTGTCGTCAAAATAAAATTCCACATCTTTTTGCAACAGTCTTGTCAAGGGCCGAGCAATCTCGCTGAAGTCTCTAATGAATCTGTGGTAGAATCCTGCATGTCCAAGAAAGGCACGAACATCCCGTACGTATACGGGATAAGATAAAGAAGATATAACACTAATTTTTGCAAGATCTACCTCAATACCTCTCCTAGAGACTATATGTCCTAATACAATTCCATGCTCTACCATAAAGTGACATTTTTCAAAATTAAGCACAAGGTTAGTCTCAATGCATCTGTGTAAAACCCTAGACAAGTTATCTAAACATGAATCAAATGAAGTGTCAAAAACTGAAAAATCATCCATGAAAATCTCCATGCAATGCTCTAATAACTCACCAAATATACTTACCATGCACCATTGAAAAGTTCCTGGAGCGTTGCAGAGTCCAAATGGCATCCGTCTGTAGGCAAATGTGTCGAAAGGGCAAGTGAAGGTAGTCTTCTCTTGATCCTCTGGGTCTATGCAAATCTGAAAATAGCCTGAGTACCCATCCAAGAAGCAGTAATGGGACTTCCCTGCCAACCTCTCAAGCATCTGATCAATAAAGGGCAAAGGGAAGTGGTCTTTCCTCGTGACTTAATTTAGCTTCCGGTAGTCAATGCAAACTCTTCATGAATTTTTAACTCTGGTGGGCACTAACTCGTTGCTTTCATTTTCCACCACCATCACTCCAGATTTCTTGGGCACCACATGGATGGGACTAACCCACTGGCTATCAGAAATAGGGTAAATGATACCTGCCTGTAATAGTCGAGTCACCTCTTTCTTCACCACATCCAAAATTAGTGGATTAAGTCTCCTCTGTGGCTGCCTAACTGGTTTGACATTTTCTTCCAAAAATATCCTGTGCATGCAAATAGCTGGGCTAATACCTAGTATATCTGATAAAGTCCACCCAATAGCTTTCTTATGCTGCCTCATGACTTGCAATAATTTTTCTTCTTGCTCTGATTCTAAATGCCGAGCAATAATGACAGGAAAATTCTGCTCCTCTCCTAAAAAAACATATTTCAAGTGATCTGGTAGTGGCTTGAGTTCAATCTGGGCCTGCTCAGAAGGTATAGGTGATCCTTGGGGCTCAGTGCAATACCCTACACTCTCACACATGTACTCTGAATCCTCTGAAACATCAATAGAAGTAGGTGATCCTTGGGGCTCTATGCAATCCCCTACACCTAGAAAATCCTCTCCCACTGGAAGTGAATCTGAAATACCCTCTGAATCATCCTCCTCAATAGCAAGTGCAACCTCAGCCTCCTCTGAACTGACAAGTGAAACTCCCTCAGCCAATATATCTGCATCATCCAACTCCTCTAGAATGTCAATGCTCATAATAGAGTGGTCCTCTCTTGGGTGCTTCATGGCGTCAAAAATGCTGAATTGGACTACTGTGTCTCCTATTTCCATGGAAAGTGTGTCAGCATAAACATCTATCTTTGTCCTTGCAGTCTTCAAAAATGGCCTCCCTAGGATGAGTGGAGATCTGTGTGCTAAGTAGTCCCCCTCTATGTCCAAAATGTAGAAATCTGCAGGAAAGATCAGCTCCTTCACCTTTACCAACACATCTTCAATAATACCGGCTGGGTGGGTCTGACTCCTGTCTACCAACTGAATCACAACTCCTGTAGGCTGTAGAGGACCAATACCAAGCATCCGGAAGACTGATATGGGCATCACATTAATGGAGGCTCCTAAATCCAACATGGCATCATGGAACATAGTCCTCCCTATCTCACAAGACACAGTAAAAACCCCTGGGTCTTCACACTTCTGAGAGATGGAATGAATGAGTGCTGAAATATTTTTTCCCAAGCTGACCAACTCATTCTCCTTCAACTTCTTCTTGTGAACACATAAATCTTTGAGGAATTTTGCATACTTAGGAATCTGTTTTATCATGGTCAACAAGGGAACATTAATCTCCACCTTACTAAACAACTTCACAAGCTCATTGTATTCCTTAGTCTTCTCCTCCTCCACTTACTTTTTGGCTTGGGTTTTTCGCTGGGGAAAGGGCAAAGGAACCCTTAATTCTTCCTCTTGAGCTGAAATTTGTGGAGCTGAATTCTGAACTAAATTTCCCACTGAAGTAGCTGCTGTTAGTCCATTTTACCACTGATTTCTCCCTCATTTTCCACCAAAATCACAGGTTCACTTAAGGAAGGAGTTAGGCTTGGTCTAAGGTTGAAACCAACTGAGTTTGGAGACGTTTCAGGGCTGTTTGGGGTTGGAAATGTAGGTGATGTCCTGTTTTCTGAAAATTCAACCCTTGGAGCATTTGAACTTGAAGTCACCTTCCCACTCCTCAAAATAATGGCACTAACGTTCCCCTTTGGGTTTGGAGTAGCTTGAGAAGGTAGTTGACTTGATCCTTGGGCTTGCATTTGGTTCATCCCACTATCCAATTGTCCAATTTGTCTCTCAAAGTTTTGTAGGACGGGATCATTTCTTTGTTGTTGCAAAAGTTGTTGAAACATCTCCTCTAGCCTTTGTTGTTGAGCATTTCCCCCACTAGAACCTCCATAGCCCCCTTGGTTAACATGAGTCTTCGGTTGGCCTTGAAATGAAGATTGAGGTTGCTGAAATTGTTGAACTTGCTATGAACCTTGAAAGTAGGGTTGTTGGGGCTGATTATAGGGTTGAAATGGCTGTGAAAATTGCTGAAAATTAGGCTGGGAACTTGCTTGAAATTGTTGAGAATTGTAGCTCTGAAAATTCTGAGGTTGAGGTTGAAATTGTTATGGTGAGGGCTGGAATTGAGTGGGCTAGAAATTCTGATTTGAGGGCTGAAAATTTTGATTGAATGGCTGAAATCCTTGCTATGATGGTTGAAATTGTTGCTGTGATGGTTGATATTGTTGCTGAAAATTCAGATCCCCTTGAAAACCTTGCTGATTTTCTTGAAAAGGTTGCTGATTTTGTTGATAGGGTTGCTGAAATTGCTGAATTGGTTGTTGAAAACTCTGAAATTGGGGCTGCCCTTGCTGATTTTGCTAGAAATTCGGTTGGGGCTGTTGATAGGGCTGTTGTGATGGGTTTTGCTGATAAAAAGAGTTGTCATACTTAAAGTTTGGATGATCCCTCCAACCCGGATTGTAAGTAGAAGAGTAGGGGTTGTTTTTGGCTTAAAATTATCCTCTAGTCAATGCCGCTAGTGTCTCATCTTGTTGGAGGTTAGGACATGAATCCGAGTTGTGTTCTTGGCTTGAGCAAATACTACATAACCTCATCACTTGGCTTGAAGGTGGAGGTACTGAAAAACTCTGATTTTGGCTCACATTGTTTAGAGTCATTTGCTTCACCAGGGAGGTAAGCTCCATCAAAGAATTCTTGATTTCCTTTTGCTCATTAGAGACCATCTGAACTTCATTTACTCCTCTGGTGGACAAAGCTCTACTCCCAAATTGTTGTGAGTTCTCTGCCATGTTTGAAATCAACTCCCTAGCTTGATCTGGTGTTTTGTTTACTAGGGCTCCTCCAGTTGCAGCGTCTATCATAATCCTATCCATCTGGAGTAGACCCTCATAGAAGTACTGAATGAGTAGCTGCTCACTGATCTGGTGCTGTGGGCAACTAGAGCATAGCTTGTTGAACCTTTCCCAATAGTCATAAAGAGTCTCTCCCACTACTTGCTGTATTCCACAAATACTCTTCCTGATGATTGTTGTTCTGGAGGCTGGAAAATACTTCTCCAAAAATGCTTTCTTCATAGAAATCCAGCTAGAAACGTGCCCAGTAGGTAGGTAGTAAAACCAATCCTTCGCTGCTCCAGTCAGGGAAAATAGGAATGCCCTCAGCTTGATATCTTTTTCTGAAATCCCCTGAGGCTTCATGGTGGAGCAGACTACGTGAAATTCATGTAAGTGTCTGTTGGGATCCTCCCCAGACTGACCTTGAAATTTGGGCAATAAATGGATGAGTCCTGATCTTAACTCAAAATCTCCAGTGAGCTCTGGATAGGCAATGCAGGAGTACTGAAAAGCATCATCTGGTGCTGCTAGTTCCTTCATAGTTTTCTGGTGGTCTGCCATAGGATCAACTAAATGAATAGCAATAGACTGAGTAGGAAGAATATCAATAGCCTCTGAAACACTGATGTGGTTCCTCCTTGCTATGAATGTTCTCTCAATTTCAGGATCAAATTCTTCAAGAATACCACCTGCAGATCTGGTCATACACAAATACAAAAATCGCAGCAAATGTATACAGAAGAATGAAACAAATAAAATGGATCACAAAATATAGAGATAAGCACATAAATGGATCACAGGATATGAAATTAAGCACACAAGCTAAAATCAAACAAACTCAACTAGGTTCCTCGGCAACGGCGCCAAAAATTTGATGGTGCCCAATACTAGTGTCACGATGAGCACTCAAATTTAGATATTTATAAACTGAAAACCCTTGGCTAACAAAGTTAAAATGTAGAATAGGGGCCTCAGGTCGTATTTTTCCAAGGACTAGTTGAATGAATGTTTAACTCGAGCTTGCAAGTTTATTTGTCGTTTGATGTTTGGGTTTTCTAGATAAAATGGGGGTTTTGTTTTGCAAGTAAGAACGAAAGTAAAATTTGAAATGGAATTGACTTAACTAAGTAGAGTTAAACTAGGTATTGCAAGAATTGAACTTAAACACTAGGAAAATTGAACAAGACAATTTGAATCGGAAATATAAAACTGATATCTATTGCAGAGATGAAACTAAAACAGTATCTAAATTCGGAAATAAAGAATTGAGTCAAGCTAATTATTGGAACAGAGTATGTTTGTGTAGGAAATTTCCTGATCGGTCGGCTGACCGATCAGATACAATCCTGATCGGACTGATGACCGATCAGGTGCTGTCTGGATCGGTCAAGGACCGATCAGTAGCTGATCGCGAACTGAAATGGAACTGAAACAGACTGAAACAATATAGAGTTGAGTACAGAAATGAATTCTACAATCGATAAACACCAGTTCAAGTTCTTCACCGAGATTTCTCCTTGCCGTCACATAAGGATCGAGATCGGAACCCCCTTCGCTCGAGAATCAATCAGAACTCAGCTGTCATGACAGAGTCGCGAAGCTCGGATGTATAATCTAAACTCCTTCCGATCCTTCCTTCAGTTGGATGGCGAGTGATATTTCAGGGAGCCTCGACTCAACTCAGAGAATCCCTCTGACTTGGGACGATTGATGGAGAAGTGGAATCGGATGAAGGATGGTCGGCTGAAGCTAGCTCATGGTGAAACCCTCGCCGGAGCTTTCAAATATGAAAGGATTGCTAACCTCTTGCAGAACTGAGCTTGATGAATCGAAAATTGAAGAAGATCTTGATCTGGGTGGTCACCTTCGATCGGAATTGGAAACGAAGAAGAACAGAAGCTTGGAGACGCGATCTGGCGACGACGAGCACAGCGGAGGAGGGAATTCCTTATTTAATTGAGCATTTTGAATTTCGACTGCTGAGATCTTTTCCGTGCCATCCAACGGTCAGATCAAGTCAGATCTGAGCCAAACCTTCCAGATCTTGATCAAGGGCTCTGATCTATTGCTCCTTAGCTCGGATCAATCAGATTTGTGGCAGATGGCTCAGATCCTCCCTTCTCTTGAATGGACAGCCTAGATCCTCTAGTGCTTGATCCAACAGCTAAATTAGCTCTGATCTGGCCCAAACTTTCAGATCTTGATCCATGAACTTGATTAAGTCTATCTTGAGCTTAGATCGGCCAGAAGTTGGCAGATGGCTTAGATCTAACCATTCTCTTGAATGGACGACCCATGTTAATCCGATGCTTGATCCCTTTGATCCGGGTCCAATTCTGACTCAAGTTTGACCCAATCTGATCCAGGTCCATGATCATTTGAAACTTACAAAATGATATTCAATTTTAGTGCCAAAACATCTTAAATATAGAAAGAATTGAATTTTAAGCTAAAATGGAGACAATCCATGAAACCTAATATAAATGCAAACTTAAGCATATGAAAGTGGATCAAAACATGGATTTGAGAGCCTAATTTAATCAACAAAATGAAAGTTATCACTTCTCCATCATAGTGTATCGTGTTTCAGCATCTTTCAGGAGATGTCCGAAGAAGTATATGGGGTATTGCACCATGCCTTCTTCTCGGATGAGTGCTGAGCTTACGGCTTGTTCCGCTGCGGACAAGTAGACAAATAAGGTATCCCCTTCTATTGGCTTGTAGAGGATGGGGAGCTCGGCGAGGTAAGCCTTCAGGTCAGCGAGTGCCTTCTCACACTGGTCATCCCAATCGAACTTGGCTGCCTTTCTCAGAATCTTGAAGAATGACAAGGTCCTATCTGCGAACTTAGAGATGAACCTGGATAGGGTCGTGATTCTACCATTCAGGCGCTGCACTTCCTTGATGTTGCGAGGGGAAGACATATCCAGAATAGCCTTTACTTTTTCTGAATTAGCCTCGATCCCCCTCTCTGTCACCATGTATCCCAAGAAATGGTCGCTCTTCACCCCGAATAGGTGTTAGTAGGAGCTCTAGAGCCAATTATGTGATGATTGACTAAGGACTTTTCGTATCATATTCTATCATTAATAAAGGCATGTTTGGTTATTATACTTACTTTGTATTTGTGTCAAATAACTAAGTATAATAATGTCCTTGGGTATTAGGTTCTTATCTACATTATATCGATTGGTTGAATCAATAGTGAGATAATGTAGAGAACACTACACTAAACCGTTCCTAGTCAAGTATTAATATTCAAGGACAATATTAATGCATGGAGACTACATGTAGGTCAACTGATGATTTGAGCTCACAAGTCATGGACATGTGATATCAAGTTGACACATGGGTATGCATTGGAGAATGTATACTGAATTGACCGGTCATGCGAAAGTTTCATAAATTGTCATATGAGTGTCATAAACTTTCTCATGTGACTATTAGTATGAATAGTCCTTAGACCTGAAGTCACTACGGTTCCCTACATAAGGAGTTATGTACTTTGGTATCGTCAAACGTCACTCGTAACAGGGTGGACTATATAGGCGATCACTGGGTATGTAATGAATTATGCGGTGGGATGTGAGTGATGTAGATGAGATCTATCCCTCCCATATGACGGGAGTGATATCTGTGGGCCCCTTGATCGAGTAGGACTACTAAAATGCATGGTCATGCTCAAATGAGTCAATATGAGATATTGAGCTCATTTGTTTGAGTGAGTCTACTCGGGGATCAAGAAACACAAGATTGACTGAGGATGACATGGTCTATGCCTCATTGGTCAATCTAGATATCGAGGATAGAAGGACAAGGTCATACATTATCATAGTCACGGAGGTTTAGTCGGATCTCGACTTTTCTTATTACTTGGATAGCAATGATGCATTGCTAGATGTCGCTCATTGCTTATGTGTCTAAAGCGTTTAGGCACATTGCCAACGTTATGAGAACCTATTGGGTCACACACTAAGGACACGATGCTTCGGAGATTAATTGATCTTGGTTTGACTAAGATTTGATTAGAATTGGATTAATTGAGTTAGACTCAAGTGAATCCAATTAGATTATGGGATTGAGTCTAATTTGAGTTAGACTCATCTAGATTAGACTCAACCACTTAATTATGAATAATATTCATTAAAGGATTTAATAAAATATTATTTAAGAGGAAGGCTAAGAGACATTCTATTCATTAGATGAATAGAATATTAAGAGTCTCAAGGAATACCAAGAGGCTTGGTATTCATTGGGTTTTATTAGCATTAAGATAAGAGGAGCTCAAGGGACATAGACCCTTGGTATTCATTAGATGAGTATAAATACCCCCCTTGTCAAAGGCTAGAGGGTGCATCTCTCTTCCTCTTCTTTCTTCCTCCTTGTCCATAACTCCCTAGTATAGGTTCTTGTGCTTTGTGAACCATCCCAATTTGCTAGCACAACTAAGGTGGTTCCTCTCCGAGGCGTAGATCGTGTTCATGTGGATACACATAGAGGCACGGACACTTGAACGTGTAAGAGATCCGGCGAACCAAAGGACTAGCGGGATAAGCAAAGGGCACACGACAAAGGTATTCCTATAAGATAAGAATTGTAGATCACTTTGTATGAGTTTTTTCTTTCGCATGGATCGCTCGAGGGATCTTATTTCCTCTGCGATTTTAAATATTTTTACCTATAGATCCTTACAGTGGTATCAGAGTCACTTGCGAAAGATCGTACAAAGTTTAGAAAACTTTTATATGTGATATAGAAGTAGGATATAATTTTATTACAGATTGTATAATATATCGGCATTTGTCGAGATACAAAAGTTTGTATTGATCAAACTAAAAGCCTATAGCATCATCATATGAAATATGAAAGTGTGCTATGATGCGAATGTACTCGATAGATTTTATAACCTATGGTTTCGGCTCATGAGCATTTTTACAATCATAATAAAAATTGATGTCCTAAATCTATTGTATGTGATTGATGACATGGTGCATGGTTATGGCCTTAACCCCAATATGATTGGATGAATATGTGTGTATGTGTATGTTGTAATTCATAATACGGCCTGCATGTCGTGCCTTATCTCTATTTTTCTAATTGTAAAAATAGATTTAGACTCGAATGTAACTCGAGTCTTCCTAAATTGTAATGTACAAAATGAGGAGTGGAGTGTCCATTGAAGAATGAAGTTACAAGAAGGATGTTGATGACACATGACGACCAAAGGATGCACTTGGAGAAGATGTTATCCCTAGGTTGATCATTGATCTTCTCAAATGTCACGTTTTCTTGCTTATATATTGATATATGCTATGTGTGTGTATGCGATGCATGCTTAGATGTTTATCTTAATTAAGTCAACTCAATATGCCTACCAAAGTTTGATACTCATAAACTACCTCGATCATTTATTGTTGGGTTTGCCAAAGCAAAGCAACGCATTTTATCTTGGTAGAGTGCGAGAGGACAATTGTGATGTCCCGCTATCAAACTTTGGGTGAGACTTAACTAAGTCCCCTCAATTAGATTGAGAAACTTGGAGGCATATCCCAAAAGTTGGGAAAATTGGGTAAGAGAATAATTATTCCATGTCTTGGGCGATTAGCCAAAGCTAACTCAAGATGATGTGTAATGTGGATCTTGACCCTTTGTTTCAAAGAGTTGCATGAGATGTAATTGGTAAAATGTTATCTACCTAATTATACCAAGTCTTGGGCGATTAGTCAAAGCTAACTCAAGATGAATTATAATATGGATCTTGTCCAACATGAATAATGATTGCTATTTGGTTTGGAGCTAGTAGTGTTGGTAAATTGAGTTTGCCTACATCCATGACTAGCCCCAACCAAAGCTCTACGATTCAGTGGGAGCATCATTTAATTAAAGACCTAATTAAATGAATTAGATATGATACTTATTTCTGTATAATTTTACTGTTATAGATCACCATGTCATCTAACACGTCAAATGCTCTCTCTCTGCGATCCATCCTTGAGAAGGACAAGCTCAACGGAGCTAATTTCCTGGATGGTACAGAAACTTGAGGATAGTCCTCAAACAAGAATGAAAACTGTACGTCCTAGAGTAATCTCTTCTAGAAGCACCCACCGCTACCATGTCTTATGCTTGCCACCATGAACTCTGAGCTTCAGAAGTAACATAAGAACATGAATACACATCAGATCGTTAAGCATCTAAAGCAACTATATCAAGGGCAAGCTAGGCACGAGCGATTTGAGGTGTCTAAAGCCCTATTTGCATGCAAGATGCAAGAAGGAACTCCTATAGGAACTTACGTACTCAAGATGATTGGGTATATCGAGAACCTTGAAAGACTAGGATTTCCACTGGGCCAAGAATTGGCAATGGACCTTATCTTGCAATCGTTGCCGGAGGGGTATAATCAATTTGTCATGAACTACAACATGAATGAAATTGACAAGCCTTTGCCTGAGATGCTCAGCATGTTAAGAACTGCTGAACCTAATCTCAAGAAAACCAAAACTAGTAATGTATTGATGGTACAAAAGGGCAAAGGTAAATGGAAGCCTAAAGGCAAGGGTAAGACCCAAGCCAAAGGCAAGGTCAACTCTACTACTGTAATGCTCGCCCCTTACGTGAGCGACGCGTTACCTTTTTTTTTCTTTCTTTCATACATTATTGCATATGAAGCGTAAATATAGCAGCGGAAATAATACTAAATCATGAACATATGCAATTGGATAAATTTCTTTCTAACTAAACTACTTTAAGCATGTGAATCATAGCATAGCATATCTATCCAGAGAGTATATAGTTCTACATTAAGCATGCATATCATAAAGAACTTCAACTCCAACAAGTAGTAAGTGTAAACATAAAAACTAACACATGCATTTATAAGTAGCAACATTAAGTCCATGAGAAATAAGTCCATAAGTAAGAGTAAAAACAACAGTAGGATCGTTCTGCCAAGTCACTGCCACACACACACATGCCCTCCGGCTGCTTCCCCTTTAGTTTGATCCTACAACATAAGAAGGTAGACTATAAGCATAAAATGCTTAGTAAGCTCCTTGCTTACTCACAAAATCCGTACATTACATATAAGTAGAAATCTACATCATTTGACATAAACATATAACATGAATAAATACTTAAAGCATCTAAAGTACATAAGCAGAAACACTTAACATTTGCATAATTTTTAAGACATAATCATGTACATAAACATTAAACATAGCATATGCAATATCATTAAACATAAACATGTGCATAAACATTAAACATAGCGTATGCAATATCATTTAAATATAAACATGTGCATAGACATTAAACATGGCATATGCAATATCATTAAACATAACCATGTGCATAAACATTAAGGATGCTCTTTTGAAAATATATATAATATAATACTTGAACATCAATATATCATCATCATTGGGATCCCTGGCTTTGTACCCATTCATCATTTGCGCGCATTCCTTAGTAGAGTACGAGGTAGCTAATCCCGACCTACTAAGGTACTAGGCAACCTTGGTGCCTAGGGACAGCTGCAGTAGTCCAGAACCGGGGCGTTCTTAAGGTGCCCATCCCTTGGACCTTTTTCAAGATCCGGTACAAGCCGATACATAAAGTAAAATAGCATACATGATTCCTTTTCTTTCCTTAGCAATTACTCTTTAGCATGACATTCATCATTTCTTTTCTTTTCTTAGCAATTGCTCTTTAGACATTCTTTTATTCATAATGTCATGCATGTCATGGGTATACATTCAAAACATAAATATCATCATAACTTTCAAGCATGAACATGACATGGAGAAAACATAATTTCATGGTAAGGAAATTCATAACATGCCAACTTATCATTCATGATTCTTAAAACACATAATGTTCAATTTACGACTAAGGATAATACATCTAGGGAACTTGTTCCATTTTTTTTTCATCTATCATGGCCTAAAGAACATGGATACCTTTAATTCAACCCTAATTCAACACATACTCTACTGGTCAAAACATATAATAGGGTTATCATAGCATATAAACATAACACAACATCACACAACTCATACAACATGTATACATTGAATATCCTATTGCAAGGAGACATTATCAAGTGGGGTAGTGACCTTAACCCATCTTAAAACCTAATTTAAGAAACTGATCAGAAACTCCTAAGGTTCATATCAACATGAAAATGACAAAAACAAGAGCAATTGACTCATACAACCTACATATAATACATATTCTACCACTAGGAAGCATTAGCAAGTAACATGACATCTTTAACTCTTCTTTTTCTTTCTTTTTGCCCTTATTTATGGTATTAACCAACATGATCAGAGGGGAAACATGGCCTAAAAATATATATATAACCTTCAAACAAACATTAACAAGGACTTAAAACCATTAGCTAGTCAAAAAGAACTCAACCATCCTCTTATGGCCAAAAAGTCTATGGCTTTATGAGAGCCTTGGCATAAACTTTTAAGGGTCTTTTTTCTCCATCCTTTTTCATCATAACTCATGACTTAACATCAAGAAAACATTGGAGTCATTAGATAGCATCAAACACAAACCTAATCCCTAAATCTCATGTTGGCCGAAACTTGCCTATAGGGAAACCTTTACGTTTTTTGCAACACATCGCCAAAAACATAGAAGAACATGAATCAAAAACATATATAACTATTATGTTGCAGGTGAGGGGAGTCTTACCCTTGTGCTAAGGATTTCCAAACAAAATATATCACCTAGAAGGAGAAAGAAAGAACTTTTTGCTCCTTGGCTCTTCCTTTGCTTCACAAACACCAAGTCTTCACTAGATCTTCTTGGAGAGAATTTTCTTGATGGAGAGAGGGCCTTGATTTTCGAAAATGAAAGGAGGAGAAGATGTCTTATGGCATTTTCCTTCTTTCCTCATCTTCTTATAGTAAATGAAGAGGTATGCCTCTTCACCTTCCATGGAGACTCTTCATTTTCCATGGTGACTCTTCATCTCCCATGGTGCCTCTTCATCTCCCTTATCCTTACACTTATCTACAATTGTCTTTATCCTCCTAATAGCACTCCCTTGCTAGGTGAATTGGTTACATAGGCATTCTTAAGGCTTACAATTATCTCTAAGGTCCAAGGTTCAATCCTTGGCACCTACATTATTTTTTTTTATTCTTTATTCTTTTGCAAGCCCATCTAAAGTAAGGCTCATCACATGATGTGTTATTTATTTTATCCTCATGGGGCCCATTAGGATGACGAATGAAGTTCTATTTAAGACCCATTAGGAATTTCCCACCATTTAGAGCCCATATAAGACCTATTAACACTTACACTAAAATTCTCACAACTCTAACTATCGTTCATGAATCATGCTCAATATGGCTATCATTCATGTAATCCTACTCAATATTAGGGATAATATTGAAGGAATTTTAGTGGGGTGTTACAACTACATCCAAGGCTAAAGATAAGGTGCCTAAGGAAGGGACCCGCTTCCACTGTGGTGAGACCGGACATTGGAAGAGGAACTGCAAACATTACCTGGAGGAGGTAAAGAAGAAAAGAAGTGAGACTTCTGCTTTAGGTATTTTTGTTATAGAAGTCAATCTATAATCTCTTCTTCTTGGGTATTCGATACCGGATGCACGTCTCACATTTGTACTAATGTGCAGGGCCTTCAAAGAGCTAGATCATTGATAAAGGGCGAAGTGGATCTACGAGTAGTCAATGGAGCAAGAGTCGCTGCCATAGCTGTAGGAACTTATTCCTTGTCTTTGTCCACTGGGCTTATCTTAGAACTAGAGGAGTGCTTTTATGTACCTGCTGTAACGACCCGGAAAATTCTCTTAATATTTTATGAAAATATTGAGCATATTTAAATAATTTTCCGAAGGACCTAGAGGTATTAATACCAACTTTGGCCTAGAAAACCCATGTTTTCTCATTTAAATTGAGAAAAACTCAGCACTAATGGGTCTTATATGGGCTTTTTAGTACCATAACTATAGGGGGATTTTAGGTAGAGATTAGTATAAATATAAGTAGGATTTAATTAGACATATTAGCATGATTATGGGTAAGTCTTAGCTTAATTTTCCTATGTAAATGGAGACATTAGGTATTAATGGCCTTAAATGGGTCCCAAAAATAGGTCTTAATTAGGAAAAAAATTAATATAAATATAAAAGGATTTTATTTAGGAATATTAGCATAATTATGGGTGATTTTAGGAGAATTTTCGAAATAAAGGGGAATTTTGAAAATAAGAAAAGGATTTAAATAAAATAAAAAATAAAGGTGCATGGGCCAAGGATTGAACCTTGGACCTCTTGTACAACCATGAATGCTTTAACCAACTCACCTAGCAAGGAATTCTTATGAGGAAATGAAGTGGATGGTGGTTAAGGAGTAGAAGAAGATGAAGGGCATGGAGAGACTTTTCATTTACCTCTTTAATGGGTGATAAATAGGGGGGTTTGGGAGTTACTTCTTCTTCTCATTCCTTGCATTTTCGAAACTCATTCTCCCCTCATCCTAGCCGAACACCCAAGGAAAGGTTCTCCCTTGGAAAAGCTCCACAAGGGGTCTTATCTCCAAGGTCTAAGAGTTTTTCAAGGATACAAGGACAAGGGTGTGCAAGGGTCCAAAGATCTTACCATTTCCTCCTCTTTCAAGGTTCAAAAATCAAGAGAATCTGATGTAAGACTCCCTCACCTGTGGTATAATAGTTCCCTATGATTTCCATGATTTTTAGCATGATATATGGGTTAGTTTTTGGATTTGATGTTGAAAGGAAACAAAACCAAGGCCCTATGTTTATGGGTTTCGGCCACCATGATTTGAATGTCTATAAATATGTTAAAAATCTTTATAATGTTATTTAATGTTCCTTATGATGTGTAGAGGTTAAGTATAATTTTTGGGAATTTTTGGAGTACCCTAGGACACTCTAGGGTTTCGGCCAACATGAAAGGGACAAAAACCAAGGTCCCTATGTTTATGGGTTTCGGCCACCATGATTTAAATGTCTATAAATATGTTAAAAATCTTTATAATTTATTTAATGTTCCTTATGATGTGTAGAGGTTAAGTATAATTTTTGGGAATTTTTGGAGTACCCTAGGACACTCTAGGGTTTCGGCCAACATGAAAGGGACAAAAACCAAGGTCCCTATGTTTATGGGTTTCGGCCACCATGATTTAAATGTCTATAAATATGTTAAAAATCTTTATAATGTTATTTAATGTTCCCTTATGATGTGTAGAGGTTAAGTATAATTTTTGGGAATTTTTGGAGTACCCTAGGACACTCTAGGGTTTCGGCCAACATGAAAGAAACAAAACCAAGAACCCTAAGCTTGAGGGTTTCGGCCACCATGATTTATGTGTCTATAACTATGCTAAAAACCTTGATAATGTTGTTTAAATGTTCTCTGATGATGTTAGAGATTAAATACAATTTTTGAAAATTTTTGGGGTACCCTAGAGACCCTATATGTTTCGGCCAACCTCAAGGACCCAAGGATTAGGGTGAGTTCTAAATTTCAAGTATACATTTGATATGTTGTCATGATATAAGGGTGATGGAGGGTGATTATGTAAATTTCCACACGGTCTAGAGACTCTATAAGTTTCGGCCAAGAAGGAATAATAAGGAAAAAGTTATGATTTATTTCAAGTAAGGGCTCCAGTGGCTCTATGGTAAAAATGTGATTAGTGTCTTATGATTGATTGGGGATTTTAATGGAATTTTTCCATACCCCCATGGGCCTTATGGATTTCGGCCAAGGCAGGTATCTAGGGTTTGGGATGGAGTTAGGACCCAAAGAATGATGGTTTATGCTCATTATAAAGTATACGTAAAGGTTCAAGCATGTGATGGAAATTAAGTTACCCATAACCCTAACCTTAAGCACCATACTTTATGTTTGTATGTTATGATAAGAATGATGCCATGATAAGTATCTTATGTTTATGTTCATGATAAGAATGATGCCATGATAAGTATGTTACGTTTATGTTCATGATAAGAATGATATCACGACAAGTATGTTATGTCTATGTTCATGATAAGAAGGATGTCATGATAAATATGTTATGATCATGTTCATGATAAGAATGATGCCATGATAAGTATGCTATGAATGTCTTATGAATGATGAAGCATGCAAAGTATTTTACTTTATGAATGGGCTTGTACCGGACCCAAGTATGGGTCCAAGGGATGGGCACCTTAAGAACGCCCCGGTTCTGGACTACCGGAGCTGTCCACGGTTCTGGCACTACCGGAGCTGTGCAACAGGGATGGGCTCCTTGAGAACGCCTCGGTTCGGGGACTACCGACTATGCTGTCCTTACCCTAGTAGGTCGGGGCTCGCTACCTCGTACTTACTAGGGATGCGCGCTATGATGTATGTATGTGGTACAAGCCGGGGACCCCAAATGTTATGATGATTATGTTTAAGCATTTTAAAAGTATGATTTTAAAAGTTAAGCATCCCTATGCATATGCATTCCACCCATGCATTCATACATGTTATGCATTATGTTATGATAATGATGTATTATGCTTATGCTCCATGTTAAAAGATATGTATGAGAATGAATGATCCATGTTATGATTATGGTAAGAAGATGCTCTTATGATATGCTAGAATGTATGTCTATGTTTATGCCATATAGGTTGGTTTATATCTTATGTTTATATTTATGCCATGTCTCATGCCATACTAGGAAAGTTTATTAAGTTATGCTATGCCGTGTATCATGCCATGCTTAGAATGTTTACGATGTCTATGCTTGATATGCTAGAAAGTATGCCTATGGTTGATTTACATCTTATGCTTATGTTCATGCCATGTATGATGCCATGCTTAGAATGTTTAATTATGTTTATGCCTATGTTTATACTTTATGCCATGATAAGAATGTTTAATTAGATTTATGCCTATGTTTATGCTTTATGCTATGATAGAAATGTTTATGATGCTTATGTTCCATATGATTATGAATGAATGATGAATGATTTTAGTGAGTAGGAAAGAGTCTTACTAAGCCTGTGTGCTTATAGTCTTTTTCCTTATACCGTAGATCATGCAAGGGGACCATGAGGAAGCAGCAGGAGGGCAAGATTATATGTGTGTGATAGTGACTTGGCCCATGAAATCAAACGTTTGCCGTTATGCTAAGAACTTTACTTTTGTTAAGTATATGCTCGATTAGTGACTTATGGAAACTTATGATATGATGTTATGCATGATATGAAATGAACCTCATGATATGATGTTAAGCTTGTTATGACATGATGTTTAAGTATGAAGTCTATATGTCTAGTGTCCATGTCACTATGTTAGAAATGGTAGTAGGGGCATGTAAAGTTTAAGTTATTCCGCTGCAGTATGATGTTACATGCCTTAAGTATGTTAGCGTAACGCCGCTTTAGGAAGAAAAAAAAAAGCGGGCGTTACACCTGCATTGACTAAGAACATAATTCCAGTATCTTGTTTGGACAAGAAAGGCTTTTCATTTATCATAAAGGACAAATATTGTTCTATAATGTTAAATGACATGTTCTATTGTAATGCACCACTTATGAATGAACTCTATATTCTAGACCTTGAGAACCTAATCTATAACATAAATACCAAACGGTTCAAACCCAATGATACAAACCAAACATATCTCTGGCATTGCCGCTTAGGACATATAAATGAGAGTCGTATATCCCAGCTCCATAAGGATGGATTACTAGACTCATTTGATTTTGAATCATATGAGACATGTGAATCTTGTCTTCTAGGCAAGATAACCAAGACCCCATTTAGTGGACACGGTGAAAGAGAGACAGACTTGTTAGGACTCATACATATTGATGTATGTGGACCTTTCAATGTCGCAGCTAGAGGAGGCTATCAGTACTTCATCACTTTCACTGATGATGTTAGTAGATACGGCTATGTGTATATCATGAAACAAAAGTCGGAATCCTTTGAAAAGTTCAAAGAATTCAAAAGTGAAGTACAAAACCAACTTGGCAAGAGTATTAAGATGCTTCGATCAGATCAAGGTGGTGAATACCTTAGCCAAGAGTTCGTGACCATCTAGCAGAGTGTGGGATCATATCCTAACTCACTCCACCTGGAACACCACAATGGAATGGTGTGTCCAAGCGGAGAAATCGTATTCTATTAGATATGGTACGATCAATGATGAGTCAGACAGGCCTTCCTACTTCCTTCTGGGGATTCGCTCTAGAGATGGCTCTTTTCACACTTAACCGAGTTCCATCAAAGGCTGTCACAAAGACACCATATACGATATGGACTGGGAAGAGTCCCACGATGTCTTTTATGAAGATTTGGGGTTGTGAGACTTACATTCGATGTCAAGTCTCAGATAAACTAGGACCCAAATCTGATAAGTGCTCTTTTGTAGGATATCCCAAGGAAACGAAGGGATATTACTTTTACAATCTCATACAAGGCAAAGTGTTTGTCGCTAGAAATGATATTTTTCTAGAAAATGAGTTTATTTCTAGAAGAATTAGTGGGAGTAAAATCCATCTTGAAGAAGTTCAAGATGCAGATAGTACTGAGGCCTTAATGGACATTGAACAGACACCACAAGATGTTGTGGATCATGAGATTGTTGCACAAGAAGTTATGGAACAACAAGTTGTTCAAGTAGACCAACCTCTTCGCAGATCTGATAGGATACGTCATCAGCATGAGAGATACTCATTTCTCTTGTCTAACCATAATGACGTTACGCATATTGAGTTGAATGAGCCTACATCCTATCAAGAAGCTGTGATGAGCCTAGATTCTGAGAAATGGCTAGAGGCCATGAGATCCGAAATGGAATCCATGTACACTAACCAAGTATGGACTTTGGTTGATCAACCTGAGGGAACTAAACCCATTGGGTGTAAGTGGGTCTTTAGAAGAAAGATTGACATGGATGGACGCATGTATACCTATAAAGGGTGATTGGTAGCTAAATGTTTCAAACAAATTCATGGTATCGACTATGATGAAACCTTTTCACCAGTGGTGATGCTTAAGTCTATTTGGATCATGCTTGCTATTGCAGCTTACCATGACTACGAGATCTGGCAGATGGATGTTAAAACCGCATTCCTAAATGGGAATTTACTCGAGGATGTGTACATGACACAACCTGAGGGTTTTGTAGATCCAGAGCATGCTGGAAAGGTATGTAAATTGCAAATGTCCATTTATGGTCTAAAGCAAGCTTCTCGAAGCTAGAATCTTCGATTCGATGATGCAATCAAAGCGTTTGGTTTCATCAAGAATGAAGATAAACCCTGTGTCTACAAGAGGGTTAGTGGGAGCACAGTTATCTTCCTAATCTTGTATGTGGATGACATACTCCTCATTGGGAATGATATCCCTTCACTACAGTCTGTGAAGGCGTGGCTAGGGAATTGTTTCTTAATGAAAGACTTAGGTGAAGCAGCCTATATCCTAAGCATCAAGATCTATAGAGATAGATCTAAGAGATTGCTTGGCTTAAGTCAGAGTACATATATTGACAAGATGCTTAATCATTTTGCCATGCAGAATTCCAAGAAGGGATTTCTGCCAATGTCACATGGTGTGAGTCTTTCGAAGACTCAAGGTCTCTCTTCTAAGGAGGAGAGAGACCGTATGGATCAGATCCCTTATGCATCCGCTATAAGGTCTATCATGTATGTCATGCTTTGTACTTATTCAGATGTCTCGTATGCTTTGAGCATGACGAGCAGGTACCAGTCAGATCCAGGTGAAAGTCACTGGACAGCTGTCAAGAATATTCTTAAGTACTTACGAAGGACAAAAGAATATTTCTTGATATTTGGAGGCAATGAGGAGCTAACTGTAAAGGGTTACAGTGACGTAAGCTTTCAAACAGACAAGGATGATTTTAGATCGCAGTTAGGGTATGTATTTTGCCTGAATGGTGGCGCTGTGAGCTGGAAGAGTTCGAAGCAGGACACAATCGCAGATTCTACAACAGAGGCCGAGTATATTGCCGCGTCTGAGGCGGCAAAAGAGGTTGTTTGGATCCGGAAGTTTATTACAGAGCTTGGTGTGGTTCCTAACATAGTAGACCCGATAGACCTCTATTGTGACAACAATAGGGCTATTGCTCAGGCTAAGGAACCTCGCTCTCATCAGCGGACCAAACACATACTACGGCGCTTCCATCTTATTCGAGAGATCATCGATAGAGGAGATGTGAGGATATGTAGAGTACACACTGATTCTAACATTATAGATCCTTTGACTAAAGCTTTGGCACAAAGGAAGCAAGATGGTCACACCAGGTCACTGGGTATTAGATATTACAGTGGTTGACACTAATGCTAGTGGGAGATTGTTAGTAGGAGCCCTAGAGTCAATTATGTGATGATTGATTAGGGACATTTTGTATCATATTCTATCATTAATAAAGACATGTTTGGTTATTATACTTACTTTGTATTTGTGCCAAATAACTAAGTATAATAATGTCCTTGGGTAGTAGGTTTTTATCTACATTATATTGATTGGTTGAATCGATAGTGAGATAATGTAGAAAACACTACACTAAACCATTCCTAGTCAAGTATTAATATTCAAGAACAATATTAATGCATGGAGACTAGCATGTAGGTCAACTGATAATTTGAGCTCACAAGTCATGGACACGTGATATCAAGTTGACACATGGGTATGCATTGGAGAATGTGTACTGAATTGACCCGCCATGAGAAAGTTTCATAGATTGTCATATGAGTGTCATAAACTTTCTCATGTGACTATTAGTATGAATAGTCCTTAGACCTGAAGTCACTACGGTTCCCTACATAAGGAGTTATGTACTTTGGTATCGTCAAACGTCACTCGTAACAGGGTGGACTATAAAGGCGATCACTGGGTATGTAATGAATTATGCGGAGGGATATGAGTGATGTAGATGAGATCTATCCCTCCCATATGACAGGAGTGATATCTGTGGGCCCCTTGATCGAGTAGGACTACTAAAACGCATGACCATGCTCAAATGAGTCAAAATGAGATATTGAGCTCATTTGTTTGAGTGAGTCTACTCGGGGATCAAGAAACACAAGATTGACTGAGGATGACATGGTCTATGCCTCATTGATCAATCTAGATATCGAGGATAGAAGGACAAGGTCATACATTATCATAGTCACGGAGGTTTTGTCGGATCTCGACTTTTCTTATTACTTGGGTAGCAATGATGCATTGCTAGATGCCGCTCATTGCTTATGTGTCTAAAGCGTTTAGGCACATTGCCAACGTTACGAGAACCTATTGGGTCACACACTAAGGACACGATGCTTCGGAGATTAATTGATCTTGGTTTGACTAAGATTTGATTCGAATTGGATTAATTGAGTTAGACTCAAGTGAATCCAATTAGATTATGGGATTGAGTCTAATTTGAGTTAGACTCATCTAGATTAGACTCAACCACTTAATTATGGATAATATTCATTAAAGGGTTCAATAAAATATTATTTAAGAGGAAGGCTAAGAGACATTCTATTCATTAGATGAATAGAATATTAAGAGTCTAAAGGAATACCAAGAGGCTTGATATTTATTGAGTTTTATTAGCATTAAGATGAGAGGAACTCAAGGGACATAGACCCTTGGTATTCATTAGATGAGTATAAATACCCCCCTTGTCAAAGGCTAGAGGGTGCATCTCTCTTCCTCTTCTTTCTTCCTCCTTGTCCATAACTCCCTAGTATAGGTTCTTGTGCTTTGTAAACCATCCCAAGTTGCTAGCACAACTAAGGTGGTTCCTCTCTGAGGCGTAGATCGTGTTCATGTGGATACGCATAGAGGCACGGATACTTGAACGTGTAAGAGATCCGGCGAACCAAAGGACTAGCGGGATAAGCAAAGGGCATACGACAAAGGTATTCCTATAAGATAGGAATTGTAGATCACTTTGTATGAGTTTTTCTTTCGCATGGATCGCTCGAGGGATCTTATTTCCGCTGCGATTTTAAATATTTTTACCAATAGATCCCAATAATTGGCACTTGGCAGGGTTCAACTTCAGCTTGTTGGCCCTAAGGGTGGCGAAATTCTCTTCTAAGTTGGTGATCATGTCCTTCCCCTTGTCAGTCTTGACCAGGATGTCGTTTACGTACACTTCGATGTTTCTCCCGATCTGATGCCTGAAGACTTTGTCCATCATCTGCCGGTAAGTTGCCCTTGCATTGCGCAATCCGAAAGGCATGACATTATAGCAATACGTGTCGTCGGCTGTCACAAAGCTGACTTTCTCCTGGTCTTCGGGAGCAAGTGGAACTTGATGGTAGCCTTGATAAGCATCCAAGATTGAAATGAACTCATAACTGGCTGTAGAGTCTACTAACCGGTTTATTCGAGGCAAGAGATAATAGTCTTTAGGACAGGCCTTGTTCAAGTCGCGAAAGTCAATACAGACCTGCCATTTCCCCCCTCGCTTAGGGACAAGGACTACATTAGCTAACTAGGCCGGGAATTGGACTTCCCTTATGTGCCCAACCTTTAACAGCTTGTTGACTTCGTCCCGGATAGCCTTGTCCTGCTCTAGTGCAAAGTGCCTCCGCCTTTGTTTCACCAGTCGGGCTCCAGGGATGACATGCAAGTGATGCGACCCAGGCGAAGACATCTCTATGGCTCTACAGGCAGTCTATAAGACGACTTCTTAGTTCTAGTACAAGATCAGTGGCGATCCTCGTGACTCCCTCCTCCTGTTGAGGGTGAATCTGGACCTCCTCGCTCCCGACCTCCCTACATTCTTCTTTAGGTCCTTCATCTTCTCATGGGTCAACGAGATCAATTTGTAGGACTTTATAGGACTTCAGGTTCTAGTGCGGTGCCAAACTGACTCCTCCATTGTAGCATCGCCGAGACATCAACTGGTCCCCTTTGACCTCAACCACTTGGTCACCTATCGGAAACTTTATCTTCTGGTGGTAGACGAAGACCACCGCCTGGAATACACCGAGCGTCGGGCGCCCCAAGATGGCGTGGTAGGACGAAGGAGCATCCACGACCAGAAAGGGGGTCCTCCTGGTCCTTTCCAGCACGTCATTGCCCAATGACAATGATAGGGTAATTTGTCCTATCGGCTGAACTCGGTATCCAGTGATGCCGAAGAGTGGGGTCGAGACCAGAAGTAGTTTATCGTCGTCGATCTACATCTAGTCCAGAGTAGCTTTGTACAGGATGTTCACTGAATTACCTGTATCCACGAAGACACGCTTGACTTCTTAATTTGCGATACGCACAAGAATTACAAGGGCGTCCTTGTGGGGGCCTTCTCTGTCCTCCAGATCTTCTAGGCTGAAGGAGATTAGGGGGTAGTTCCCCAATCGTTGAGTGCGAGCCTTCCTCACACAGTTGGGGTCCCCTCCAGTAGGACCTCCAGGGAGCACTGGGATCTCCTCTTGCCCATAAGCCCCCTGCCATGAAGCGGCGGGCTCCATTCGTTGCTATTGAAGCGCCCCTTTGACGGCGCTGGCCACCAAGCAATCTAGTTTTTCTTTCATCAAGACGATGGATTGTCTCGCTGGCTCTGCCATCGGTGCTCCTTCTGGTGCTTAACTGGTTTCCCATAGATTGCGCCAAACTTATTCCGGAAGGATCGATGTCGATGGCCAGTCATTAGGGTTCAGCCCACGCGGATGCTGACGCTAGAGGAAGAACTCTCACCCTGCGAGATTAACACAAGCGTTAATGGGAACACGCCGGAAGTTGTCCGACGGAGCCCACTCCGACGCTCAAGTCAGTGCCTCAGTATGGGAGATGGAAGAAAGCAAGGAGAAGATGCTTAAGTTGGAGAGTGTGTAACCCTTTTACCGGAGGGGTTGGAGTACATTTTATACCTGAGGCGACAGTCATACGTGTCTCCACGATCTTCACCACGTCCCTCGATCTTCGGTTACTGGATAACCCTTGTAACGACCGTCACCACCATGAAAATCTGGACCGTTGCGATAACGAATACATTAATGGTCATGGATTACGGGTCACGATCATCCCGTGATTATAGGTGGTGGTTATCTATAGATCCGAAGAAAGGGGACCGTTACTTAAGGTCGAGTGCTCCTTGGGCTCCGCCACCTCGAGGTGATCTCAGGGTCTTTTGGCCTGGGGGGTCCCGGGCGTTTACCTTCCTGAGGTGGTCTCGAGGACCTGACCTCCCGAGGTGATCTCGGCATGTATCTTCCCGGGTCGGTCTCTAGAGTATGCTTGCTCGTGGTGTTTTCGGGAACCCACCTTCCCGAGGGGGCCTCAGGTGCCACGTAAAGAGAGTCGTCCAGGCTCAGTAGATTTTGCAACATAGCTTCTTCAGTCCACGTGTCAGCGACGGGGTGCTCAACCCCATCATATATATATTCAATATTTTATGTTATGCATATTCTTATTTATCTACGAGATTGTATCCTATTATTTCCTTATAGCTTGTATAGTTATTTATTTATCATGCATATCTATCTCTATACCTGCAGAATTTACTTAGACTAATCACCTTTCACCATATTTTTATTTTCAGGTTGATGTCTATCAGGAGAGCCCAGTTGCCAGTTCCTTGCCTTCGACGACTCTGACTTTAGTTTTCCGTTTTATTTTCTGATATTAGTATGTTATATTTCATCATACTTTGTATTGATTTGCGTCGTGGGATTGTATTCACATTGTGTTGTTGTATGAATTGTACTTTTCATTCCTTTGTTAGGCTTTATGTGATGTGGTTTTGCTATGTGCCTGTCTAGAGGATAATCAGATAAGTTTTATTGGATTTATGCTATAAATGCATTTTATTTTATGTTCTTTGTCTGGGATTGACCGTGATATATTATTGGAGGCCATGGAACCATTGTATGTATGTATTAAAGTTTTATATTGTCCGACATATAGGGGAGATGATGTCCAATTGATATCGGACTATCGATTCCTCTCTGGGAGTGTGACACAATTTTCATATACTTGCTATACTATGCTAGCCATCTTATGCAAATCAATCAAACATTATTGACCGATGGATCGATTGATTGATCACCTGGATCAGTCGATTGATCCACCCCAAGTAGCACTGCTGCAAAACAAATATGATTTATCCATCAGTTGATCGTCAGGATCAGTCAACAGATTCATATTGATATACGCGGATCTGAAAAAGGAAGCTTTATTCGTCGACTAATTAGAAAGATAGGTCGACGTATCATATTTATTACGGTGCTAGCTGAGCACAACTGAGTAACAAATACAAGGAAAGCCCCGGGGGCTCTGTCGATTGAACAGGAGGTTCAGTCGACCGATTTGTTCGGTTGACTAAACGATTTTTCGGTAGATTGAATGTTGTCTATATAAGGGGACAAGTACACTCATCAACTCTTATGCTTATCTTTCACTCACTTTTTGCATCAATGACTTGCTCAAGTGCTACTACTACGATGTTGGGAGGTTTATCAACGCTACGCATAAGATCATATCTTCTGCTTTGGTATTGTTTTATATTGTACTTGTACTTGCATTATTTCAAAAGAAGATAGTAGAATGTTATTATCATTCTTTACATATTGTATGCTTTCACTTTCTTCGAAATTATTGGGTTACCTAAATAAAACGGTTGAGGATGTGAACTTTGGAGTAGGAGTGGACGAAAATTTCGAATCAAGTAAAAGAAAAATATTTTTAATTTTTTGCTGCTTTACTTTATTTTAAAAATAATTTTTTTTTTTGAACATGCGAGATTCATCCCCTTTCTTTCGTATTCAACGATCCTATCGAATATTTATAAACAAATCTAAAAACTACCAAACATTTTTATTAATTTTGAGCCAAGCCCGATCTTAGGCCAGCGGACAGCGTCCTAATTTCAGTGTGTCAATCAAGCTCTGAACCGGGATATTACCCGAACGCGACAAAGATCTGGCCCGAAGAGAAGAGGTGAGCGGCGACGGAAACCATGATCGGGGTGGGAAAGATCAAGCACTACACCAACCTACTCGAGAAACCCCTCAGCAGAGGCCGGCAAGAGGTATGATTTACTTCTCCACCCCGACCCTCTCGATCTTTCTTCTTCTTCGCCGGATTTGTGATTGATGCTAGGTTCTTTTTGCCTTAATCTACTTCACTGCAGATTTCTTAAGGGTTACTGACATCTGTTCGGATATTTGAGAAGTTGTTACTCCTGATTTTCGTTATTGCAGTTCTTTTTTGATGAATTCTAAGACATTGTCATCCATTCCTGTTGAAACCTAGTCTGTGCCTCAAAGTCAAAATCTATTTTAGTGTCGTTGGGTCTGTCTTAATATCTATTCTTATGAATTGATGCCTCGATATTGGTTTTTTTTTAATGGTTTTAAGGTTGCCTTGCCTGATATCTGAATTTAGCGTATCGATACTGGTAAATGCTACGGGTTCAGAAGACAAAGAAAATTATTGTCTTTCGGGATAATTACGAGATTGTATGGTTTGTACGTTTTGCTAAACGGAGATTATTGTGCAGGTCAGTTTGAGCGCATTTGCATTCTTGTTCTCTGAGTTGGTGCAGTACGACCAGACACAAGTTGATAATATCGCTGAGTTGGAAAGAAGGTATTGCTAGATTAGAGTTCTTGGGATAGCAAGTTTATTTAATAAGTGTAGCTCATGGTGCTTAGGTTCATCATGTGAATTGATTTAATAGCTGACAATTCTTTGAACTCTTAGTTGTTGTTTTTTTTACCTTTTTTGCTTAGGTTGCAGTTGAGTTTGAAGTCTACATTGAAGTTTGAAGGTCTAAATGTGTTGTACATGTTGTAGAGCTGATCTTGCCATTTTGATTTAACTCATAGTTTGATGATTTCAATTCAGATTATGAATTATGATGACACATATTACATGTTTGAATACTTACGCATTGACGTTCTACTTAGTAATTGATTGTGTTATTAACAAATCTGTGATTTCTTGCTTGACCTTATTAATTGTCAGAAATAATGCTTCATGTTGAGTGCTGATATCTAATTATTCTTAGACATCTACACAGTCTCTAGGACTCAAACATGCAAGTGTCACACAACATGGGATCAGCTATGACATCTGTAGAATTAGTGACATGTGTCTTTAACATGCACATCATTAGGGTTTAGTTCACATTGATGGATAACAAATATGCGAAAGGGGAGGTGAGAGAATGCATCACAGAAATGCATATAAGTGATCACTGATGAATGTGTAATTTTGTGATGCTTTCCCTTCTTTCTTTCCCTCGTTCTCACCTATTTATCTTTCCATACAACCAAACCAAGCCTGAAAAATTAAATCTAAGAAATGTTGTAGGCTTGAAGATGCTGGCTATTCTGTTGGAGCAAGAGTTCTTGAACTTCTTTGTCATAGAGAAAAGGTATAAATTGTTCTTGGGAGAATTGTGATGCTTTATTACAAGGAGAATTGTAATACAATGTTTAACAACACATTTTAATTCACTTATTTTGATATCAAGTTGTAGCGTTTGGACATTACTTTCTAACCATATCAACACTCAATGTTTATCAACATGCACCACATCTTGTAGATTATTTTATTTATTTCTTTGTTTTTTTTTGCGAGCACCATTGTCAACAAGTATTATAAACTAATTTCTAACATCTACTCAATAGGCCACCATTTACTTTGACTAGAGATATCATGTGTGTGATGTTTCATTAGTTTACTTGTCATGTATTGCTTCGTTGACATAAGATGATATTTCTAAGGAACTCATGCAACTCCATCTATAATTTCTTTAATCCCAACTTAAAATAGTTACATACAATTATGGATATCCAAGTAAATCGAATCCAAATTTAAATTAAAAAATATATACAAAGCTTAGTGAAGTATGTTGGAAAACAAGATTTTGTAACTCTGTACATACCTGAAAATTAGGCTAAAAATATTTTATAAATCATGGGATCATGATTCTGCAAATTATTGGATATAATAGCATACCTAGTTTCCATAAAAGGTTGAATTATTTTTTATAAAAGTCTGTCATTTTATGAAGAATAAGTTGCGATGTCAATTTATAAAAATGGCTTAGGATATGAGTTTTGAGTTAATACGATTTTCAATTTCAAGCATAGTATCACAATCACAGTCAAAACTTGGTGATTTGGTCTTAGTTCTAATTATCCTTTCATTTTTCATCATCTTCAAGTTTCAATACCCGCCCTCTTCCATGAATCATTCGCACTTCGAAACTTGACAGTGCGAGAAATTGACTAGGGCAAGGCATCCTGGCCAAGAGGATCACCAACAAGCCTAAGGACATCCAATTTGCTTGTTGGATACTGAGAGGGAGGGCTTGAGAGCTGTTTGATTTGTTGATCATCAACGAGCAACAACTTGCTTTTCATGGAGTTTTCCTTTGATTTATAGGCAGTGGTGTTTGCTATGTAGTTGTAGGAAACCAAAGCTTGTGCATGTTGGAATTTTCATATATTTATGGTAATCAACATATTGTAAATTGCTTCTCTCTTCATCATCACAACCTCCACACATCTACTGTCATCCTCATTTTTTTATAATTGTGTTCCACCATCATCATTGATTCCCTGTTTTCATCCATTCTTGAATCCTAACCTTTCAACATTTTGGGTTTCTTTCGGCTTTTATTGCTAATTTTTCCTAATTTCCTTTTGCCAGCCTTTTCCTGGAAACAACCTCTTACAAAGTAGGGTAAGACTGTGTATAATAGACCCTTCCTTGAGACCCCACATGGCGGGAGCTTCATGCACTAGGCTGCCTTTTTATTTCCTTTTACCAGCCTTCGTAACTAGATTCCTTTCTCTAGTCCTTATCATTGGTGGATTATCTTTATTGCTCCCTCATCACTGATTTTCCCTTGTTTTCTCTTATTAATTTTTATAGTTGGATTCCTTTCTCTAGTCTTCGGTGTTGGCAATATATCTTTCTTGCTCAGCCTATATTATGGATTCTCCTATTTTCACCAATTTTTTTTTACAAATTTTGACTTATAAAAATGTCAAAATTTGTAGAATCATGGTTGAGAAGCTAGTAACCTTTTTTTTTGGATAAGCAAAATTTAGCACGAATTAGAGTACAAAACTGGTCTTTAGGAGTTTTTCATGTCTAACGAAGTATCAAATCAGAGAAAACACCTAAAGACTGATATACATGAATTTGCGCACACTTGAAGATATTTTAATATCTAATTGTTTCTCACCAAAGAAATTTCTATTTTGATCCTTCCAGACAAAATGAATCATAGATGACAAGGCAAGATGGCGAGCCTTTGTCAGCTCCCACGGTAATGTCTTCCAAAGACTCTCAGTGTTTGTCGGTAGGTGGACATCTTCGGTCACATATTGAGCAATCCTCCACTATAATTCCGCAATAGGGGCACTCTCTTGTGTACCTGGCTGCAGAAAGTGCACTGTTGATTTTCTAAATAATCCTTTTTGTCTCTGGTGGGGAGATACCTTTGAGCCAACATCCAGAAGGTGACTACATGACTTGGCTATAAGTAAGTCATCCACACTATCCGAGCCCTTGGCATCTTAGGACCGGGATGCCTAAAAAAATCATATGCCCGTGCTATTCCTTCATCTCGATCTAACCAGTTTGCCGGTCTCTGTCTAGTAGCCTTCGGGGCAATCACTTGATCAGAGAGGAATCTGAGTGGGCTGCTTCCCATGTCCATACACTATTAGTAACCTAGAGAAGCCTTTAGGTACATGTTTATTGGTGTACTTAAGATAAGAATTCAGGGAAGATGATTGGACATGCTAAAGAATGGAATGAGCCTTAATATCTTGAAGCGTTGCGTTATTTTTCTACTCAAAAAAGTATAAGTGTTATTATCCTCCATCAAAGAGTTTTATGTGTCAGTGGTGTTACATTTAATGAACAAGCATCATACTTCACTATACCTTATTTTCAGGGAACAATTCTATACTGGAAGATAAGGACATAGATTTTCTTGCTTGACCTATCATTACCTTAATGTCTAACTTAGTATTAGAGTACATGCAAAATCTTGTGTTTGAATCTATGCCAAATCCTATGTGTGAATCTAAGTCATATTTATATCTTCAATTTATGTCAATCATGTGTCTAAACCTTGTTGGGACCGGGTGCATGTCGACAAGGATACGAGTTCGTATAATTCAAAATTTTTACGTGCAGCGGAAGAGTTTGCATAAAATAATTTCCTAAATTATTTTAATTTCGTATCTAGCATGCAACCTTACATTGTGTTGACATAATCATAAAATAAAACTTTGCGGAAAAGTAAACAAATTTACCAAGTACCTCTCGTAACTCGAAGTAAGGGACGAGATCCAACCGTAGCGTCCCTTGGAAGCTCCGCCTCTATTCGCGTCCACGCCGAGTTCTCTTCGGGATGACTTCGCAAAGTCACGAGTTTTGTGCCGACGAGAACTACTAGATTCTCGGAAGGCACAACTAGATGAACAAGAGAGGAAAGATAGGAAACTAACCAACGAAGTAACGGAATCGAATTCCGAGAAGAGAGGAGTCGCTATCCGCTTCTTCTTCTTCGTATTCGGGTTCTCCTTCTTCTTCTTGAAGCTCACGGCCTCCTCCAAGGGGTCCTTTGTGCGCCGGCCCTAATCCTCTAGGGTGGGCGCCGGCCCTAGGCAAGAGAGGGAAGAAGAGAAGAGAGAAGAGATTAAGAGAGAGAGGGAGAGAATAATTAATCTCTTAATTAGGAATAAGGGCTAGCCTTTGGTTCCTTTATATAGTAGCAACTCCTTTGCCAAGTCTCCCTCTAAACCGAATTAACGGAATTAACGGAATTAGTTATAAGAAATTTATCTTATAAATTTTCTTATTAATTATTCCGTTTAAGCCGAGTCTTTATTATAAACTAATTTATAATAAAACTAATTCTTCTTCTCTTTAAATTATGGAATAAATTTTATAAGAAATTTATAAACTTTCTTATTATGAAAAAATCAATTCATAATTGATTTTATAAAATTAAAATAAACCAATTCATGGATTATTTTAATCTTCCATAAAAGAATAAATTTCTATAAATTTTATTTATATAAATTTCTTTATACAAATTTATTTATCCATAATTTATAAAATAAATCGCACTAGATTTATTTTATTAATTAAACCAAAATTAATTGGTTTTCTCCTCTTTATTGGCCGGCCACCAAAGGGGGTTTTGACATCCTCTTTGGCCGGCCAAACCAACCCGAACCGTCGCGAATTAAACTCATTTAATTTGCCCAAAAAACCTTCAAAAGACTTAGCCATTTTTAGCTTCCATTGCGCCTCTGACTAACTCAGATTCGACTTATTTCTCTTGATCGGAAAATCCAATTTTCAACTCGTTTTAAATCCCTCGGATTACTCGTAGTGCGTGTGACTAAATAGGCTTTCGATTTATGTTGGCCGTCTATAATTTAACTAATTATAGAACGATCATGAGTGACACCTAGTAGTACATCATGATCCCCAATTAATCGAAAGATCAACGGTTTGACCTCAGAAGAAATTATTCTGAAACCCTTCAGCAGCTCTAATGAATCGTGCCCCATTCCCTTCACCACCTTATACCCACTTGGTTCAGGACACGGTCAATGGTGTCAGTCCCCACTAGGCTGACTACGTCACACCTAGCCCAAGTAGTGTCTTTCTCGTCCTTTGGATTTCTAATTACTCTCATGTATTTAAGAGACTCGCACTCTTAACATGATATGCTCTGGCCAGAGGCTTTGAGTAACAATCCGACGATAGGCCTGGGTATACATCTCCTCGCAAGGAGTGGTGAATCCTTTGTAGGCTGTTCAAACATCTTCGGGCACTTCGGCTTATACCCGATCATCCTGGGTCCATACCTCCTTGGAGATGCTTGCTTAAGATGTCAAAGTATAAGTCTCCATGACCAAGATGACTTGAACACCGCAAGTTAAAGGAACATCGCACTTAAGCCGCAGTAAGATCTTCATTGACATATCTACATGTAGATTCCCATATGAAGTCTTACAGCTAGTCACTCCAATGAACTAGTTCCCTTAACTAGCATCCATGTTTATCTCCGGACATCCCAATGTCACCAGCCAGTGAGAATCAGCTGATTAGAGAATAACCCATGCTAGTCTCAACAGAATTGATAGTGTCCGTTTTTATCAATTCATCGACTAGGGATAATTTCAATACTTCACATTGCACATTAGAGATATCACTAGTTGTGATCCCATCACAAATTCTCTTATGCTGTGGTTGTATTGCGGCATTCAGTAGATGAGTTTAAGATCCAATCAATACAAAACATGTATACTCAATAGTGAATTATCATTTATTAATATAATGTTTACATCATAAGGCGATTGCCTTAGGACACTTCTCTCATATCACTAACAAACCTATGCATAAAAAATTATCATGGGGTATAAACAAAATAAAGGGATCACACTTTGTTTATCAAACATTCTTTTTAGGGGGAGTTATAGTTTACGTTGATGATTTAATAGTTATAGGAAATATGAAAATGAGTGAAATCTCTTAAGTTAGTGTTTTGGGAAGGAGTGTGAAATTAAAGTATTAGGAAGATTGAAATATAATGTGTGTATATTATATATGGTTTTATGTATTGTTTAACGCACATCTACTAATATTTTACGATTATAACTTAGTTTATTACACTTTTTTTTTCCTATGACTTCGCTATTTTACTTCATTTTAGTTCGGAGATTTACCCTTATAAAGGTGTGCCCTTCTCTCTTGATGAGGGATATTTAGTTTTGCCCTAGGGCCTAAGGGGAAGGGTCCTCCCTCTAAGGGAGACCCTAGAGTCACGCCGCTGCTTCCTCGACGAGCCGTCCACCTCCAGAGTAAGGGGTTCCTCCAAGAAGACTGTGCTACAACATAACTCTCTCCTCCCTCTCCCTCTTTGCCTAGGGTTAGAGATTGCTTTATTTTCTTTCTTCTTATTGTGTTCTCTTTATGATGGAGTAGATTCTCCATATCTAGGATGAAGGAGGTAGCTATAATGTGATGTTGTATGAATTATGTATTTGTGCATTTCCTATTTCAATGAGATGTCCATGCTTGCTTTATGTGTATGTTGCCTTCTATGTGTTTGTTAAAATGCTTGTGGTGAATATATATAATTGCGAGGGTTTGCCCGCCACGTGGAGGGAGTGTCTGAGATCATATGACCGGGGAGCCTTCGTGACAGAGGCTACCTTTAATTGGACATCTCGGGCATTACCTCGAAATGGAGGTTAATCCCTTGCAAGAGATTAGCTAATACGGCTTAATGGGTTTCTTTTGTTAGGAAATATTTAGCATAACCTAGAGACATATGACCAGGGGACCTTCATGACAAAGGGTTACCTTTAACCGGACTCTCTAGGTTACCTACTTTGCTTAGTGAGATTGGATGTCCAGGCGGGAAGCACTCTAGTGTACTTCTGCAAGGTTAACACTGGTACTTAGTTAGGATCTTTACAAGAACATAGACATGGAGATTAGGATACGAACGATTTATAGGGCATCTGTTGGGACCGGGTGCATGTTGACAAGGATACGGGTTCGTAAATTTTAAAATATTTACGTGCAGCGGAAGAATTAACATTAAATAATTTCTCAAATTATTTTTAACCACGTATCTAGCATGCGATCTTATGATGTGTGGACATGATCATAAATTAAAATTTTGCAGAAAGTAAACTAATTTACTCAACACCTCGCGTAACTCGAAGTAAGGGACGAGATCCAACCGTAGCGTCCCTTGGAAGCTCCGCCTCTATTCGCGTCCACGTCGAGTTCTCTTCGGGATGACTTCGCAAAGCCACGAGTTTTGTGCCGACGAGAACTACTAGATTCTCTAAAGGCACAACTAGAATATCAAGAGAGAGAGATAGAAACTAACCACCAAATAACGGAATCAAGATTCCGTGAAGGGAAGGAGTCGCGACCCGCTTCGTCTTGGTGGTGGCTCACGGCAAGGAAGGAGGCGCCGGCCCTAGAGGGAGAAAGGGGGCGCTGGCCCTAGAGAGAGAAGGGGCGCCGACTCTAGAGAGAGATAGGGTGGGCGCCGTCCCTAGAGAGAGAGAGGGAGAGAATGAGAGAGAGAGAGAGAGCTTCTTAATCTCTTGATTAATTGGAATTCAAGGCTTGCCTTGGTTCCTTTATATAGTAGCCTCTCCATTGCTAAGTCTCCTCTTAACGGAATAAATTTTCATAAGAAATTTATCCTATAAATTTTCTTATGAATTATTCGGTTATTCCAAGTTTTATTATAACTAAATTTATAATAAAACAAGCACATCTCTCCTTTTATTATGGAATAAATTTTCACAAGAAATTTATTATATAAATTTTTCTTATCATGGAAAAATCAATTCATAATTGATTTTATAAAATAAAATAAACCATTTAAAGTTTATTTTAATTTCCATGAAAATAAATTTATTTATATAAATTTCTTTATATAAATTTATTTATTCATAATTTTATAAAACAAATCGCGCTTGATTTATTTTATAATTTAAACCAAATAAATTGGTTTTCTCTCGGCCACACCAAGCCCTTCTCCTCGCGAATTAAACTCATTTAATTCGCCCAATAAGCCTTCAAAAGACTTAGCCAATTTAAGCTTCCGATGCGCCTCTGACAAATTCAGATTCGACTTATTTCTCTTGATCGGAAAATCCAATTTTCAACTCGTTTTAAATCCCTCGGATTACTCGTAGTGCGTGTGACTAAATAGGCTTTCGATTTATGTTTGCCGTCTATAATCAACCAATTATATAACGATCATGAGTGACACCTAGTAGTACATCATGACCCCCAATTAATCGAAAAATCAACGGTTGATCTCAGAAATAATTCTGAAACCCTTCAGCAGCTCTAATGAATCGTGCCTCATTCCCTTCACCATCTTATACCCACTTGGTTCAGGACATGGTCTGTGTGTGTCAGTCCCCACTAGGCTGACTACGTCACACCTAGCCCAAGTAACGTTCTCTCGTCCTTTGGATTTCTAATTACTCTCATGTATTTAAGAGATTCATACTCTAAACATGACATGCTCTGGCCAGAGACTTTGAGTAACAATCCGACGATAGGCCTGGGTATACATCTCCTCGCAAGGAGTGGTGAATCCTTTGTAGGCTGTTCAAACATCTTCGGACACATCGGCTTATACCCAACCATCCTGGGTCCACACTTCCTTGGAGATGCTTGCTTAAGATGTTAAAGTATAAGTCTCCATGACCAAGATGACTTGAACACCGCAAGTCAAAGGAACATCGCACTTAAGCTGCAGTAAGAGCTTCACTGACATGTCTATATATAGACTACCATGTGAAGTTTTACAGTCAGTCACTCCAACGAACTAGTTCCCTTAACTAGCATTCATGTTTATCTCCGGACTTCCCAATGTCACCAGCCAGTGAGAATCAGCTGATTAGAGAATAACCCATGCTAGTCTCAACAGAATTGATAGTGTCCGTATTTATCAATTCATCGTCTAGGGATATTTTCAATACTTCACAATTGCACATGTAGAGATAATCACTAGTTGTGAATTCATCACTAATTCTCTCATGCTCTGAATTGTATTGCGGACATTCAGTAAATGAGTTTAAGATCCCAATCAAATACACAAACATGTATACTCAAATAGTGAATTTTCATTTATTAAAATAAATGTTTACAATCATAAGGCGATTGCCTTAGGACACTTCTCTAATATTACTAACAAACTCCCACTTGGCCTAATGCCAATCGCTACGGTATCCAATACCACAGGCTCTAACATGACCCTCAAACTTGCTTTGAGGCAAGGCCTTAGTTAAAGGATCCGCTAAATTCCTTTCAGTGGGAATTTTCTCAATTTGTATATCATTCCTACTTATAATCTCTCTGATCAAATGATAGCGACGAAGCACGTGTTTGGATCGCTGATGAGACCTTGGTTCCTTTGCTTGTGCAATAGCTCCATTGTTGTCGCAGTAAACCGGCACTGCTTCATCAATGGTTGGAACCACACCAAGTTCGGAGACAAACTTCTTGATCCAGACTGCTTCCTTTGCTGCTTCCGAAGCTGCGATATATTCCGCTTCCGTGGTAGAATCCGCTACGGTGTCTTGTTTGGAACTCTTCCAACTTATTGCGCCTCCATTCAAAGTAAATACGTATCCAGACTGGGATTTGGAGTCATCCTTATCTGTCTGGAAACTGGCATCTGTATACCCACGTATTACCATATCTCCTTCTCCATATATTAGGAACACATCCTTAGTTCTTCTTAAGTACTTAAGGATTATCTTGACAACCGCCCAATGATCCATTCCTGGATCCGACTGGTATCTGCTTGTGACGCTCAGAGCATACGATACATCGGGCCTTGTACATAACATAGCATACATGATAGATCCTATCGCGGATGCATAAGGAATCTTATTCATGCAAATCCTCTCGTCTTCTGTGCGCGGACACATAGACTTTGAAAGGTTGATCCCATGCCTGATGGGAAGGTAACCTTTCTTGGATTCCGACATGCTAAACCTTTTTAGCACTCGTTCTATACATGTAGACTGTGAAAGACCAAGCAACCGTTTTGATCTATCTCTATAGATTCTAATCCCAAGGATATAGGTTGCTTCTCCCAGGTCTTTCATGGAGAAAGTTTTGGACAACCAAATTTTAACTGTCTGTAAGACTGATATATCGTTTCCTATAAGCAATATGTCATCGACATATAGCACTAGGAATACGACTGCACTTCCACTAACCTTCTTGTATACACAAGGTTCGTCAGGATTTTGTGAGAAATCAAACTCTTTGATTGTCTCATCAAAACGGATGTTCCAGCTCCTGGATGCTTGCTTCAGTCCATATATGGATCGTCGAAGCTTGCATACTTTGGTTTTATCAACCGATGTGAAACCTTCAGGTTTTATCATGTATACATCCTCAAGCAGGTTTCCATTAAGGAAAGCTGTTTTCACATCCATTTGCCATATCTCATAATCATAATGAGCTGCTATGGCTAGGAGCATCCGAATGGATTTAAGCATAGCTACTGGCGAATAGGTTTCGTCATAATCAATTCCTTGTTTCTGACGATATCCTTTTGCCACTAATCTAGCCTTAAAGGTAACAACATTACCTTCCATGTCGGTTTTCTTCTTGAAAACCCACTTGCACCCTATGGGTTTAATCCCTTCAGGTGGGTTAACCAAGTCCCATACTTGATTTTCGTACATGGAATCCATTTCCGACTTCATGGCTTCAAGCCATTTGTCCCTTTCTGAACTTTTCAGAACATCTTCATAACTGATAAGTTCGTCATCGCTTATGAGTAACACGTTGTTCGATTCACTTATGAGAAATCCGTATCTCTCTGGAATATTGCGTGTCCTATCAGACCTACGAAGAGGTGGTGTTGTTTTAGGTTCAACTGATAGCTCATCATTATGAGTTATTAGTTGTGGGTCTTGACTAGGTGTCTCTGTAATGTCTATTGGAGTTTCTTGAACTTCATCAAGTTCAATGCCACTCCCACTGTTTTCTTGTAAAAGAAATTCTTTTTCCAGAAATACAGCATGCCTTGAAACAAACACCTTTTGTTCCAAGGGATGATAGAATTGGTAACCCTTCGTTTCCTTAGGGTATCCAATAAATAGACATTTATCAGACTTAGCATCCAATTTGTCTGATACAGTCCGCTTCACATAAGCAGGACAACCCCATATCTTAAGGTGAGTTAAGTGGGGTTTCTTACTATTCCACCTCTCATATGGAGTAGTAGAGACTACCTTGGTCGGGACTCTGTTTAGCAAGTAAACAGCTGTCTTAAGTGCATAGCCCCAAAAGGATTTTGGAAGAGTTGCATGATTCATTATCGACCTAACCATGTCCATCAAGGTTCGGTTGCGCCTCTCAGATACACCATTATGCTGTGGTGTATACGGCGGAGTCCATTGGGACAATATCCCATTGTCCCTAAGATAATCTTGAAACTCTTGACTTAAGTATTCACCACCCCGATCGGATCGAAGTATCTTAATACTTTTGCCAAGCTGTTTCTCTACTTCATTTCTGAACTCTTTGAATTTCTCAAAAGCTTCAGATTTGTGTTTCATCAAGAACACATACCCGAATCGTGAGTGATCATCGATAAAGGTGGTGAAGTAGCTATAGCCTCCTTGTGCAAGAGTTGACATTGGTCCACATACATCAGTATGTATTAGACCAAGCAATTCTCTCACTGGATTACCTTTTCCAGAAAAGGGTAATTTGGCCATCTTGCCTTTTAAGCATGATTCGCATGTATCAAATGAACCGGGTTCAAATGATTCCAAAATTCCACATCGGTGTAATTTGGTCATGCGTTTCTTACTTACATGGCCAAGACGACAATGCCACGTGTAGGAGTCTATTCGATTATCTATTCGAGCACGTTTGTTGCTAACTTCGATATTGAAAACGTCACCGGATAAATCTAGCGTGTAGATACCATTGCACAAAGTTCCATTCCCATAAAGAACGCCATTTAAAGTTATGTAACAACAATTGTTACTAAAAGTTAAATGATAACCCTTTTCATTCAAACATGAAATAGATACAATGTTCTTTATTAACGAAGGAACAAAATAACAATTATCCAATTCTAAGACACGTCCAGTAGGGAGCTTTAGCAAATATGTTCCGATGGCAACAGCAGCAATCTTTGCTCCATTTCCAACTCGCAAATTCGCTTCTCCTTTGACGAGTCTTCTTCTATTCCTTAGCCCCTGTATGTCATTACATATATGTGAGCTGTACCCAGTATCAAGTATCCAGGTATTTGAGGAAATAGAGTGACATTCAATAACGAAGATACCTGAAGAGGATGGGGCATCGGATGCCTTCTTCTTCAAGGACTCAAGATAAACTTTGCAGTTTCTTCGCCAGTGACCCTCCTTGCCACAATGATGGCAAGTGCCTTTTGGTGTCTTTTCAGTCTTTTTGGCCTTTTTCTTCTTTCCTTTATTCCGTTCTTTGGCCTTCCTCTTAGAACCTTTCTTCGAGGAACCAACTAACAGTACCGTCTTTTGATCCTGCTTTACAGAAGGCTCTACAGTCTTCAGCAGGTTGAGCAACTCAGGAATGGTAGTCTCCAACTTGTTCATCCGATAGTTCATCACAAATTGTGAATAACTTTTGAGCAAACAATGCAGAATTAAGTCAATACTTAGTTCATGATCCATTGCAAAACCGAGTGTGCTCAGTCGCTCAATGTACCCCAACATCTTTAACACAAACTATGAGGCAGAAGTGCCTTCCTGCATCCTAGAGGTGAAGAGGAGTCTGGAGACTTCGAACCTTTCGGATCTCGCCTGCTCTTCAAATAACTCATGAAGATGGAAGATGATGGTATAAGCATCCATATGCTCATGCTGCTTTTGCAGCTCAGGTACCATAGAGGCTAGCATGATGCAACTCGCAAGTTCAGAATCGGTCACATGTTTCTGATAGGCCACTAACTGGTCTGGAGTTGCACCCTCAGGAGGACGGTTGGGAAGTTGATCTTCAATGACATAAGCAAGCTTCTCTGCCTTGAGGACTATCCTCAGGTTTCGAAGCCAGTCCATGAAGTTCGGCCCGGTCAGTTTATTGGTGTCCAAAATGGAACGCAAATTCAGAGAAGACATGATCGAGTGATTAACCTAGAAATACAAATTGAGCTTATGTGAGAAGAATGATAAAGAATGTATCAGCATACATTAATAAAATCCTATTTATTTTTCAAATTGAATAACCCTTTTTATCAATTCGGGAGATCGTAGGAACATCTCCAAATAGGTTGATATCCAACCATAGATAAGAACAACCATGGCTGTGACCATCAAGTTATTCTTAGTTATGAAGGTAGGCAATTATACCGATTACATATCACATATATGCATCTATCACTTTATGCTATCAACTAATTGAATGTTTGCATAAATCATTAGGTTGTTAACTCATTAACAAGTATGCAACATTATACATAGCACCCAACTGCACCTCTCTTTACATCGACCTTGGCTGTGGCACAACAAATCGATGCTCCAAGCTTAAGGCTGACCCATTAATCAAGAAATAGTTTTTATATGGTTGGAGCTCATTCAACCGTTTAGTCAGGCTTGGATGTGTCCAACAACCAAAACTAAGGATTGACCTCTGACTCCAACTATATTATTCATAAATTAATTCCATGGTTTGAACATGTTGAGGTTCAAGCCGGGCATGGATGTGTCCATCAACCCAAACGAGAAACAAAACTCCGGTTCTAACCATATTAATGGAAGGTGTTAGCCTTAATATTTTTGTAAGGGGTTTTGGGTCTCATCCTTTCTTTTCTAAGCACATTCATGACATATAATTATGTCATGACTAACGATTTCCTTAATAAAGCATGTATGTGACTTAATTTATCAAGTCTCATTAATTGAATTAGGAATCGGATTTCCTAATTCTAATTTCATACTTTATTCAAGGAATTGTTTTGGGAAACAATTTCCTAAATTGTCATAATCAATTTCGGAAATAATATGTTTAAGACTTTGATTTCTCTAAATCAAATCTTATTAAATTAAGAGGCAATTCCCTTAATTCAACCACATATTATTTTCATGAAAATCTCTTTTAAGAAAGCTCTATAGGAAACCATTTTCCTAATTAATTTTGGAGACAACAATATGTAAGAGCATCACCTCTTAAATCATATTTTATTCATGGGTTTAATTAATTACAACAAATTGTTTTCTAAGGGTGGCTCCCCGAGGCTCTGATACCCAAAGAAAAGAAATTTGTCGTAAATTTAATTTGGTCCACTTCTGAAGCGCAACCAAATTAAACATGACAATTTCATTCAAAATTGGGAAATTAAATTATAACAACTAACTTTAAATTGGACGGCTCCCCGAGGCTAAATCCAAAATAAAGAATTTTGTTGATAATTTAAAACCAATTTGAATTTAATTGTCAATTAATTATCCATAAATTTGTCTAGACTTTCTTGAAAGAATGTGCCCAAAATTGCGAGATTTCATAATAGGTTTTCAGAATAATTGTAAGTTTCTGGTACAAAGAAAACTTATATATTTCCAAAATTGGAAAATTTTCAAAATAGGAAATTTCCAAAATTGGAAAGTTTCCAAAGATGGGAAGTTTTCTCAATTATCATAAAATTCAGAAACTAGGATATTTCAAACGTTTGCGAAATTTCATGAGGATTTCCAAACTTTGAAATTCCTAAATCTAAAATTTATAATAATTGGAAAATTTTCATAATTGAAAATTTTTCCAAAATTGAGATTATGACAAAGTTTTCCGCAAAACAATTATATGATTATGTCGAACACTAATCGGCTCTGATACCACTGTTGGGACCGGGTGCATGTTGACAAGGATACGGGTTCGTAAATTTTAAAATATTTACGTGCAGCGGAAGAATTAGCATTAAATAATTTCTCAAATTATTTTTAACCACGTATCTAGCATGCGATCTTATGATGTGTGGACATGATCATAAATTAAAATTTTGCAGAAAGTAAACTAATTTACTCAATACCTCGCGTAACTCGAAGTAAGGGACGAGATCCAACCGTAGCGTCCCTTGGAAGCTCCGCCTCTATTCGCGTCCACGCCGAGTTCTCTTCGGGATGACTTCGCAAAGTCACGAGTTTTGTGCCGACGAGAACTACTAGATTCTCTAAAGGCACAACTAGAATATCAAGAGAGAGAGATAGAAACTAACCACCAAATAACGGAATCAAGATTCCGTGAAGGGAAGAAGGAGTCGCGACCCGCTTCGTCTTGGTGGTGGCTCACGGCAAGGAAGGAGGCGCCGGCCCTAGAGGGAGAAAGGGGGCGCCGGCCCTAGAGAGAGAAGGGGCGCCGGCCCTAGAGAGAGAGAGGGAGAGAATGAGAGAGAGAGAGAACTTCTTAATCTCTTGATTAATTGGAATTCAAGGCTTGTCTTGGTTCCTTTATATAGTAGCCTCTCCATTGCTAAGTCTCCTCTTAACGGAATAAATTTTCATAATAAATTTATCCTATAAATTTTCATAAGAAATTTATCCTATAAATTTTCTTATGAATTATTCCGTTATTCCAAGTTTTATTATAACTAAATTTATAATAAAACAAGCACATCTCTCCTTTTATTATGGAATAAATTTTCACAAGAAATTTATTATATAAATTTTTCTTATCATGGAAAAATCAATTTATAATTGATTTTATAAAATAAAATAAACCATTTAAAGTTTATTTTAATTTCCATGAAAATAAATTTATTTATATAAATTTATTTATCCATAATTTTATAAAACAAATCGCGCTTGATTTATTTTATAATTTAAACCAAATAAATTGGTTTTCTCTCTTTATTGTGGCCGGCCAAACCAACACCCTCTTTGGCCGGCCACACCAAGCCCTTCTCCTCGCGAATTAAACTCATTTAATTCGCCCAATAAGCCTTCAAAAGACTTAGCCAATTTAAGCTTCCGATGCGCCTCTGACAAATTCAGATTCGACTTATTTCTCTTGATCGGAAAATCCAATTTTCAACTCGTTTTAATTCCCTCGGATTACTCGTAGTGCGTGTGATTAAATAGGCTTTCGATTTATGTTTGCCGTCTATAATCAACCAATTATAGAATGATCATGAGTGACATCTAGTAGTACATCATGACCCCCAATTAATCGAAAAATCAACGGTTGACCTCAGAAATAATTCTGAAACCCTTCAACAGCTCTAATGAATCGTGCCTCATTCCCTTCACCATCTTATACCCACTTGGTTGAGGACATGATCTGTGTGTGTCAGTCCCCACTAGGCTGACTATGTCACACCTAGCCCAAGTAACGTTCTCTCGTCCTTTGGATTTCTAATTACTCTCATGTATTTAAGAGATTCATACTCTAAACATGACATGCTCTGGCCAGAGACTTTGAGTAACAATCCGACGATAGGCCTGGGTATACATCTCCTCGCAAGGAGTGGTGAATCCTTTGTAGGCTGTTCAAACATCTTCGGGCACTTCGGCTTATACCCAACCATCCTGGGTCCACACCTCCTTGGAGATGCTTGCTTAAGATGTTAAAGTATAAGTCTCCATGACCAAGATGACTTGAACACCGCAAGTCAAAGGAACATCGCACTTAAGCTGCAGTAAGAGTTTCACTGACATGTCTATATATAGACTACCATGTGAAGTTTTACAGTCAGTCACTCCAATGAACTAGTTCCCTTAACTAGCATTCATGTTTATCTCCGGACATCCCAATGTCACCAGCCAGTGAGAATCAGCTGATTAGAGAATAACCCATGCTAGTCTCAACAGAATTGATAGTGTCCGTATTTATCAATTCATCGACTAGGGATATTTTCAATACTTCACAATTGCACATGTAGAGATAATCACTAGTTATGAATTCATCACAAATTTTCTCATGTTCTGAATTGTATTGCGGACATTCAGTAAATGAGTTTAAGATCCCAATCAAATACATAAACATGTATACTCAAATAGTAAATTTTCATTTATTAAAATAAATGTTTATAATCATAAGGCGATTGCCTTAGGACACTTCTCTCATATTACTAACAGCATCAACTAGCATTGTAGTGAAACCGAAATCCTAAATTCCTGCCAGCTACCCTTCCCCAAGGACCAAAGCTCTCACTTCTCTCTCCCTCTCTTCTTCTCTTATCTTCCCCTTTCTTAATCAAGCTGATCTCAATCCAACTCTACAACGTCTAGGTAGGTTGCCTTGCGAAATCGATTAGTGTTTAATCAATAGTTCTTATGGATACGACAATCTTTTATATTACTTGACGATGTTCCCGTGCACTTGCGGGACGATATCAAAATACTTTCATGAGATTGAGGTGGCTCCCTCTAAGAGATATGTTCATCTCTCAACAAAAATATATCACAAATCTCTCTAACATGCAAACCAGCAAGTACTCTAATATAACCAAATCTCATACTTGAAATGGAAGAGGAAGATGTCGAAATAGATAATGAAACATATTGACATTATAGGAAAATTTATTTAGACAAGAAGTTAACCACTGGACGTTGCATATTGCTTGGTGGGAACCTCGTGATCAGTGTTTCAAATGATGTTTCATGCCGAGCGGAATGGGCGCAACTTACCGTTCCGCCCGCACAATGAAACCAGCACCTAAGCTCTAATGGTTTCGAGGTCAACGATTGGTATCAGAGGTGTCGCGCGACATTGCGGCCGCGGAGGATGCATTGCTTGAGTCTCGCGACCACTGCGGACTCATCATGCGAGCTCTGCGGTGGTGGCAGACTCGTCGCGCGAGCCCTGCGACCACGGGAGACTCGTTGCGTGAGCCTCGTGGCTGCAGCGGACTTGTCATTCAAGTCCTGTGGTGGTGGCGAGGAGCGATGGCGAGGCATCACAGCAGAATGGTGGGGAAAAATTAGGGTTTATTAAATGTTTAATTAAAATCATTATATTATATATATAATTTCTAATTAAGGATTATATAAATTAATAATTAATTAAATAAACTGTTAATTAATCAATATAATTTTAATATATAATTTTATAATTTTACTACTTTTGTTAAAAATATAAAAAATGAAAGTAAAAAATAGATAATTTATATAATATATAGTTATATGGTTTTAAATAATTTTAAAAACAAACTTTGAATTACTTTTATAAATTAAAACTAGATTAAAATTTTTAAAAAATATTTAAAATAATTTATAATAAAATTTAAAATTTTATAAATAATTCCAAAAAATTAATTTTTAAAAAAGTTTAAAAATATATTAATTTTTAAATAAATTTGATTTTAGAATTCAATATATATATAATATTTAATATATATTATTTAGAATATTTATAAACTATAATTATATAATTATATATTATATAAATAAATAAATAGTTTATATAATTATTAAATATAAATTATGTTGTATAATTATTTTAGATAATATATATTTTTTTTATCTTACTCGCAAGATTTGTAACCATGAATATTAACATACTTAGCTTTTTTACTTTTTAGATTCTTTATTTCTAAACATATGAAACACATTTTTGTTGATATGAATGATATTTACATCTTGGAAATATTTTAAATTACCTATTCTTTATTTCAGAAGTTTTGAGAAAGGATATGCTCTCATGTTTCAAAAAATTAATAGAATAACAAACAAATCTTATTTTATATATATATATATATATATATGCGGAAAACACGTAAAATCTTAGCGGAAATTTGAGATCCCTTCGAGCGATTCATGTGAAAGAAAAATCGTATGAAGTTCGATCTATCTAACTAAGGGTTATACCTTTGGTTCGTGCTCTTCGCTTATCTCGCTCGTTCTCGGTTCGTCGGATCTCTTGCACGTTCAAGTGTCCGTGTCTCTAGTAGTATCCACATGGACACGATCTTAGCTTCGGAGAAGAATTACCTAAGTTGTGCTAGCAACTAGGGGTAGTTCATAAAGTACAAAAACCAAACACCCTCAAAAAAAAGTTTCTGCCAAGCCGGAGAGGAAGAGGAAGAAGGGAAGAAAATGACACACCTTCGTGCAATTTTCGAAAATGGCTTATAATCATCTCATGAACATGAAGGGATTTGTCCCTTAAGGTTCCCATCACATTAAAGCCAATAAACATAATTAAGCACATGTTTCTCATTTTTGACTTTTTAACTTCTCTTCATCCAATGAAGAGAAATTTTTCATTTTCCTCTAATAATAAATTCATTTAACATTTTAATGAATTATTATCCCATCTAATAGGCTGAGTCTAATCTAAATGAGTCTAAATTGGATTAAACTCAAATTTCATAATCCAATTGAATTCATTTGAGTCCAATTCAATTAATCCAATTCGGTTCATATTTTAGTCAAACTGAAATCAATCAATCAATCTCCGAAGTATCATTTCCTTTGTATGTGACCCAATAGGTTCATGTAATGTTGACAATGTATCTAAACCACTATAGACACAAACAATGAGCGGCATCTAGCAATGCATCATTGTTATACAAGTGATGAGAAAGTCGAGATCCGACTTGACCTCTGTGACTATTATATCTCGTATGACTTTGTCCTTCTATCCTCGATATCTAGATTAATCAATGAGGCAATGACCGTGTCATCCTCGATATTAATCTTTGTGTTTCTTGATCCCTAAGTAAACTTACTCAAGCAAATGAGTTCAATATCTCATATTGACTCATTTGAGCATGACCATGTATTTAATAGTCCTACTCGATTAACGGGTCTACAGATATCACTCCCGTCATATGGGAGGGATGGATCCCATTTACATCACTCACATTCCTTCGCATAATTTGTTACATACCCAATGATTGCCTTTATAGTCCACCCTGTTACGGGTGATGTTTGACGATACCAAAGTATACAACTCCTAATGTAGGGAACCGTAGTGACTTTATGTTTATATACTATTCATACTAATAGTCACATGAGAAAATTTATGACACTCATATAATGATCCATGAAACTTTCTTATGGCGGGTTAATTTAGTACATATTCTCTAATGTATACCCATGTGTCAACGTGATATCCCATATCCATGACTTGTGAGATCAAGTCATCAATTGACCTACATACTAGTCTTAACGCATTAATATTGCCCTTATATATTAATGCTTGACTAGGAATAGTTAAGTGTAGTATTCTCTACAGTCTCACAATTAATTCAATCAGTTGATGTGCTATAGATTAATAGATTAGAACCTATTATTCTAGTATATTATTATATTTATTCAGCTGGCACAAGCATGAAATAAATATAAGAATCAAAACTTTACCTTTATTAAATAGAATATGATACAAAATATTCTCTAGACAATCATCTTATAATTGGCTTTAGGGCTAACACTAACAATCTCTCACTAGCACTAGTGTTAATCACTTAAATATCGAATAGCTAGTAATCTAGTGTGACCACCATGCTTTTTTTGTGCCAAAGCCTTGGTTAAAGGATTCGCGATGTTAGCATCCGTCGGTGCTCTGCATGCCCTCACATCTTCTCTATCGATAATCTCTTGAATGAGATGGAAGTGACGTAGTATGTGCTTGGACCGCTGATGAGAGCGAGGTTCTTTAGCCTGTTCAATATCCCCATTGTTGTCACAATAGAGGTCTATTGGGTCCACTATGCTAGGAACCACACCAAGCTCTGTAATGAACTTTCGGATCCAAACATCCTCCTTTACTATATCAGTTGCAGCAATATACTTGACATCTATTGTAAAATCTGCGACTGTGTCCTGTTTCTAACTCTTCCAGCTCACATTGCCATTATTCAAGCAAAATACATACCCTGACTGCGATATAGAATCATCTTTATCAGTTTGGAAGCTTGCATCATTGTAATTCTTTACAGCTAGCTCTTCATTGCCTCCAAATATCAAGAAATATTCTTTCGTTTTTCGTAAGTACTAAGAATATTCATGGCAGCTGTCCATTGACTTTCACCTGGATCTGACTGGTATCTGTTCGTCATGCTCAATGCATACGAGACATTTGAGTGAGTACATAGCATAACGTACATGATACACCCTATAGCTGATGCATAAGGGATATGATCTATATGATTTCTCTCCTCCTTAGAAGAGGGACATTGAGTCTTCGAAAGACACATCATGTGACATTGGTAGTAATCCCTTCTTGGAATTTTACATGGCAAAATGATGTAATACCTTGTCAATGTATGTACTCTGACTTAGGCCAAACAATCTTTTAGATCTATCTCTGTATAGGTTGATGCCTAGAATGTAGGCTGCTTCACCTAAGTCCTTCATTGAGAAACAATTCCCAGCTATGCCTTCACAGATTGTAATGAACGAATATTATTTTCAATGAGGAGTATGCCATCTACATACAAGATCAGGAAGATAATTGTGCTCCTACTAACCTTTTTGTAAACACAAGGTTCATCTTCATTCTTGATGGAACCAAACTTTTTGATTGCATCATCGAATTGAAGATTCCAGCTTCGTGAAGCTTGCTTTAGCCCATAAATGGACCTTTGTAACTTACATACTTTTCCAACATTCTTTGGATCTATAAAATCGTCAGGTTGTCATGTACACATGCTCAAGTAGATTCTCATTCAAGAATGCAATTTTGACATCCATCTGCCAGATCTCATAATTATAGTAAGCCGCAATAGCAAGCTTGATTCGAATAGACTTAAGCATCATAATTGATGAAAAGGTTTCATCATAGTCTATATCATGAATTTGTTTGAAGCCTTTAGCTTCTTTTTGATTGCATCATCAAATTGAAGATTCCAGCTTCGTGAAGCTTGCTTTAGCCCATAAATGGACCTTTGTAACTTATATACTTTTCCAACATTCTTTGGATCTATAAAATCGTCAGGTTGTCATGTACACATGCTCAAGTAGATTCTCATTCAAGAATGCAATTTTGACATCCATCTGCAGATCTCATAATTATAGTAAGCCGCAATAGCAAGCTTGATTCGAATAGACTTAAGCATCATAATTGATGAAAAGGTTTCATCATAGTCTATATCATGAATTTGTTTGAAGCCTTTAGCTACCAGTCGCCCTTTATAGGTATGCATAAGACCATTTATGTCAATCTTTCTCTTAATGACCCACTTACACCCAATGAGTTTGATCCTCTCAAGTGGATCAACCAAAATCCATACTTGATTAGTGTACATGGATTCCATTTTGGACCTCATAGCATCTAGCCATTTCTCATAATATAGGCTCGTTCAACTCAATAAGCATAACATTATCGTGGTCAGATAAGAGAAATGAGTATCTCTCATGCTGACGATGTATCCAATCAGATCTGGGAAGAGGTTGGTTTACTTGAATAGGTTGTTGCTCCATAACTTCTTGTGCAACAAACTCATCATCTATAACACTTTGTGGTGCCTGTTTAATTTCCATCAAGGTCTTAGTGTTATTTTCTGCATCTTGAACTTTTTCAAGATGAATTTTACTCCCACTGGTTCTTCTAGAAATAAACTCTTTCTAAAAAAACGTCATTTCTAGCGACAAACACTTTGCCTTGTGTGGGATTGTAAAAGTAATATCCTTTCGTTTTCTAGGGATATCCTACAGAATATCACATCTGATTTGAGTCCTAGTTTGTCTGAGACTTGATGTCGAACGTAAGCCTCGCAACCCCAAATTTTCATAAAAGAATCTTGGGACTTTTTCCAGTTCATATCGTATATGGTGTCTTTATGATGACTTTTGATGGAACTCGGTTAAGTGTGAAAAGAGCCGTCTCTAGAGTAAAACTCAGAAGGAAGTAGGAATATCTGTTTGACTCATTATAGATGGTACCATATCTAATAGAGTACGGTTCCTCCTCTCAAATACACAATTCCACTGTGGTGTTCTAGGTGGAGTGAGTTGGGATATGATCCCACATTCAGCTAGATGGTCACGAAACACTTGGCTAAGGTATTCACCACCTCGATCTGATCGAAGCATCTTAATACTCTTACCAAGTTGGTTTTGTAATTCACTCTTGAATTCTTTGAACTTTTTAAAAGATTCCGATTTGTGTTTTATGAGATACACACAACCGTATCTACTGACATCATTAGTAAAAGTAATGAAATACTGATAGTCTCCTCTAGCTGCTACATTAAAGGGGTCACAAACATCAGTATGTATGAGCTCTAATAAGTCAGTAGCTCTTTCGCCGTGTCTACTAAAAGGAGTCTTGGTCATCTTACCTAGAAGACAAGATTCACATACCTCTTATGATTCAAAATTAAATGAGTCTAGAAGTCTATTTTTATAGAGCTGTGATATGCAACTTTCATTTATGTAACCCAAGCGACAATGCTAGAGATATATTTGGTTCAAATCATTTGGTTTGAACCGTTTGATATTTATGTTATAGATTAGGTTTTCTAAGTCTAGAACATAGAGTCTATTCATAAGTGGTGCACTATAATAGAACATATTTTTAATGATATAGGACAACATTTGCCTTTTATTATAAATGAAAAGTCTTTCTTGTCTAAACAAGAAACAGAGATTATGTTTTTAGTTAATGCAGGTACAAAATAGCACTCCTCTAGTTCTAAGACAAGCCCAGTGGATAAAGATAAGGAATATGTTCCTACAGCTATAGCAACAACATTTGTGCCATTGTTACTCGTAGGTCCACTTCACCCTTTGTCAACGATTTAGTCTTTCTGATGCCCTGCACATTAGTACAAATGTGGGGATGCACAACCAGTATCTAATACCCATGAAGAAGAAATAGATATATTGACTTCTATAACAAAAATATCTGAGACAGAAGTCTCACTTCTTTTCTTCTTTACTTACTCCAGATAGAGTTTGCAATTCCACTTATAATGTTCGGTCTCACTATAGTGAAAGCAGGTCCCTTCCTTAGCCACCCCGCCTTTGAGTTTCAGTGTAATAGATTTGGCCTTACCTTTGGCTTAGGTCCTACTCTTGCCTCTGGGCTTCCATTTGCTTTTGCCCTTTTGTACTATCAGTACGGTACTAGGCTTAGTCTTCTTGAGATTTGGTTCAATAGTTCTCAACATGCTAAGTATCTCAGGCAATGGTTTGTCAATTTCATTCATATTGTAGTTCATGACAAATTGACCATACTCTTCTGACAACGATTGTAGAATTAGGTCAGTGCCCAATTCTTGTCCCAGTGGAAATCCTAGTATTTCAATGTTCTTAACATATCCAATCATTTTGTGTACGTGAGTTCCTACAAGAGTTCCTTCTTGCATCTTGCATGCAAATAGGATATCTCAAACAGCTCGTGCCTAGCTTGCCCTTGATATAGTTGCTTAAGGTGCTCAACCATATCATGTACATTCATGTTCGCATGTTACTTCTGAAATTCCGAGTTCATGGTGGCAAACATTTGACATGATACATTCAATGCATCATCTTGATGCTTCTTGTAAGCATCCTTTTCGGCATGGATTAGCGGTAGTGGCGGGTGCTTAAGAAAAAGTTTGCTCTAGGACGTATAATTTTCGTTCTTGCTTGAGGACGATCCGCAAGTTTTTGTACTAGTCTAGAAAATTTGCTCCGTTGAGCTTGTCCTTCTCAAGGACAGATCACAGAGAGAGAGAGTATTCGACGTATTTGACGACATGGTGATCTACAGTATTCAAATGCATAAATAAGCATCATATCTAAATCATTTAATTAGACCTTTAAGTAAATGATGCTCCCACTGAATTATAAAGCTTTTGGTAGGGGCTAGTCATGGATGTAGGCAAACGCAATTTGCCTACACTACTAGCTCCAAACCCAATAACGATAACATTTATGTGGGACAAGATTTACATCATACCTTACTTTGAGTTAGCTTTGACTAATCGTCCAAGATTTAGTATGATTAAGTAGATAACGTTTACTAATTACATCTTATGCAACTCTTGTGAACAAAAGGTCAAGATCCATAGCTTTGGTTAATCGCCCAAGACTTAGTATAATTGTTCTTTAACCTAACTTTCCCAATTTTTGGGATATGCCTCTAAGTTCTCAATCCAATTGAGGTAACTTAGTTGAATCTAGCCCAAAGTTCAATAGTGGGACATCACAATTATCCACTCGCACTCTACTAAAATAAAATGTGTTATTTTGCTTTGGCAAACCCAACAATAAATGATCGAGATAGTAGTGAGTACTAAACTTTTGTAGGCATATCAAATTGACTTAATTAAGATAAACTTATTATCTAAACATGTATCACATACAAGTATCACATAAAAATAATAATCGTGATATGGTTATGACCCGTATACTACGATCCTCTCAAACCAATGAGAAGATTGAATGGTCAACCTAGGGATAACATCTTCTCTAAGTGTTTCCTTCGGTTGTCATGTGTTGTCGGCTTCCTTCTTGTAACAACATCCTCTAATGGACTTTCCACTTTTCGTTTTGTATATTACAAAATAAAGAAAACTCGACTTACATTCGAGTTTAAATCTATTTTACAACTAGAAAAAAATAGAGATGAAGGCACGACACGCAGGCCGTATTATGAATTACAATATGCACACACACAACCGCAATCATGTTGGGGTTAGGGGCCATAACCATGCACCATAGTAACAAACACACACAATAGATCTAAGACATCAATTTTTATTATGATTGTAAAAATTGCTCATGAGCCAAAACCTCATGGTGGTCCCGCTAGCCGGTTAGCGGGCCGGGTCAAGGGGGCAGCACCCTCAAAGCAAAATTTATTTTGTTGACTTCTTGAATAAGTTGTTGCAAAAAATTCATCAAAATGAACCGAGACCCCTTCATGAATCGTTTATGCATTTTGTGACAAAATCACACAATTTATTCACAACAAATCGACTCATCGCATTAACTATCGTGTACATAGGTTATAAAATTTGTGGAGTACAATTGGACCATAGCATGCTTTCATATTGTGTATGATGATGCTATGGACTTTTAGTTTTATCAATACAAACTTTTGTATCTTGATAAATACTCATACATTTATACAATTCATAACAAAAGATATGTTCTACTTCGATATCACATATAAAAGTTTTCTAAACTTTGCACGATCTTTCGCAAATGGCTCTGATACCACTGTAGGGATCTCTATGCGAAAAACACTTAAAAACACAACGGAAATTTGAGATCCCTTCGAGCGATCCATGCGAAAGAAAAACTCGTACAAAGTCTGATCTAACTACCTAAGAGTTATACCTTTGGTGCGTGCCCTTCGCTTATCCTGCTCGTCTTTGGTTCGCCGGATCTCTTGCACGTTTAAGTGTCCGTGCCTCTAGTAGTATCCACACGGACACGATTTTGGCTTTGAAGAAGAACTACTTTAGTTGTGCTAGCAACTAGGGGTAGTTCACAAAGTACGAAAACCAAACACCCTCAAAAGAGAGTTTCGACCAAGTGGGAGAGGAAGAGGAAGAAGGGAAGAAAATGACACACGCTTTCATGCAATTTTAGAAAATTGTTTATATTCATCTCATGAACACGAAGGGATTTTGTCTTGTGAGCTTCCTATCACATTAAAGCCAATAAACACAATTAAACATATGTTTCTCATTTTTGACTTTTTAACTTCTCTTCATCCAATGAAGAGAAACTCTTCATTTTCCTTTAATAATAAATTCATTTAACATTTTAATGAATTATTATTCCATCTAATTGGTTGAGTCTAATCTAAATGAGTCTAACTCGGATTAGACCTAATTTCATAATCCAATTGGATTCATTTGAGTCCAACTCAATTAAACAAATTCGGATCACATTTTAGTGAAACTAAAATCAATCAATCAATCTCCGAAGCATCATGTTCTTTGTGTGTGACCCAATAGGTCCTCGTAACGTTGGTTATATGTCTAAAACCACTTTAGACACATAAGTAATGAGCGGCATCTTGCAATGTATCATTGCTACCCAACTGACAAGAAAGTCGAGATCCGACTTAACCTCCGTGACTATTATCTCGTATGACTTTGTCCTTCTATCCTCGATATCTAAATTGATCAATGAGACATAGATCGTATCATCCTCGATATCAATCTTTGTGTTTCTTGATCCCCAAGTAGACTCATTCAAGCAAATGAGCTTAATATCTCATATTGACTCGTTTGAGCATGATCATGTATTTAGTAGTCCTACTCGATCAAGGGACTCACAGATATCACTCCCGTCATATTGGAGAGATATATCCCATCTACATCACTCACATCCCTCCGCATAATTTGTTGCATACCCAGTGATTGCCTTTATAATCCATCCTGTTACGGGTAACGTTTGACGATATCAAAGTACACAACTTCTTATGTAAGGAACTGTAGTGACTTCAGGTCTAAGGACTATTCATACTAATAGTCACATGAGAAAGTTTATGACACTCATATACCGATCCATGAAGCTTTCTTATTGCGGATCAATTTAGTACACATTCTCTAATGTATACCCATATGTCAATGTGATATCCTATATCCATGACTTGTGAGATCAAATCATCAATTGGCCTATATGCTAGTCTTAATGCATTAATATTGCTCTTGTATATTAATGCTTGATTAGGAATAGTTAAGAGTAGTGTTCTTTACAGTTTCTCACAATCAATTCAACCCGTTGATGTGCTGTAGATTAGAACCTACTATTCTAGGGCATTATTATATTTATTCCGTTGGCACAACATGAAATAAATATAAGAATTAAAACTTTGTCTTTATTAAATAGAATATGATACAAAATGTTTCCTAAATAATCATCTCATAATCGGCTCGAGGGCTAACACTATATATATATCGAAACTGTATCGATACGACACGATACGATACCGAAACCGTATCGTTCTGATGTAAGACTGAAACCTTGGCACCGGTCGAGATTTTAAACCTTGCTCGAGATATGGAGGAGCAGGAAATAACAAGTGGTAGCCTGCCTGGTCTAGGCAGAAGCGTGGTCTAGTGCTGAGGTAGAATTCTGAGTAATGGCTCTAGATGTGTGTGAATTACGTTGGTCAAAGATCATCTTATAAGCCTTGATGATCAAGTGGGATGATCCAATAAAATTGTTGTGATAATAACTCTACAATTAGCATTGCTCGTAATCAGGTACAATATGATCAAATGTTGCACATTGAAATTAATAGACATTTTTTCAAAGAAAAACTAGAGAGCAGGTTGATTTGTAAGTGTTACATATCTGGATATGGACAACTTGCAGATATACTGACTGAAGGTTAAAGATTAACTAGCTCAGCGTTTCAAAATATTGTATCCTAACTGAGAATCTATTCGTCAGTTTGAGAGGAAGTATGGGAAAACATGATTTTGTTTTTTGTAATTTTATGAAGAATAAGTCATGTTGTCAATTTATAGAAAGGGGTTATGACTTATGATACCATGTATTGTAAGAGTTTTGAGTAAATACAATTTTCAATTTCCAACAAAGTGAATACACTTATGTTTGCTAATAGAGTGTTTAATTTATAGGACTAAATCAAAATGTGAAAAGATGCACTTGATTATGTTGGATGACTTGGGATTCAAGTTTTATTTGTTTAAAAGCAAACTAGATGTAGTTGTTTGATGGAAGAATTAATAATTGATATAACACCTGAGCATCTGATAGACACCAATGGTATTGCTTCTTCATCTTTGGTATTATGTTTATGAATTAACCACAGTCTCTTTTAGGATAGTCATCAGACTCATTTTGTAGTATACAGACCAAGGCACTGCCTTTTTCATTAAGGGATAATATTGGTACAAGACTGGTTTAGGATGTCAGGAGTGAGACGTATATTTCACGAGTGCCAAGTTAGTTTCAGCCTAGATAACCTGATCAGAATTTGTACACATTCCCATATCATGTGATAGCTACCTAAACCATCATTTTAGTTTCATAAATCCTTCACTTGGTTCAAGCATTTTGACTTTATTCCTATCCCATGAGAGTTTTCTATGCTATGAGCTATTTTACTTTTGAATGCTTAATTCCTTCTAAATTTGTTGACTGTTTGTTCTTCTTTAATTCTTCTGTTTATCCTTGTTCTTATCATATGATTTGGAAAACCGTCAATGTTGATTGTTGTAGTGGTGACTTAATTTCATTTTTAATCATTGATGACCTGTAATTCCAAAAGTAATTTGTTTTGGTAGATGCAGCTACAAGTACTCATTTTTACACAGAATTGGAATTACCAGTGTTCTAAAAGGCAGTGCCTAGGTGCCGCCTAAGCGCTGGGCGGTTGCCCACCGCCTTGCCTTTTGCAAAGGCGATGCCTCTAGGTGTCGCTGTATTAATCGGCCACCTAAAAGCCGCCTAGGCCGCCACCTATGCAGGGACGGCCGATTTGTTTTTTTACAGAAGCTTGCTAAATCGATTAGCCGATCAATGAAATAATGTTAATTGATTGGTAGGAGTTTCGTTAGAAATAGAAACTTACCGAATCGATTGACCGATTGATTGAATACTGTCAATCAATTGACCGACAGGAGTTTCGTGAGACACAGAAGTTTGCCGATCGATTGACAGTGTTCAATTGATTGATATGAGTTTCACGAGAAATAGAAGCCTACTAATTGATTAGTTAATCGATTGAATACTGGTCTAATCTATTGAACACTGCCAATTGATAGAGAAAAAATATTTTGCCTAGGCGCCAAGGCGTTGGGCGACGGGTGATCGCCCGCCTATCGCTTAGCGCTTTTATAACATTGGGAAATACTGAAGCAATGCACACTTTTGTGGGCACATATAATCTATAGGGCCTTCCCTCGATAAGGCCTTTTTTAGTATACATGATGTAACGTTACATCATTGATTTTATGTCAAATTCATGTTACTTGGCATGGCTTCCATTGTTCCAATTGCATGTAAAATATCATGGAAAATTATCCTCGTGGAAAATTTCTTTTGATAGGTTTAGTTTGATCATCTAAACTCTTGAGAAAGCTAAGGCTGCGCTTGGTTTGAGTCATTTTCCTTTTCACTTTCTAGAAAATCATATTTTTTCATTTTTTGAAAAATGACTTTGATATTCTCTAGTTTTTTAGAAAATGATATCGCTTTTTCTAGAAAGCAGAGGTGAAAAATGCAGACCAAACACCGCATTTTTTCATAAAATGAAAATGGAAAACAGATAAACTAAATGCAGCCTAACATTTTGTCCTACATTTCTCCCATGAGACACAGTGAAGTTTAGATCCTGATTCACAAGATTTCCCAATTAATCTTGCCAATGTAGACAAATCGCAATCTTTGAGAAGCAAATTAGTTTAATTTTCTATTCCTACATGACACTATTTGGGCAACTCTATTGGAGATGTTTTTCTAAAGGAAATTTTTTCTACCTTTGTCTCTGGAACTTAGGGTCCATGTACTTGGATGTAAGAAGATATGAGGGGAGGGGAGGAGAGAGTGATGCAAAAGATGTACATAAATGATGGGTTTCATATGTAATTTTGTCATCCTTTCTCTCCCTCTCTTCAACTTTCCATCCAAGTATATGGATAACCTGAATGAACCTTAGCTATGATTTACTATATACTCAGTTTTCTTCCTGTATGGTGTGCCATCTTTAGGATATTTCACTATTTTTTCAGCATCTTGTTTGTCATTGTATGAATGCTTGATATATAGATAATATTACAATGTGTCAAACAAACATGTATTACAGGGTAACAGAAGGGAGACTAGACTGCTTGGGATTTTATCATTTGTGCACAGTACTGTCTGGAAGGTGCTCTTTGGAAAGGTAGCTATATATTCTGACCTCTTACAGTTCCTTGAGTTGTTTAGTAATGTGAAACCCCTAAGGAATGTCCATTTATTTACTTATTTAAAGGGTAGCTCTAGAAGAATCACGATTCTCATCGAACTGTGATAGTTCTTCCTTGTGCAATGATTTTTTCAATTGGCCTATAGGTTGTTTCATGCACAAGGACATCAGGGACTTGGACATCAATAACAGACTTGATATTGAAGCAAAATTGATATATTGAATTGAAAGATGTAAATGAAGAATATAGGAAAAGTGAAGAAAATTTGAGATACTGAAATAGGTTGATGGAAAAAATATAGGAAACAACTATATAATCATTATTATAGTCTTGTGACCATCTGGAACAACTATTCCATTCATTGCTGTATAATAAGTATTGAATTTTTAAATCTTCCTGTCTGTTTGGCATGTGTGCTACATGGCTTGTGGATATGGCCCTAGGACCTTGCTTAGGCTGCTTGAAGTTATAATGAAATGAACAACCAACATAATGTCTTGAACAGCACAGATTGTGTCAAAATATAGTATTCTTGTTAGAGACAGAAAAGATGATTACCATGGGTGAGGATACCTGGTGTTCATTGTGGCAATATAACACACGATCTTACAGGAGAATGTAATTAAAATAGATTATTTATTATAGACAATTAAATGCATTACTCTTCAATGCTGATACAAAGCCCAAGTTATCTGTCGTTTTGGCAATAACAACATATTATGACTTGTAAATAAAATGCTATGAAAAGTGAAATCAAGGATGTGTAATATTTGTGGGCCAGCAGTATACTTGTTTGTGGCAGGGGCATTCTTCTATCACTAATTTTTCAGCACCACAAACTAACTAGGGTTAGAACTTTACCTCCCACAATTGATGAAAACATATGACTATTAACTTTTGGGATAGTGAGGACTCGAACTGCTTTAGAGCATCCATGTTTCTAGGCCCATCTCTATCCTCTGTATCTGAGGTCTGAAACAAATTCTTGGAGATACTGCAAATTTAGAAAAATGACATTATGTCTCACTCCCCCGTGATGCCATTCTTGTGTTTAAAACTTCTAATTGATTATGAAGACATCAATATAACCCTCGTAATATGTCTCAAGTCTTTGAGGGAGAAAATGCACAGTTCTAGTTACAGATTATGTTTCTTGCCTGCAATAGGTAGCTGACTCGCTTGAGAAAGGAACTGAACATGAAGATGAGTATATGATAAGTGAAAAAGAGCTTTTGGTCAATCGGTAATCTATCAACGTATTTGGTTGGCTAAATTTTGCTTTTATTATCAAAAGTAATTGAGTTTGATAATGGTTTTTAAGATTTATATCAATACCGAAGGACATGGGAGCATTCAACTGTGGGGCATTTGTTGCCGGGATTGTTAAGGTTTGGTAGCTTGCTAGTTGTTATTTACTGCAGTTCATATATATATATATAGTAGTGGTCATTATTTAGTGCCATTTTCCTCTTCATCCTTTATAAAGGGCGTTCTAGATAGCGCTGGTTTCAATGCTGTTGTAACAGCACACTTTGTTCCTATGGAGGGTCAACAGCGGCCACGGACTACAATTTTGATAAAGTTTGCGGAAGAGGTCAGTTCAATTGCATATTATTCTTTTCAGTTTCTCTGCATCAGTCTGGATATTGCATATTTGATAGTACCTTTATTATAAACTATTCTAGTCATTTCAAGTGTTCTGCCAAAGAAACAAGAAGCTAGACAGTCACCCTCTATATCACAAGAAGCCTATTTGCCAAAATATTTAACAAATAAAGGAGTTAATTGTTTTATGTCAATGCAAAACCAAAAGGAGTTAATTGTTTTATCAGATGAGACCCAACTCGATGACAGAGAAATGCGAGAATTTGCTTTTCAGTTTTCCAGTTGTCGTGTTAAATTATTTTTCAAAGGTTATGAACCAAGTATATCTTTGTTTTCAGGTACTCAGGAGAGAAGCGAGACTTGGGTAACGGATCAGGTCTGCATTAAAACATTCAAGGCTTGAATTTGCAGCTACATAATTTATGTAGATAAACGGCTTTTCTTGTCTGAGAGCTGCTGCTTCTGGCATCATTGCAATGAATTTGAATTTAATCTAAGTTCCTGCAGAGTGTAGAACTACTAACTCTTCATTTCTATGATACTATACTGAAAACTCAAGGTTTATTTTTGCTGTCACTGTTTGCTTATGTATTTGTGAAAAGTACTTTGTTAGATTTTGAAATGAAACCATTTGTTGCCATTTCTATCAACGATACTCTTGCAGCATTAATTTTTAGCATATCTCTGTTTTTTTTTTGTTTCCTGTCTATTGGCTTTCTTGAGCATGTGAGATCCAGATTAAAATTAAATTTTAGATTTTGTAAATTCTAAAAGATATTTTTATCTTAGGGAAAAAAAGATTCATGCAAAATTATTTTCCTTAATTTTGTAGGTCTAGCAAACTTGATGGAATTATAAGATTTTTATATGAAGGGTGAAGATTTATATAGTTATTTGGAATAGTTGGGATCTTGAACTATAATAATGATGATTTAGAACACTTTTAAAAGGGATTATTGCTTTTTGTTGCATTCATTTTTATTGAATCATTTGGTTTGCTAAAATTGTTAGGCGAATGATATTGGGGCATGCAAATTAGTGATATATTGTGGATCAAGTAGCATTAGAATTGAATGTTGATTTGGTATATTGCTTTAGCCTTAGCCTCAGAGGCTGGTGTTTGCTTGCTCGCCCAGCTAGCCCTACAACACTCCAAAGTGCTTGCTTGCTTGTGCAACTAGCCCTACAATAATCCAGCATCTAGTTTATGGCCTTTAAATCCAAAGGTCAGCTCAACTGTGTACTCGCATGCAAAAGCAAACTCTCTTTGAATCCCTAGTAAATTTGTTCACAGATCACACAAACAGAAGTAGCACACTTGAGGGGTCTGGAAGATCAAGTTGCAGCCAAGCAAATAAAAGAACAGACTCATGTTGAAACCAACTGATCCCGGGCTAATTTGCGTGTAGCCTGGTCCGGCAGCCTGATGCCTAGTCAGAAGGGAAATGATTAATGGGCTGGAAAGGCCCGTCGGATAGGCATCAATCGAATCAAAACCCCTGAATGGATGCGTGGCGGCCCACGCTCCTTAGGAGCTGTCCGACCCAAGTTTAAACGCTCATGCTCCAACACTCCTCTAGGTTTGGCTCCCCGTCGACGCGTGGCAGACCACATTCCGGGGGTAAGTCCAAACCAGAGGGGGAGTTACTTGATACATCGACATGCAGTGCCCCAGTCGGCATCCTCATAGGTCCTCAGCCGACCTCGACATGCAGTGTCCCAGTCGACACCCTCCTAGGCCCTCAGCCGACCTCGACATGCAGTTCCCGAGTCGTCACCTTCTGTTGGGACCGGGTGCATGTTGACATTGATGCGGGTTCGTAATTTTAAAATTAATTACATGCAGCGGAAGGTTTAGCATAAATAATTTCTCTAATTATTTAACCACATATCTAAGCATGCAATTTTATCTTGTGTAGATATGATCATATATTTAAAATTTTGCAGAAACATAAACTAATTTACGTATTACCTCGTGTAACTTGAAGGAAGGGACGAGATCCAATCGTAAGCGTCCCTTGGAAGCTCCGTCTCTATTCGCGTCCACGCCGACTATCTTCGGGATGACTTCGCAAAGCCACGAGTTTCGTGTTCTCGAAAACTACTAGATTCTCTGAGAACGCGACAAGAAAAATCAAGAGAGAAGTCGGAAGACTAACCACAAAAGGATGACCGGCAAGGAAAGGGCAGGGGCGGCCTTCTTGGGGATGGTTGGCGCACGACAAGAAGGGGAGAAGAGAAGGAGAGACAGAGAGCACGAAAGCCTATGTCTTGGGTCTTTTATATAGTAGCCTCTCAACCATCAAGCCTCTCAAATATGGAATAACTTATTCCATCTTGCCAAGTTTGATTTTATATCATGGTAAAAATCATATTTTAATTCATGATAAAAATCAATCAAGTCTCTTCTCTTCTATGAAATAAATTTCCTTATCATGGTAAATCAATCCATGATTGATTTTATAAAATAAACCAATCCATGGTTCATTTTAATTTCCATGAAGAAATAAACCAAACCTTGGTTTATTATAAAACAAACCACACTTGGTTTATTTTATAAATTAATCCAAAAACTTGGTTCTCCCCTTTTGTTGTGGTCGGCCAAGCAAAGAGGATGGAGGCCCTCTTTGGCCGGCCCATCCAAGCCACGCCCCAATGAATTAAACTTATTTAATTCATCTATTAAGTCTTCAAAAGACTTAGCCATTTTTCGCTTCCGATGCGTCTCTGAAAAATTCAGATTCGACTTATCGTTTGGCTCAACCAAACCTAATCTCTCTTGATTGAAAAATCTAATTTTCAACTCGTTTTAAATCCCTCGGATTACTCGTAGTGCGTGTGACTAAATAGACTTTCAATTTATGTTGGCCGTCTATAATTAATCAATCATAGAACGATCATGAGTGGCACCTAGTAGTACATCATGATCCCTAATTAATCGAAAGATTAACGGTTGACCTCAGAAAAAATTCTGAAACACTTCAGCAACTATAATGAATCGTGCCCCATTCCCTTCACCATCTTATACCCACTTGGTTCAGGACATGGTCTATGTGTGTCAGTCCCCACTAGGCTGATTACGTCACACCTAGCCCAAGTAACGTTTTCTCGTCCTACGGATTCTAATTACTCTCATGTATTTCAGAGACTCATACTCTGAACATGTCATGCTCTGGCCAGAGGCTTTGAGTAACAATCCGACGATAGGCCTTGGGTATACATCCCCTCGCAAGGAGTGGTGAATCCTTTGTAGGTTGTTCAAACATCTTCGGGCACTTCGGCTTATACCCAACCATCCTGGGTTCACACCTCCTTGGAGATACTTGCTTAAGATGTTAAAGTATAAGTCTCCATGACCAAGATGACTTGAACACCGCAAGTCAAAGGTACATCGCACTTAAGCTGCAGTAAGAACTTCACTGACATGTCTATATGTAGACTACAATGTGAAGTTTTACAGCCAGTCACTCCAATGACCTAGTTCCCTTAACTAGCATTCATGTTTATCTCCGGACATCCCAATGTCACCAGCTAGTGAGAATTAGCTGATTAGAGAATAACCCATGCTAGTCTCAACAGAATTGATAGTGTCCGTATTTATCAATTCATCGACTAGGGACAATTTCAATATTCCACAATTGCACATGTAGAGATAATCACTAGTTGTGAATTCATCACAAATTCTCTCATACTGTGAATTGTATTGCGGACATTCAGTAAATGAGTTTAAGATCTCAATTAAATACACAAACATGTATACTCAAATAGTGAATATTCATTTATTAAAATAAATGATTACAATCATAAGGCGATTGCCTTAGGACACTTCTCTCATATTACTAACAAACTCCCACTTGGCCTAATGCCAATTGCTACGGTATCCAATACCACATGCTCTAATATGACTCTCAAACTTACTTTGAGGCAAGGCCTTAGTTAAAGGATCCGCTAAATTCCTTTTAGTGGAAATTTTCTCAATTTGTATATCATTCCTACTTATAATCTCTCTGATCAGATGATAGCGGCGAAGCACATGTTTGGATCGCTGATGAGACCTTGGTTCCTTTTCTTGTGCAATAGCTCCATTGTTGTCGCAGTAAACGGGTATTGCTTCATCAATGGTTGGAACCACACCAAGTTCTGAGACAAACTTCTTGATCCAGACTGCTTCCTTTGCTGCTTCCGAAGCTGCAATATATTCCGCTTCCGTGGTAGAATCCGCTACGGTGTCTTGTTTGGAACTCTTCCAACTTATTGCGCCTCCATTCAAAATAAATACATATCCAGACTGAGATTTGGAGTCATCCTTATCTGTCTGGAAACTAGCATCTGTATACCCACGTATTATCATATCACCTTCTCCATATATTAAGAACACATCCTTAGTTCTTCTTAAGTACTTAAGGATTGTCTTGACAGCCGTCCAATGATCCATTCCTGGATCAGACTGGTATTTGCTCGTGACGCTCAGAGCATACGATACATTGGGCCTAGTACATAACATAGCATACATGATAGATCCTATCGCGGATGCATAAGGAATCTTATTCATGCAAATCCTCTCGTCTTCTGTGCGCGGGCACATAGACTTTGAAAGGTTGATCCCATGCCTAATGGGAAGGTAACCTTTCTTGGATTCCGACATGCTAAACCTATTTAGCACTCGGTGTATATATGTAGACTACGAAAGACCAAGCAATCGTTTTGATCTATCTCTATAGATTCTAATCCCAAGGATATAGGTTGCTTCTCCCAGGTCTTTCATGGAGAAAGTTTTGGACAACCAAATTTTAACTGACAGTAAGACTGATCTATCGTTTCCTATAAGTAATATATCATTGACATATAACACTAGGAATACGACTGCACTCCCGCTAACCTTCTTGTACACACAAGGTTCGCCAGGATTTTGTGAGAAATCAAACTCTTTGATTGTCTCATCAAAACGGATGTTCCAGCTCCTGGATGCTTGCTTCAGTCCATATATGGATCGTCGAAGCTTGCATACTTTGGTTTTATCAACCGATGTGAAATCTTCAGGTTGTATCATGTATACATCTTCAAGCAGGTTTCCCTTAAGGAAAGCTGTTTTCACATCCATTTGCCATATCTCATAGTCATAATGAGCTGCTATGGCCAGGAGCATCCGAATGGATTTAAGCATAGCTACTGGCGAATAGGTTTGGTCATAATCAATTCCTTGTTTCTGACGATATCCTTTTGCCACTAATCTAGCCTTAAAGGTAACAACATTACCTTTCATGTCGGTTTTCTTCTTGAAAACCCACTTGCACCCTATGGGCTTAATCCCTTCAGGTGGGTTAACCAAGTCCCATACTTGATTTTGGTACATGGAATCCATTTCCGACTTCATGGCTTCAAGCCATTTGTCCCTTTCTAAACTTTTCAGAACATCTTCATAACTGATAGGTTCGTCATCGCTAATAAGTAACACGTCGTTCGATTCACTTATGAGAAATCCGTATCTCTCTGGAATATTGCATGTCCTATCAGACCTACGAAGAGGTGGTGTTGTTTTAGGTTTAACTGATAGCTCATCATCATGAGTTCTCGGTTATGGGTCTAGACTAGGTGTCTCTGTAATGTCTATTGGAGTTTCTTGAACTTCTTCAAGTTCAATATTACTCCCACTGTTTTCTTGTAAAAGAAATTCTTTTTCTTGAAACACAGCATGCCTTGAAACAAACACCTTTTGTTTCAAGGGATGATAGAATTGGTAACCTTTCGTTTCCTTAGGGTATCCAATAAATAGACATTTATCAGACTTAGCATCCAATTTGTTTGATACAGTCCGCTTCACATAAGCAGGACAACCCCATATTTTAAGGTGAGTTAAACGAGGTTTCTTACTATTCCACGTCTCATATGGAGTAGTAGAGACTACCTTGGTCGCGACTCTGTTTAGCAAGTAAACAGCTGTTTTAAGTGCATAGCCCCAAAAGGATTTTGGAAGAGTTGCATGATTCATCATAGATCTAACCATGTCCATCAAGGTTCGGTTACGCCTCTCAGATACACCATTATGCTGTGGTGTATATGGCGGAGTCCATTGAGACAATATCCCATTGTCCCTAAGATAATCTTGAAACTCTTGACTTAAGTATTCACCACCTCGATCGGATCGAAGTATCATAATACTTTTGCCAAGCTGTTTCTCTACTTCATTTCTGAACTCATTAAATTTCTCAAAAGCTTCAGATTTGTGTTTCATTAAGAACACATACCCGAATCGTGAGTGATCATCGATAAAGGTAATGAAGTAGCTATAGCCTCCTTGTGCAAGAGTTGACATTGGTCCACGTACTGTTAGTAATATGAGAGAAGTGTCCTAAGGCAATCGCCTTATGATTGTAATCATTTATTTTAATAAATGAATATTCACTATTTGAGTATACATGTTTGTGTATTTAATTGAGATCTTAAACTCATTTACTGAATGTCCGCAATACAATTCACAGTATGAGAGAATTTGTGATGAATTCACAACTAGTGATTATCTCTACATGTGCAATTGTGGAATATTGAAATTGTCCCTAGTCGATGAATTGATAAATACGGACACTATCAATTCTGTTGAGACTAGCATGGGTTATTCTCTAATCAGCTAATTCTCACTAGCTGGTGACATTGGGATGTCCGGAGATAAACATGAATGCTAGTTAAGGGAACTAGGTCATTGGAGTGACTGGCTGTAAAACTTCACATTGTAGTCTACATATAGACATGTCAGTGAAGTTCTTACTGCAGCTTAAGTGCGATGTACCTTTGACTTGCGGTGTTCAAGTCATCTTGGTCATGGAGACTTATACTTTAACATCTTAAGCAAGTATCTCCAAGGAGGTGTGAACCCAGGATGGTTGGGTATAAGCCGAAGTGCCCGAAGATGTTTGAACAACCTACAAAGGATTCACCACTCCTTGCGAGGGGATGTATACCCAAGGCCTATCGTCGGATTGTTACTCAAAGCCTCTGGCCAGAGCATGACATGTTCAGAGTATGAGTCTCTGAAATACATGAGAGTAATTAGAATCCGTAGGACGAGAAAACGTTACTTGGGCTAGGTGTGACGTAATCAGCCTAGTGGGGACTGACACACATAGACCGTGTCCTGAACCATGTGGGTATAAGATGGTGAAGGGAATAAGGCACGATTCATTAGAGATGCTGAAGGGTTTCAGAATTATTTCTGAGGTCAACCGTTGATCTTTCGATTAATTGGGGATCATGATGTACTACTAGGTGCCACTCATGATCGTTCTATAATTGGTTAATTATAGATGGTCAACATAAATCGAAAGCCTATTTAGTCACACGCACTACGAGTAATCCGAGGGATTTAAAATGAGTTGAAAATTGGATTTTCCGATCAAGAGAGATATGTTGAATCTGAATTTTCAGAGACGCATCGGAAGCATAAAATGGCTAAGTCTTTTGAAGACTTATTGGACGAATTAAATGAGTTTAATTCGTAAGGTTTCGGCTTGGGTTTGGCCGGCCAAAGAGGGTCCCCACCCTCTTTGTTTGGCCGGCCACATCAAAAGGGGACAACCAAATTGTTTGGTTCAAATTATAAAATAAACCGCACGCGGTTTGTTTTATAAAATTATGGATAAAGAAATTTATATAAAGAGATTTATTTTTCATGAAAATTAAAATGAATCATGGATTGATTTATTTTATTTTATAAAATCAATAATGGATTGATTTACCATGATAAAGATATTTATATAAAGAAATTTATATAAAGAAATTTATATAAAGAAATTTCTTTCCATAAGAAAAGGGGAGACATGATTATTTTTATTATAAATTAAGTTATAATAAATACTTGGTATAATGGAATAATTCATAGAAAATTTATAAGATAAATTTCTTATGAAAAATTTATTCCGTTAAAAAGGAGACTTGGCGATAAAGAGGCTAGTATATAAAGGTGCAAAGGCAAGGCTTGGAAATTAATTCAAGTGATCAAGGATTCTTGCCTAGCCTCTTTTCCTCTCCTTCTCTCCCTCTCCCTCCTCAAGTGGGCGCCGACCCTAGAGAGCTCCCCTAGGGTTGCCGTGAACCACCTCCACCAAGAAGAAGCCGAAGAAGAAGAAGAAGCGGACACAACTCCTTCCTTCCTCCCGGAATCCGGATTCCGTTCTTCGTTTGGTGGTTAGCTTTCATCTCTCTCTCTTGATATTCTTGTCATGCCTTTGGAGAATCTAGTAGTTCTTGTCGGCACGAAACTCGTGGCTTTGCGAAGTCATCCTGAAAAAAACTCGGCGTGGACGCGAATAGAGGCGGAGCTTCCAAGGGACGCTACGGTTGGATCTCGTCCCTTACATCGAGTTACGTGAGGTATCAAGTAAATTAGTTTACTTTCTGCAAAATTTTAAATGTATGATCATGTCTCCACAACATAAGGTTGCATGCTAGATACGTGGTTAAAATAATTTGTGAAATTATTTATGCTAAACCTTCCGCTGCACGTAATTAAATTTTAAAATTACGAATCCGCATCCATGTCAACATGCACCCGGTCCCAACACATACATCAGTATGTATTAGACCAAGCAATTCTCCCACTGGTTTACCTTTTTCGGAAAAGGGTAATATGGCCATCTTTCCTTTTAAGCATGATTCGCATGTATCAAATGAACCGGGTTCAAATGATTCTAGAATTCTACATCGGTGTAATTTGGTCATGCGTTTCTTACTTACATGGCCAAGACGACAATGCCACGTATAGGAGTCTCCACAACATAATATGTAAGAGCATCACCTCTTAAATCAAATAAGGAAATTATCGTTTGAGAATCACCTCAAAAATATCTAAGATTTGATCACATATTTTATTTATGGAAAATTAATATCAATAAATAACTTAAATTTGGATGGCTCCCCGAGGCTCAATTCAAAATAAGAATTTATTGATAATATAATTTGGACGGCTCCCCGAGGCTCAATCCAAATTAAATATTTGACAATTTAAATCCAATTTAGGAAATTTAATTATAACAACTAACTTTAAATTGGACGGCTCCCCGAGGCTCAATCCAAAATAAAGATTTTTGTAAATAATTTAATTTCCAATTATGAATTTAAATTCCAATTAATATTCCATAATTTGTGTAGACTTTCTCGAAAGAAAGTGCCCAAAATTGCGAGCTTTTCATAAATGGAAAGTTTCCAAAATAAAATTTTCAGAATAATTGTAAGTTTCTGGTACAAAGAAAACTTACGCATTTCCAAAATTAGAAAATTTTCAAAATAGGAAATTTCTAAAATTGGAAAGATTCCAAAAATGGAAAGCTTTCACAATTATCATAAAATTTTAGAAATAGGGATATTTCAAAAGTTTGCGAAATTTCAGGAGGATTTCCAAACTTTGAAATTCCTAAATCTAAAATTTACCATAATTGGAAAGTTTTCATAATTGGAAAATTTTCCAAAATTGAGATCATGACAAAGTTTTTCGCAAAACAATTATATGATTATGTCGAACACTAACCGGCTCTGATACCACAGTTGGGACCGGGTGCATGTTGATATGGATGCGGGTTCATAATTTTAAAATTTAATTACGTGCAGCGGAAGATTTAGCATAAATAATTTCTTAAATTATTTAACCATACATCTAGCATGCATCCTAATGTTGTGTAGACATGATCATAGATTAAAATTTTACAGAAACGTAAACTAATTTAATTGTTACCTCGCGTAACTCGAAGAAAGGGACGAGATCCAACCCTAAGCGTCCCTTGGAAGCTCCGCCTCTATTCGCGTCCACGCCGAGTTTTCTTCGGGATGACTTCGCAAAGCCACGAGTTTCGTGCCGACAAGAACTACTAGATTCTCCAAAGACACGACAAGAATACCAAGAGAGAGATGGGAAGACTAACCACCAAACGAAGAACGAAATCATGATTCCGGGAGGAAGGAAGGAGTTGCGCCCGCTTCTTCTTCTTCTTCGACAGCTGCTTGGTGGTGGTTGAAGCTCACGGCAAAAAGGGGTTCTCGTTTTAGGGCCGGCGGCACTAGAGGTGGGAGAGGGAGAGAAGGAGAGAGAGAGAGGGCTTATTTCTAGATCTCTTAGATTAAATTCCAAGCCTTGCCTTGGTTCCTTTATATAGTAGCCTCTCAACCACCAAGTCTCCTTTTTCTGGAATAAATTTTCATAAGAAATTTATCATATAAATTTTTCTATGATTTATTCCATCATGCCAAGTTTTTATCATAATTTAATTTATAATAAAAACAACCATGTCTCCCTTTTCTTATGGAATAAATTTTCACAAGAAATTTATTATATAAATTTTTCTTATCATGGAAAAATCAATTCATAATTGATTTTATAAAATAAAATAAACTATTTAAAGTTTATTTTAATTTCCATGAAAATAATAAACCAAACTTCAGTTTATAAAATTTATATTATCCATAATTTTATAAAACAAACCACACTTGGTTTATTTTATAACTTGAACCAAACAATTTGGTTCTCCCTTTTAATGTGGCCGGCCAAACAAAGAGGGTAGGGACCCTCTTTGGCCGGCCAAACCCAAGCCAAGATCATATGAATTAAACTCATTTAATTCGTCCAATAAGCCTTCAAAAGACTTAGCCATTTTATGCTTTCGATGCGTCTCTGAAAAATTCAGATTCGACTTATCTCTCTTGATCGGAAAATCTAATTTTCAACTCGTTTTAAATCCCTCGGATTACTCGTAGTGCGTGTGACTAAATAGGCTTTCGATTTATGTTGACCGTCTATAATTAACCAATTATAGAATGATCATGAGTGACACCTAGTAGTACATCATGATCCCCAATTAATCGAAAGATCAACGGTTGACCTTAGAAATTATTCTGAAACCCTTCAGCAGCTATAATGAATCGTGCTCCATTCCCTTCACCATCTTATACCCACTTGGTTCAGGACATGGTCTATGTGTGTCAGTCCCCACTAGGCTGACTACGTCACATCTAATCCAAGTAATGTTCTCTCGTCCTACGGATTCTAATTACTCTCATGTATTTAAGAGATTCATACTCTGAACATGTCATGCTCTGGCCAGAGGCTTCGAGTAACAATTCGACGATTGGCTTTGGGTATACATCCACTCGCAAGGAGTGGTGAATCCTTTGTAGGCTGTTCAAACATCTTCGGGCACTTCGGCTTATACCCAATCATCTTGCGTCCACACCTCCTTGGAGATGCTTGCTTAAGATGTCAAAGTATAAGTCTCCATGACCAAGATGACTTGAACACCGCAAGTCAAAGGAACATCGCACTTACACTGCAGTAAGAACTTCACTGACATGTTTATATGTAGACTACCATATGAAGTTTTACAGCCAGTCACTCCAATGAACTAGTTCCCTCAACTAGCATTCATGTTTATCTACGGACATCCCAATGTCACCAGCCAGTGAGAATCAGCTGATTAGAGAATAACCCATGCTAGTCTCAACAGAATTGATAGTGTTCGTATCTATCAATTCATCGACTAGGGACAATCTCAATACTTCACAATTGCACATGTAGAGATAATCACTAGTTATGAATTCATCACAAATTCTCTCATGCTGTGAATTGTATTGCGGACATTCAGTAAATGAGTTTAAGATCTCAATCAAATACACAAACATGTATACTCAAATAGTGAATATTCATTTATTAAAATAAATAATTACAATCATAAGGCGATTGCCTTAGAACACTTTGTTGGATCGAGAGAACCGATAGAGGGTGGGGGGGGGGGTGAATATCGGTAAACGTTCGGATTTAAGAGATAGAGAAATTACGCAGCGGAAATTAAAACACACAAACGCAAACACAGGTAGTTTTACTTGGTTCGGAGCCTAGGTCGACTCCTACTCCAAGGTCCACGGTCGTTGACCGTTTTCTGCGGGCAATTCTATAAGTTCGCAAAAGGTTTACAAATCAATATTACAATTGCAGTATCATAAACACAAAAAGGAAATTGCTCTTCGTTACCGACGTCCGATGTAGATTGACTTTTCGGAGCGGAGGGACGTTGTTGGCTCGAGTTGGGAGGTATCCGGAGCAGAGTGCGGGAGCAGAAGAGCGTGGATGCGTTGAATTGAAGTTGTTGTCGAAAGCCTTGGCGTTGGGTGCTATTTATAGCACCTCGGGGTGCCCTGGACGTCGGGGGCGCCCCCCACGTGTCACGTGATCCGAGTTTCGCTCGGTCAACCTCTATCCCACTCGAATAGGGATGAGGTTTGACACTGGGGGTGCCCTGTTTGACTCCTTCAGCGCGGGCTTCTCGGATGGATAAGGGTAATCGGCTTCGCTGGCGTAGGCGCGGGGCGCCCTGGGAACTAGGGGCGCCCTTGGCCTCCGGGGCGCCTGATAATCCCAATCTATGTGTCACGAATGTGGGTCTCAAATTTAGATATTTATAAGTGCTGGAAACCCTTTTACAATCAAAATCTGAAAATGTAATATAGGGGCCACAGGTCGTATTTTTCTCGGGGCTAGTTGACGTTGTTTGATTCGCGCTTGTATTTAGGTGTCGTTTGTGAATTTTGGGTTTCAAATGTAATTTGGGTTTGGTTTCAATCGGAAATGGAAAAGCAATAAAAAGAAAAACCACTCAAGTAAGGGAGCTACACAAGGAGTTGCACTAAATAACTCAACTAATGATGGAATTGATCAATGCACTGCAGATTGAGTTAAACTTAGAAATTATCCTTCAAACCTTAAACATTCACTTGACAATAAATGCAACACTTGAACACGCTTTGTACCAAAAGAGAAAAATTGATGTGCTAAATTCTGAATTTGAATGCAGGAATTGTAGCTGATCAAATCAGTTTGGGAGGCTTGAATGAGTGAAGAAATTTCAGCGCGAGACTGATCAAAGCAATTACAAACTTTATCCAGAAATGGAATGCAGAAATTAGAGACCATATGCAGAATTGGAATGCGGCAGCAATTGGAATTCCACTACACATCTTCACTGATACAAATTCATAATTGATAACTGGGAATTTCAGGAATGGGGGTTTGATACGCAATGAAGAACACTAAAATTCAGAAACTATCCTAATTCAGAAACGAAACTGCATTGCAGAAATGACTTGATTTGCAGTAATGGAAATCACTTGCAGAAATGGGATTCAGATGCTTGAAAATGAGACAAACTAAAGTATAATTTCAGAGGATAAACTAAATCTAGCTAGATGTGAAATTCCAAAGCTCAAGAGAAGAACTGATGCACTAGAGGAAGACAAAAATTGGCACGCAGAACCAACTGATACACAAAACAGGGAATTGATACGCAGCTAATAAAATGGCACGCAAACAATTAAAACTGCAAAGCAAATGAAATTAAGCGGAGTGTTAACTAAATGAGCTAGCTAACTAATGGAAGAACAGATTCAAACCACTAAATTAAGCAGAATAAATCTAGAGAAGTAAACTACAGCAGCTGAAACAAAAATTCAGAAAACGGGACAGAATTCGACAGAAATGAAATTTAAGCTACAAACACAATGAAACTAGCTAGTTAAACTACTCCTCAATCTTCCCTAGCTCAAGAACTTCTTGGTCGTCAATCAAGAGTTGGCTTCGAACCCCTAGGCTCAGCAAATCAGTGGACAATCATTTCTGAAGTTGATTCTGCATCAAATCTGCGCTTGCTGGAAATTACAGTCTGAATCTCTCTATCTCAATTGGTGGAGCTGCGATGATGAATTGGGAAGCTTCTAAGCTCACCTGAGAACCCCTACAAATGGCTCAGAAGCTTGGAAGTGGATCGTGGTTGAGAAGAAAGGAGTCGGACTGAGGAATGGCCGAAACCCTCAGGCAATCCCTGTTCCGGCGCAAATGGAGCTGAATTCTTCAAAGAACGATTGCCAAAGACTCAGTTCTTGATCCAAGGCCGAGATTGAGTGGTCGCGCCCCTTGAATTGAAGAAAAACGACGAAAAAACTGAAGAAAATGAAGAAGATGAACAGTGTGGCGAGGAAACGCGACGAGGAGAAGCTGCTGGGAAAATCTGATTAAATAGCTAACAATGGATGGCCCAGATTGATTTGATGAAATCCAACGGCTGATCTTGCTCTGATTTGAGCCAAACTTTGATGATGATGATCTGGGGTTAGGATCTACCTAGTGGTAACTCAGATCCTCCAGATGTGCAACGGATGGTCCAGATCAACTTAATCTGTGAATGGACGATCTAAAGCCCTCCAAGCTTGATCCAACGGCTGATCTTGCTCTGATGGGGATGAAACCTTCAGATCTTGATTAGAATGCTTGATCAACCCTAGCCCTAGCTCAGATTGCTTCAGATCGTTCCGGATGGCTCAGATCTAGCCGCCCTTGAATCGGACGGCCCAGATTAAATCATAATCTTGATAATTCGATCCGGGTCACTTTCGACTCAAGTTTGACCCAGTATGCCCTAGGTCCAGGATCCTTTCATGCCTACAAAAATATATCAGAAAATTAGTGGCCAAATAATCCAAAAAATGTGTAAATTTGCAATTAAGTCCAAAATAAGAGGAAATCCTAAAACCTAGGGTAAAATCACAATTAAGCAATAAAAACATAGGTCAAACATGGATTTTAGCAACTCAAATGATCAATAAAATGGTATCTATCAGCGCCCTGGACGCTGGGGGCGCCCTGGGCACTGGGGGCGCCCCGGCCAGTAAGCAGCCAAAGCACTTGTTGCTTCGCTTGTATTGTGTTGGCCTTGGGGGCGCCCGGGACATTGAGGGTGCCCTGCTCAGCTACTTGCCTCTCTCCTTTGGCCATTCTGAGCTGCAGACACACGTTCCTTCGGTCTTGCATCCAGGGTTAGTCCAAAACAATATGAAGCAATAGAGTATTATGTTTATACAACCTTAGCTGTCTTGGTTCTGACTTTGGGTCTCCAAAATGGAGCCCTAGGTCGAACCGACGCCTACTGTTCCCTCGATGGGGAACGCGTCCTCACCTACTCCTCTCAGGAGAATGTACCTGATGCCAACCGCTCCTCTGGTTGGACTTTTGCCTAGCTGTCCTTCGTTAGGTCTTGGATACCAAGCTGTCCTTCGCCCGGTGCCTGGCATTCCTTCGCCAGGTCTTCAGTCCCAAGCTGTCCTTCGCCTGGCGCCTAGAAGTCCTTCGCTAGGGCTTCAGTACCCTGGCATTCCTTCGGCAGTGCCTAGCAGTCCTTCGCTAGGACTTTTTACCCTGGCATGCCTTCGCCAGTGCCTAGCAGTCCTTCGCTAGAGCTTTGTATCCTGACATTCTTTCGCCAGGTGCCTAGCAGCCCTTCGCTAGGACTTCTTTCTGCACACTCAAGTAACTTTGTTAGATCACCAATAATACTTAACTTTGAACCCTTTGCCAATATCAAAACAAGGTTCGATATGGTTCTTCCTGCACCAACAATCTCCCCCTTTTTGATATATGACAACACAATTCAAAGTTAAGTAAAAATTACAACAGTTTAAGCAAGAGGGTTAAGACCAATAAAACATAACAGTTCTGAACAGTCTAAAACCAATGTAATTTGAACAGAAAAAATTTTCTCATACTCCCCCTGAATCATTGTGTTATAAAATACTTAACTTAACACTTAACTTTGACCCTTCCTCCCCCTTTGACATATATCAAAAACAAACATGGGTGAAAAAGAGTTTTTGCAAACCTAAATTTTGTTACAAAACTTTTACTTGGCTTTGCAAAAAGAATTTTACTTAGGCAAAGTTTTGAAGCCAAATTTCCCTAACAAATGGTTCAACTTTGAGAATTGGGAGAAAACTTGTTTTAAAAGACTTTGTTTGGAAATATTTTGTGTATTTTGAAAAACAAAATCTTTAAAAAAATTCTAGACAAGTTTTTTTAAAAAATTTTTTATTTAGAACCATTTGTCAAAATTTTCAAAAAGTTTTTGCTCAGACAAATTTACTAAGAAAGATTTTACTTAGAAAAGAAACATGTACTTAAAAACATTTGAAACATTTAGACATACTTGAAAGCACTTGAAGTAGTTTGAGGTTTTAACAGCACTTGGCACTTAAAAACAGTTTGAAGTACTTAGAAATTTTTAAAGTACTTTAAAAAAATTCTTAGACCAATTTTAAAGCACTTAGAAATACTTAGCTGTTTGTGAAAACGAGATTAAAAATTTCTCTCCCTTTTCTATTTCTCTCCCCCTTGGCCATATATCAATAAGGAGGTTTTGAAAGAAGATTTAAGAAAGAAATGTGTGTATCAGAGTTTATGAGCTTTGAAAATAGAAATACTTGTTATAATTCTGAAAGTATAGCAAGTAACTTAAATTGTACCAATGAAAACTCCACTTTGAAAAGTAATGTAAAAAAAATATTTTGTATTTGTAGGCAAGTTTTTAGAAAATTCACGTACTTAGAATACTATTGCCTTAGAAAAGTATTAGTACTTTTTGAAACATTATATTTTGAAAAATAGAAGTACTTTTGAAAGATATTATGCAATTTTTGAAAAATATAAGTACCTTTTTTTTTAAATTATGCATTTTTGAACAATATGCAAGTACTTTTAAAAAATATATTGAGTCTTTTTGGAAAGTCTAAGTACTGTTTTTGAAAACTATTAGACTTTGAAAAATATAAATAATTTTTGAAAAGCATTATGCATTTTAAAAATATAATATTTTACTTGACTAGGTTTCTTTTCCAGTCTGACACAATCCTAGGAAACCTTGTTGATTACAAGGATATTTTCCTAAGTGTCTTGGAAATTTCTCCAACACAAGTAAATATTATTTCAAAAATAATTTCATAAACCATAAGAATTTTGAAAAATAAAATAATGGTATTTTGAAAGAAAAATTATTTGAGTTCTCAAAAAGATTTTAAACGTGCAGTGCATGAAAACATCTAATTCTGAAAATGTTCAATAATTCTTTGAATTTGATCTCCCCCTAAATTTGACCCAGTCCTAGGAAGCTTGTTGACTACAAGTGATCTTCCTCTGAGTTTTAAGGTTTGATTTAAATTATAAGAATTATCTAATAACTTAAAAAAATATTTCAGAAATTCTTCTTTTGACTCCAACTCCCCCTTAATTTGACACATCCTAGGAGTCATTGGAGATCATGAAGTGGGCATTCCTCTGTGTCTTTAGGGTTTATTAAAATCTAAAGATTAATTTTGAATAACCTTCTGAGTATGATAACTTTCAAGGAGATAAATTTTTGAAAACACAACTTGGAATGATAACACAGTTTTCGAAAATCATGATGTTAATTTTTCAAAGAGATAGTAATATATGAGGGTTTTTGAGAAAAGTTTTAAAGCATAAAGTTTTTGAAAAAGATTAAGAAGAACTCCCCCTGTATCTGACACAGTCTGTCTTTTATCTAAGTTCCTTAAGGGACTTCAGTGTTGACCAAGTTGACTAGGGTTTGACTATGTTGACCAAGTTAATGACTAAATCAGAACAAGCCCTAAACTCTATTTATTGTGATATTTGACAAAAAAAATGTTAGGAATGAAAAAGTAGGGTATAGTTACAATTAAAAATTAGAGGTAAGTTTGAATAACTTTGGCAAACCCGTTTTTTTTTATTCAAAAGGATAGTGAATCATGCTTTTAGGTTCTAGATGTCTCACCCAGTTCTACGTGGTCAAGCATGTTAACCTTATGGGTTGTGTGAGACAAATATTTAATTTTAACAAAAAATGATTAATTTTGAAACATTAAACCTTAGTTTAAAAGTTAAAATGATTTTTGAGGATTTTGAAATTAAATAGAATTTTAACTTTGAATTTTAAAAGTTAGTTAAATTAAATTTGAATGTTACAAGTCAGATGAATTAAATTTGAATTTTAAAAGTCAGATGAATTAAATTTGAATTTGATTGAATTAAATTTAATTTATTAAGATTTAATTGAATTTGATTGAATTAAATTTAATTTATTAAGATTTAATTGAATTTAATTGATTTAATTAAGATTTGATTTTGATTTAATTGAATTAATTAAGATTTGATTTTGATTTAATTATGATTTGATTTTGATTTAATTGAATTAATTTTAATTTGATTAATCTGAATTAGTTGGTTGGGTTGGACTCAACTTTTAGGTCCTAAGCATCTCACCCATTTCTAAGTGACTAAACAGGATATCCTTAACTGTTTTGTGAGATGCATATTTTAATAAAAAGATTTATTTTGAAAAGACCATAATTAATTTTAAAAAATTAAATTAATTTTTTAAACCCAATTTAAATTTATTTTGAAAAGAGATATTTGAATCTAAAATTAACTGAAAATTTGTGTTAGATTCGAATTTAACAAAGAGTGAATTGAATTTGAATTTCAAAAGTTGGCTTCTAGGTCTTGGCGAGGCTCAAGGCCTTCTTTGGCCGTAGTCTTATTGGATCATCAACCCTTTCCTAGACAAAGCCTTTTAGTGAAATTTCATCTTCAAAATTACTTTTTGGTAAATTCTGGTCTAACTAGTTTGGGTCTTGGATCGGTAGCTTCGGCTAGTTTCACCAGTCTAAAGAGACCAAGTAGTGTATACTTGACCTTATTAGAAAAGACTTCCCTAACGTACTATCATCTCACCGCCACCCAATACTATGTTGTTCAAATTTCAGTTAAGTTGGTTCAGTCCTTAAACTAACCAGTCCTAATTCTAAGCAATAAAAAAAATAAAAAGAAACACATAATTAAAACAAACAATTATCTAAGTAAGGTCACAATTGGAGTAATACTCCGGATTTTCGAAATCAGCAAAATTATGAATTAAATTTTCTAACTTATTGACCTTATGTTTTAGGGTTTCATTTTCTTGTTTCAATTTTCTGAAGTTTGCTTTAATTAAGTTACATGAATCAATCACATTGTTTAAGGTAAATAACGGATTTTCAAATACTGTAAATTTACCTTTGTTGATTGTTTGTTCGACATTCTTGGTAGCTCTTTTATCTGTGCATTCACTTTTGTAATGCCCGAACTCCTGGCACTTGAAGCATTGAATGCGACTTTTGTCCTTTCGTGCTTTTGGAACTAATTTTTTTATCGCCGTTGGTGGTGTCGTTCGAATCTTACGAGTAGGACACTCACTTTGGTAGTGCCCTCTCTCCCTGCATGTGTAACAAATTACATAATTTTTAAAATCTGATTTTACACTTTTACCTTTTGGTTCCTTATTGGGAATCTCCCCCTTGATTCTTGCCGCCTCAGATCTAGGCTCATCTTCTGATTCTGTGTCTGAGTCGGACTCGGGTAGTAGTTGAAGCTCCTTCTTTGGTGGTTCTTTAGGATTTTTCCCTGCAAAAGAATTTACACCTTCCTCGACCATTACAGTATCTGTTTGATTATTTAATTCTAATTTTGAAAAGAATTCAAAATCGGTTATCGTCTCAGTCAATTCGTCGTCTGATTCCGGTTCGACTTTGGATTCGGGTTCAGACTCTGACTTGACTGTTGGTGCTTGGACCGAAAGGGCAAGATAACTTACCTGATCTTTTTCTTCATCTGAGATCTCTTGATGAAGGTCAATCAGTTTTTCCCATATTTCTCTGGCACATCTGAATGGACCTACTAGTTCGAGTTGCTCCTTGGTTAGGCCACATTGTAGGATTGCAGTTGCCCTTGCATCGATCTCGATTTGATTGAGGGTGTGTTCATCTAGTTTATCCCACTCGATTGATGACTCATCTTCTACAGGAAAAGAGAATCCCGTTTGGATGATCTGCCATAATTCCATGTGGGCCTTCAGAAGGGACTCCATTTGACATCTCCAAAACATAAAGTTGTCGCCGGAGAATAGTGGTGGACGGGCACTATTCCACTCGTGGTTGGCCATCTAGTTTAATCCTTGCACACAAAAGAAATAACAGAAATGTACCAAGACTTGGTCTTGGATTAGTAGTGCGGGAGAAGAAAAAAATAGCCCAAAATAAATATTGCACGAATTTCGAGGCGAAATAATAATAAAAACAATTTATGATAAATTTTTGAAAATGTTGATTTTGTCAATTCTGATTAATGATGAAAAAGTAGGAATTTAATGTTTAGGAAAAAATTTGCTTAGCACGATTTTCGAGAAAAATATTAAAATCATAATAAAAAAAATTTTATGATAAATTTTCAAAAGTTGTTCGTTTTATCAATTCTGAGTTATGGTGAGAAAATAAGAATTTAAAATTGAAAAAGGCGTACCTCGAATATTTTAAATCCACTCACAGATATTATTTATTTGAAATAAAGATCGAGTGGTGTTGCACCACCTCGATTAAAGAAAAAGAAATAAAATAAAAAACTTCGTAAATCCGAAAAAACTTTCAAACTGGTGGTTGCACCAAATTTGAACTACCCCGCTCTGATACCACTTGTTGGATCGAGAGAACCGATAGAGGGGGGTGAATATCGGTAAACGTTCGGATTTAAGAGATAGAGAAATTACGCAGCGGAAATAAAAACACACAAACGCAAACACAGGTAGTTTTACTTGGTTCGGAGCCTAGGTCGACTCCTACTCCAAGGCCCACGGTCGTTGACCGTTTTCTGCGGGCAATTCTATAAGTTCGCAAAAGGTTTACAAATCAATATTACAATTGCAGTATCGTAAACACAAAAAGAAAATTGCTCTTCGTTACCGACGTCCGATGTAGATTGGCTTTTCGGAGCGGAGGGACGTCGTTGGCTCGAGTTGGGAGGTATCCGGAGCAGAGTGCGGGAGCAGAAGAGCGTGGAAGCGTTGAATTGAAGTTGTTGTCGAATGCCTTGGCATTGGGTGCTATTTATAGCACCTCGGGGTGCCCTGGACGTCGGGGGCGCCCCCCACGTGTCACGTGATTCGAGCTTCGCTTAGTCAACCTATATCCCACTCGAATAGGGATGAGGTTTGACACTCGGGGCGCCTGGGACGCTGGGGGCGCCCTGTTTGACTCCTTCAGCGCGGGCTTCTCGGCTGGATAAGGGTAATCGGCTTCGCTGGCGTAGGCGCGGGGCACCCTGAGCACTGGGGGTGCCCTGGGCCTCCGGGGCGCCCTAGACGCTGGGGGCGCCCTGGGCACTGGGGGCGCCCCGACCAGTAAGCAGCCTAAGCACTTGTTGCTTCACTTGTATTGTGTTGGCCTTGGGGGCGCCCGGGACACTGAGGGCGCCCTGCTCAGCTACTTGCCTCTCTCCTTTGGGCATTCTAAGCTGCAGACACACGTTCCTTCGGTCCTGCATCCAGGGTTAGTCCAAAACAATATGAAGCAATAGAGCATTATGTTTATACAACCTTAGCTGTCTTGGTTCTAACTTTGGGTCTCCAAAATGGAGCCCTAGGTCGAATCGACGCCTACTGTTCCCTCGACGGGGAGCGCGTCCTCACCTACTCCTCTCAGGAGAATGTACCTGATGCCAACCGCTCCTCTGGTTGGACTTTTGCCTAGCTGTCCTTCGCTAGGTCTTGGATACCAAGCTGTCATTCGCTCGGTGCCTGGCATTCCTTCGCCAGGTCTTCAGTCCCAAGCTGTCCTTCGCCTGGCGCCTAGCAGTCCTTCGCTAGGGCTTCAGTACCCTGGCATTCCTTCGCCAGTGCCTAGCAGTCCTTCGCTAGGACTTTTTACCCTGGCATTCCTTCGCCAGTGCCTAGCAGTCCTTCGCTAGAGCTTTGTATCCTGGCATTCCTTCGCCAGGTGCCTAGCAGCCCTTCGCTAGGACTTCTTTCTGCACACTCAAGTAACTTTGTTAGATCACCAATAATACTTAACTTTGAACCCTTTGCCAATATCAAAACAAGGTTCGATATGGTGCTTCCTGCACCAACACACTTCTCTCATATTACTAACACCAGTCAACCCGGGCGCCCTCAACATCCCGAGCGCCCCCGTCAAAGCCTGATCCCGAGTTTTAAGGGATCAGAGCTGACCGAGAGGAACTCGGATCAGCTGACACATGGGGGGGGGGGCGCCCCCGATGTCCCGGGTGCCCCCAGGGGCTATAAAAGGGCCCTCGACCCCAAGGCTTCGAACAATCAATTCCTCTAACGCATTCACGCTCTTCTACTCCCGCGCTCTGCTCCGGAAACCTCCCGACTCGAGATACAAGCGCCGACAACGTCCTTCTGCTCCAAAAATACAATCTACACCGGACGTCAGTAACGAAGAGCTTTCTTTAAAGTTTATCGTACTATACTTGTAATACAATCTTGTAAACTGGTTTTGCGAACATATAAAATTGCCCGCAGAAAATGGTCAACGACCTTGGGCCTTGGAGTAGGAGCCGACCGCGACTCCGAACCAAGTAAAAAACTTGGTGTTTGCGTGTGTTTGATTTAAATTTCCGCTGCGTAATAACTCTAACTGTAAATCCGAACGTTTTACGATATTCACCCCCCCTCTATCGTTTCTCTCGATCCAACAGGCAGTGGGTTCTTCTTCCTCCGAGATAACCAATTTTGTTCGAAGGATGATGAGGAAGAGTCGGTGCTTCAAGGGTAAAGGTAACCCTAGTGAAGTTAAGATTGATAAATCTAATATTACTTGCTATGAGTGTAGCAAGAAAGGGCACTTCAAGAAGGACTGCCTAAAGCTCAAGAAGAAGGAGGATAAATCCAAGAAGAAGAAGAAGGCCTTGATGGCCACATAGGATGAATCCTCCTCGAGTTCATCCGAAGAGGAGAAGGATGAGAAGAGTACACGGCATGTGACACTCATGGGCATGGAAGATCAAGAAAGCAGTGATGACTCCACCGACTCCTCAAACACGACTTCATCATCTTCGGATGATGAAGAGGTAATCACTCTCGAACTAGATAAATGCTATAGAACCATTGCATGTTTGACCGATTTATTGAAAAAGTCAAAAGGAAAAGTTAAATCATTAAC